>JAMPIV010020610.1:182500-689861 GCA_024509875.1 Oreohelix idahoensis
TGCTATAATATATTTATATACTATTATATATATATATATATATATATATATATATATATTCTTAATTCAGGACAGTCCCCATTAAGGAGGCTTATCTTAGAATGTTTTATTTTTATGTATGGCAATTTTTCAATGCGGATTTGAAATCGATCAAGAAAAGATAGGTTAATTTCTCCAGGTGTTATGGAAAGGACTTTAGGTGAGTTCTGCAAAGGTACTGGAGCAGTCACATTGCGAATTTCTCGGAAACAGTGCATAAATAGTGCCCTTATACCGGTCTCTCAACCTCGCCTATCACTGTCCGTTCGCGACCATCAAAGTACTCGTAAGAACTTTGTCTTCCCGTCTGCATTTTCGATGAATTGGTGCTTAATAGGTGGAATTACCATTATGTATCTCGTAAAACAGTTCTGTGAGAAACGGATGCTGTATATAAATAGTATTTCACCTGTCAGTTTACATTAACTCATTGTCCTTTAGTTCATCAATTATCATAGACGTTCAGTAAAATGTATGCCAGGTCCTCCTGTTCTATGCCATCTGTTCAAGATCTTTTCATGTTTTCATTATCTCTTTCATTTCTGCCTCCTGTTCTCTTTTCCGTGTGTCTTTGTTTTCTGTCTTCCTCTACCTCTCTACCCTGGGGAAGCCAGAACAAGAACTGCCTTGTAATGCTATCAGCAGGTTTCCTATGTGTATGTCATATCCAAACCCAGAGTCTTCTCATCTCCCGTTATACTGTCACGTGTCTTGTTCTTGTCGTCAATTCCCTGTTTCATTTTATATATTCACATTCTTTTCATTTATTTACTTTCACTTATGCTGTTTGTTTGCCGTGAGGAGATGCAGTTTTTGTTGTTCTTTGTTCGAAATGTCTGACTTTGGGTAGTGTCATATCTATGTTTCCCCAGGATCACTTGAACATGTCTACCCACCATCATCTCAGGCGTCCCGTTGTATTCTAGTCAGATCTGCTGTTGCATTCTTGTGAGGATAAGTGATTTGGCTTCAGTTGGAGGAGGTGTCCATGCCATTTTATTTTCTGTCGGTCTGGGTACTAGTTTGTCTGTGTAGCTGGTCCGTCTGTGTAGCTGATGCGTCTGTGTAGCTGGTCCTTGTAGCTGGTCCGTCTGTGTAGCTGGTCCGTCTGTGTAGCTGATACGTCTGTGTAGCTGATACGTCTGTGTAGCTCGTCCGCCTGTGTAGCTGGTCTGTCTGTGTAGCTGGTCCGTCTGTGTAGCTGGTCCGTCTGTGTAGCTGATACGCTGTGTAGCTGATACGTCTGTGTAGCTCGTCCGTCTGTGTAGCTGGTCCGTCTGTGTAGCTGGTCCGTCTGTGTAGCTGATGCGTCTCTGTAGCTGATGCGTCTTTGTAGCTGATGCGTCTGTGTAGCTGATGCGTCTGTGTAGCTGGTCCGTCTGTGTAGCTGGTCCGTCTGTGTAGCTGGTTCGTCTGTCTTGCTGTTCGGTCTGTGTTGCTGGTCCGCCTGTGTAGTTGGCCCGCCTGTGTAGTTGGCCCGCCTGTGTAGCTGGCCCGCCTGTGTAGCTGGTCCGTCTGTGTAGCTGGTCCGTCTGTGTAGCTGGTTCGTCTGTGTAGCTGGTCCGTCTGTGTAGCTGGGACGTCTGTCTTGCTGGTCAGTCTGTCTTGCTGGTCTGCCTGTGTAGCTGGTCCGTCTGTGTAGCTGGTTCGTCTGTGTAGCTGGTCCGTCTGTGTAGCTGGTTCGTCTGTGTAGCTGGTCCGTCTGTGTAGCTGGTTCGTCTGTGTTGCTGTTCGGTCTGTGTAACTGGTTCATGTGTGTAGCTAGTTCGTCTGTGTAGCTGGTTCATCTGTGTAGCTAGTTCATCTGTGTAGCTAGTTCATCTGTGTAGCTAGTTCATCAGTGTAGCTAGTTCATCAGTGTAGCTAGTTCATCTGTGTAGCTAATTCATCTGTGTAGCTGGTTCATCTGTGTAGCTGGTTCATCTGTGTAGCTAGTTCATCGGTGTAGCTGGTTCATCTGTGTAGCTAGTCCGTCTATGTAGTTGGTTCATCTGTGTAGCTGGCACATGGCATTGTTCTCACTGACGTCACGTTATAACTCTGGTTATACAGACTTTTCGCACGTCACGTTTATCGTCCCCTTGTTTTCTCCGTGTTCTGTGGAGCAGCATAATGTATTACAATTTTGCCCATTGCGATCAGTCTATGAGCCAGCCCAGCACAATCTATGATTGACATTTCCTGTGTCTATTTGCTTTCTCCCACTAGTGCCGTTCCAACAGAATTGCTCATATTTTCGCATGCGACCTGACAACGATTTGTGACTGCATGAGTCATTCTGTTCGATGCTTGCTTTCAGACGTTAAAATTTCAGCTGTCCCTGTGACATTATATGCATAATTTAATCTATCTGCTTGCAATAAAAGTTGTATTATGTGACACTTCAGCATTTCTAGTTTTTTTTTTTTTCTATAACCAGCGGCACTCGAGCTTTCCAGCTCTTTCGGCCCAATGACATGTCATTGCGAGGCTGGGGGGGGGGGGGGGGGGGGGGGGTGGGCGGGGTCAGTGGACTTTCCTTCCAACCCGGTCAGGAGCTTCGCTCCTTCCCATCCACACGGGATTTATGTGCAGGAGCCGTTCAGATTATTCAGTCAAATTTCCGGTCGTAAACATTTCTTCAAACGCCGACGGCCGGGTTTGAACCATGAACACCTGGTCGCCAGTACAACGTTGTAGCCATTACACCAGCGCGGCTCCCGCATTTCTTGTTAATATAATTAATAATTATCGCGCTATTTGTCTTGTGATTTATTTTTACAGTAGTAATGATGCTAGTAAAAATTACTAATAATAATATCAATAACAACATTAATAATAATACGGTAATACATTTGTATAACTTCTATGATGTGGAAATGTTGTAACTACTTTTTCGGCTCATGTTCACCGTGATGCATGGTGAGGAACTAAAGTTTACGTTCTTGAGCCAAATATGTCCGCTTTGACTGGTGTGAGCCAGATATGTCCGCTTTGGCTGGTGTGAGCCAAATATGTCCGCTTTGGCTGGTGTGAGCCAAATATGTCCACTTTGGCTGGTGTGAGCCAAATATGTCCACTTTGGCTGGTGTGAGCCAAATATGTCCGCTTTGGCTGGTGTGAGCCAAATATGTCCGCTTTGGCTGGTGTGAGCCAAATATGTCTACTTTGGCTGGTGTGAGCCAAATATGTCCACTTTGGCTGGTGTGAGCCAAATATGTCCGCTTTGGCTGGTGTGAGCCAAATATGTCCGCTTTGGCTGGTGTGAGCCAAATATGTCCACTTTGGCTGGTGTGAGCCAAATATGTCCACTTTGGCTGGGTGAGCCAAATATGTCCACTGGCTGGTGTGAGCCAAATATGTCCACTTTGGCTGGTGTGAGCCAAATATGTCCACTTTGGCTGGGTGAGCCAAATATGTCCACTGGCTGGTGTGAGCCAAATATGTCCACTTTGGCTGGTGTGAGCCAAATATGTCCGCTTTGACTGGTGTGAGCCAAATATGTCCGCTTTGGCTGGTGTGAGCCAAATATGTCCAATTTGGCTGGTGTGTGCCAAATATGTCCGCTTTGGGTGGTGTGAGCTAAATATGTTCACTTTGGCTTATGTGAGCCAGATATGTCCGCTTTGGCTGGTGTGAGCCAAATATGTCCGCTTTGGCTGGTGTGAGCCAAATGTGTCCGCTTTGACTGGTGTGAGTCCGTGGTGATTTAGGATTCCTGTAATATTATCTATCCATCTGCTCTTGATCTTCCTCACGCTCTAAAACCAGAACTTGGACTACTGTAGGCACATAGTGGTAATTAGTTGGGCTCCATTTTCATAAAATAACCACTGAACATCTGCTAAACAGGAGCCCGACATATGAGGAACAGAGAAGGCACACATGGCCGTCACCAGTACTATTACTGGACAAACTTTGTGGAGATAGCAACCTTAACATGATCACTGCTTAGCAACCTTAGCATGATCACTGCTTAGCAACTGTGGTAAAGTGGGATGTTATAAATATTTACAGGGGACTTAGTGTACTGACTGAGATCAGCTGTGAAGGTATCTGTATCTAATAAGTGTGGTGTATTACAGATGACCTTACTTGCTACCACATTTATACCTCAGTCAGAATTATTCTGGAATATTGTGATGACTACGTTAAATGTCTATGGTTATGAAAATGATGAAGTGTAAGTCACAACAACAACAGACAGATAAACAATTTAATTTATTCCACAACACTTTACAACACTGTGACACTCACACACATATAACACTCTATAAGACTATCTTAAATGAGTCAAGTGTTTAAGTTTAAAAATATATGTATTAATTCTTTCAATAATGGGTATCCTGATTCAACTACACAGTGAACCAGGAATCACAATCAAATGTAATTACAAGTAGTATGTACACAGTTTATATATATGAACTTTTTATTGACATATTTTATTATTATTATTCTATGTGTGTAATTTGTGAAGTAGTAATATGAGGTAATACTGGTTTTGTTCAAGCTTGGTTGTTGTTTTTCATCATGACTTCAAGTGTTTGATTATCGTGGAAATAGTATTGGGAAAAGTTCACAGTTCCTGTCATTTGAACCAATTAATTGTCCCTCTGTGTTTAATAAAATGTCAATTTTTGAGGGGGCACATAATGTTGAGCTACTCTGGCCACAGAAGCTTATCTTTCGTGATGGCGGCAGGAAAAGACTCCTCTGCTCGATTGCTTCACTGTGTTCTGGAGACACCTCACTGGTCACTATCTGGACCAAGGAGTATGCTGTCAGCCTCTGGATTCAGCAAAACTCAGACCAGGTGCTGCTTCAATAACTAGGACCACAGTCCCTGAAACAAGAAGGTTGTACCTCCTACTTCAGATCTAATTTATAATCTATTTCCACACTGAACACAATACAGAACAAACACTGAGTTCAGAGCGGTAGGCCAACTGCTAGCTTCATCTAAAACAATTTACACCAGTATACTCCTCCCTAATGGTTACTACGCCTCTGCAATTCCAGCATTATTTCCTTCTAGTCAATAAGATAGGTGTCAGTGTACTATTTGGCAATTCCATGCAGTTTTCTTTTCTCCGACACGTTCGGTTCAGGTTGGAGCACTATCTAGGCCTTGCCTCATGTTCGCTACTGAACTACGCACATATACAGACATAAATTTTCAATTTACATTCAATTTTCATTAAAAGATATCGAATATGTCAAGCTTACCACAATTCATGGAAATAATACACAGATACGTTGACTGGCGATGAATAATGGCACAAATTCCGATCTGCCTCTGTCCCAGACTTTTATTTAGAAAAATATGATCTGGATCTCAACGCACTGTTTCTTAGTAAGTTTATTTTAAAATGTGGCACTGAACTGACGCTCCTAATTGACTATATTGGCGGGTCTAACCAATCGGGCCATGTTTACACAGCTTTTCAAAAAAAAGTACCCCTACTCACGTTTCCCTAACAACAAAAAATTAGTATTTGTAGTCCGACTAATCGTGTTTCGCCTTACATTTACTTCTATCCAATCAAATAGGATTTAACTTGTTGGCCTATTTCCCGTAAAATGGTGGTTTCAAAACATGCCACTGTGCGATTATGATTGGGTGTTGTCTGACACCCTCACTATTTTCTTTTGGCTATAATTTGTTAATTCCTAGACTATTTGCGTAACACTTAACATATTCTTTGTCAGCAAGTCCTAAGGAACCCAAATATATAAGTTTAATGGGGCTAAGGGGCTGCGTTCAAAATATGCATTTTCTTCTACCTCCCGTTCACTTCGATACGATGTGGTGTCTGGGTACTGTCAGGCTTTCAAACGTAAACCAGTATAATGTCATGTTTCCTAATAAGCGTTTTTCAGGTTTTCAAACCCAACTCTCGTAGTTGTAGTGTTTTTTATCACGGTCTATTTGAAAAAAAGTTAGTGCTTCTGGCCTTTCGCGCGGGGAGGGTGGCATTAATTGTATATCGCGAGACGCGTGTTAGTGTTGCATGCGTTCCTGCTTTCAGCCCTCACTCTCTCTATCCTAATTCCATCTGTCCTTCCGTTTATGTTAACGTAGTATATAAAATGAAATTAATGGAAGTATTAATTTAGGTCATTAATCAGCTTGCGTATCTCAAGGTTTTCTTAGAAATGCATTACACGTTTTATTGTAGAAAGCGTGTAGTGATGCAGTAGGCTTTACTATCAACGTGAAACGTTACAATTTGCAGACGAAGTAGAAAACAAGGGGGATTTTTGTACGCCATTGTGACAGCACTGTACTTTTACCATTTCTCTTTCCTTTTATTGAATTTATGTGTTAGGCTTTACATTTACCTTTTAATTTATATATGTGGATTTAGAATGTTTCACGACAAATTCTCCCCTCTTAAAACAGACGTTATATGTCAGTCTATAATTCTATATACACATAGAGAAATGTATTAATATTTCTGGGGTTTATGGTGATTCTCATCACACGGATGTCGGCTTAAAAAATCCGCTCCCAGATTTGTCTTTCCAGATATATACTCTATGCTAAACTCAAATGGCTGCATAAGTAAGGACCATCTGAGTAACCGAGAATTTTCATGCCTAGCCTGCGCTAGAAACGACAAGGGTTTGTGATCCGTTTGCAACTTAAATGCCTTCCCATACAGATAAATATTGAATTTCTTTATCGCCCATATTACTGCAAGACATTCTTTTTCGCTAGTTGAGTAGTTGGTTTCAGCTTTATTCAACTTTCTGCTAGCATATGCCACTGGGCTCAATTCCCCATCCAATGCATCTGATTTCTGTAGCAGAGTCGCACCTAACCCAATATTACTGGCATCCGTCCTTACAATGAATTCTTGACTTAAGTCAGGTAATTTTAAAATAGGTTTGATTTTGAGCTTTTCCTTCAATTCCTGGTAAGCTAATTCACATTGTGGTGTCCATGTAATTCGATCTGGATTTCCTTTACGGGTCAAATCAGTTAACGGTGCACATATGGAATTAAAGTTTTTGATATACTTTTGGTAGAAACCACATAATGAGACAAAGGATCTCACGTTTTTCTTGGTTTGTGGTCTTGGGGCTTTCTTTAGTTTCTCTAAATTCTTGGGGTCAGGGGTCATGTTTCCCTGATGGACTGTGTGTCCCAAGAATTCTAATTCTTTACATCCAACGCAACATTTGGTTGGTCGGGCTGTTAAATTCGCTTCTCTAAGTCGATTAAACAGCATATTCAGAGAGTCAATGTGTTCCTCAAATGTTTCTGTTGCTATAAGGATATCATCCATGAAATTTGTGATGCATGGATTATTCAGAGGGTCCAATAATTTTCTCATCATTCTAGAGAAGACACTAGGCGCATTCTTCAATCCAAATGGCAATCTGTTAAACTCATAGTGTCCCTCTGAGGTACTAAAAGCTAGATATGGTCTAACCTCAGGCTTTACTGGAATCTGATAGTATCCTTTACTCAGATCCACTTTTGAGAAATATTTAGCCTGGCAAACAACTGATTTGTATCCGGCAATGGATCCACCTGTCCTTCTGTAATAGCATTCAGTCTCCTGTAATCTATACAGAGTCTATGTTCTCCAGAGGGTTTCCTTAAGAGCACAACACTGAAACTATACGAAGATTCACTGTGTGAAATAATTCCTTCCTTCAACAAATAGTCTATCTCTTCCTTCAAAGCTTTCTCCTTAGCAAAAGGAATCGAATAGGGTTTCATACAGACAGGTATGGGGTCTATCAGTTTCATATCATATTCCAATAAGTTTGTATGCCCCGGTCGGTCTGTTAACACCTCTGTATGATTATCTAGAACCTGTTGCACTCTCTCTTTCTGATTTTTCGTTAAATGTGTACTGATTTTCACCTGTGCCGCTGTCTCACAGGGGTGTAATGGATATTGCAATGATGAAAGTGGTTCCTTTTTCATCTCCATTGCAATGGACAAGGTCAATAAGTGTGTCTCTTCCTGATTTTCTCTTTCCAAGTATTTCTTCAGGAGATTCACATGATAGATTTTTTCTTTCCCCTTCTTATCTATCTTATAATTGGTTCTAGACACCTTCTCTAGAACTGTATATGGACCTTGCCATCCAATTTGTAACTTATTCTGACTACCGGGGAGAAGAAGCAGTACCTTCTCTCCCACAGCCAAATCTCTGTCTTTAGCCTTCCTGTTGAAATAGGCAGCATGTTTCTTCCTGGCTTGTCTCAAATTTTTATTGGCAAGTTTCCAGCCAGTTTTTAAACGAGTGGTCAGCTCATTCACATATTGGTATGAGGATGTAATATTTTCCTCTGCCTTTTCATCAGTCCACGTTCTTAACAGCGCTACATATGGACCTTTAATTTTGTGGACCTATTTGTCCATGCACCGGTATGGTCTCTTCCACTCGAAGCGCTATAGTGATGATTTTTCTTCCCAGAATTATCATGCACAAAACGACCGCTACCAATTCTTTTCTTGGGGCTTTCTCCCCACTTAAAATTCTTGATGAGAGATTTCCTCTCTACATCCTCTTCCTCCAGTTTACATAAGTCCGATTGAGGGATTTTCGGCTTATCCTGGGGTAAGACATCTGTTTGCACTCTCCGCATAGTGGCCATTGTAAAACAGTTAATTGAAGCTTGTCCGTGAAAAGGGGCTTCCCATTCCATTTGGTCCACTTTATCAAATTTATTTTTCTTTGTATTGTCAGGCCTAAGTTTGCCCCGTGGCGTGTCCAGGTCCTGATCAATGTTCCCACTTGTGGGTGTTCCCTCATGTGCTATGCTACATCTTTCTACTAAATTCTCAATGTCCCACCTTGCCTTGGGCCAATAATAATTGTGAGCCACCTTTTGGATGATGGTACCAATTTTCTCATGGTCCCCATCTTTTTTCACATGTAAGCTCCTTATTAATTCTGCCCTATATCTTTTAGGAAGAACCAACTGTCCGTGACCATTGGATCTAGTTCCGGCCTTCCTGTAAATCAACTTGTTCTTCATGTAAAAATCTCCCTTGCCTGGAGTTGTATGACAAGTTGACAATTTCCTGAAACAAGGCTTGAGGGTCTTATCCCCAGCCTGTGCCTTCCTCATCTCTTCTGGAGTGGTATTTATCATAATATCCTCCTCCTGTCTTGAGGTCGACCTGACCTGAAGGGTGGCCATTACTATAGGGTTCCTTCTGCAACGGTCAGTGTCATGATTGTTCATCTTACAATTTTTACACCACCTCCTTCCTTGGTTGAAAGATTTTCTTTCATCATATTTCCTTTCATCGAATTGTGGGGTTTTATTTTTATTGTCATACCGTGGCCTATCAAACTGGTGCTTACCTTTGTTTTGAACTCTAGGATCAAATTTATTAAAGTTCTGTGGTGCCCTAAAATTATCTACCTGTTTCTTTTTATTACCTGATACCTCTGCCTGAGCTGCTTGATACCTTTCTGCAACATTTAGTAACTCACCCAGTCTCTCTGCACCTTGTTCCATGAGAAACTTTCTCAGGTCTGGAGCCATGGACTCTCTTAATTGTTCTATAAGGACCATTTCCTTAAGATCTTGGGTTTTCCCCAGAGAAGTCCATTTCTCCAAGTATGTCTCTAACCGTGCAGAGAACTGGTGATAGGTTTCACCTGACAGTAGTTTAGCATTCCTAAATTTTTTCCTATAAAATTCTGCGTTCTTTTCATATCTTAACAAAAGAGCCTGCTTTAGCATGTCATAATTTTCTTGATCATTTCTGCTCATTTTGGCAAAAACTTCATAAGCTGCCCCACGAAGCCCTTGAGATAACTTTAAGCTCCACCTTTCTCTCTCTAACCCATACGTGGTAGCTAATAGTTCATATCTATTTAGATAGCTCTCGATATCATCTTCTTTCTCAACAAAATGATCTAAATGAAAATTCATAGCTGAGGTTGAGGCTCCCTGACTAGCAGTAGCATCGGAGGTAAAGGGACTGGCACCATTTTCAGGAGCATGGCCTTGAAACTCAAACTCCCTTAGTCGTAACTCATGTTCCCTTTGTAATCTCTTATCCTCTGCTTCCCTCTCTGCAGTCAATCTTCTTTCCTCTCTTTCTGTAGCCAGTCTCTTGTCTTCTCTTTCTGCAGTCAATCTTTTTTCTTCTGCTTCCCTTTCAGCCTTTTTCTCTTCCAACTGGAGCCTCTTTATTTCCGCCTCACGATCCGCCTCCAATCCTCTAGCCTCTTTGTCAGCCTCAATCTGCAACCTCTTAGCCTCAGCCTCAATCTGCAACCTCTTAATTTCTTTTTCAGCCTCTATTCTCTTATCTTCGGCCAATCTTTCAGATTCTAATTTTCTTTCGGCCTCTTTTTCTAATCTTCTTTCTTCACGTTCAATATATTTGTCACATTCCGTAGTGACATAGGCAATCATAACTTGCCCGTCCATTCCTAACTCTTTAGCAGTCTGCACAGCAGCAGATCGAAATTTGGCCAGGTCCGCCATTTTCTAACAGGTAAATGTATATAATGTCTAACTAAACAATACAATCTGTAATTAATTATCCAAGGACAACCACAGGCACTGAGAGCTCAACCTTATTTAATTCCACCCAAGGATACCTTTTAAATTTTTATTATTCCCAATATATATAATAGGAGAAAGTTCAATATCCCGGGAGCGAGACCCCAATATATGTGGTAAAGTGGGATGTTATAAATATTTATAGGGGACTTAGTGTACTGACTGAGATCAGCTGTGAAGGTATCTGTATCTAATAAGTGTGGTGTATTACAGATGACCTTACTTGCTACCACATTTATACCTCAGTCAGAATTATTCTGGAATATTGTGATGACTACGTTAAATGTCTACGGTTATGAAAATGATGAAGTGTAAGTCACAACAACAACAGACAGATAAACAATTTAATTTATTCCACAACACTTTACAACACTGTGACACTCACACACATATAACACTCTATAAGACTATCTTAAATGAGTCAAGTGTTTAAGTTTAAAAAATATATGTATTAATTCTTTCAATAATGGGTATCCTGATTCAACTACACAGTGAACCAGGAATCACAATCAAATGTAATTACAAGTAGTATGTACACAGTTTATATATATGAACTTTGTATTGACATATTTTTTTATTATTATTATTCTATGTGTGTAATTTGTGAAGTAGTAATATGAGGTAATACTGGTTTTGTTCAAGCTTGGTTGTTGTTTTTCATCATGACTTCAAGTGTTTGATTATCGTGGAAATAGTATTGGGAAAAGTTCACAGTTCCTGTCATTTGAACCAATTAATTGTCCCTCTGTGTTTAATAAAATGTCAATTTTTGAGGGGGCACATAATGTTGAGCTACTCTGGCCACAGAAGCTTATCTTTCGTGATGGCGGCAGGAAAAGACTCCTCTGCTCGATTGCTTCACTGTGTTCTGGAGACACCTCACTGGTCGCTATCTGGACCAAGGAGTATACTGTCAGCCTCTGGATTCAGCAAAACTCAGACCAGGTGCTGCTTCAATAACTAGGACCACAGTCCCTGAAACAAGAAGGTTGTACCTCCTACTTCAGATCTAATTTATAATCTATTTCCACACTGAACACAATACAGAACAAACACTGAGTTCAGAGCGGTAGGCCAACTGCTAGCTTCATCTGAAACAATTTACACCAGTATACTCCTCCCTAATGGTTACTACGCCTCTGCAATTCCAGCATTATTTCCTTCTAGTCAATAAGATAGGTGTCAGTGTACTATTTGGCAATTCCATGCAGTTTTATTTTCTCTGACACGTTCGGTTCAGGTTGGAGCACTATCTAGGCCTTGCCTCATGTTCGCTACTGAACCACGCACATATACAGACATAAATTTTCAATTTACATTCAGTTTTCATTAAAAGATATCGAATATGTCAAGCTTACCACAATTCATGGAAATAATACACAGATACGTTGACTGGCGATGAATAATGGCACAAATTCCGATCTGCCTCTGTCCCAGACTTTTATTTAGAAAAATATGATCTGGATCTCAACGCACTGTTTCTTAGTAAGTTTATTTTAAAATGTGGCACTGAACTGACGCTCCTAATTGACTATATTGGCGGGTCTAACCAATCGGGCCATGTTTACACAGCTTTTCAAAAAAAGTACCCCTACTCACGTTTCCCTAACAACAAAAAATTAGTATTTGTAGTCCGACTAATCGTGTTTCGCCTTACATTTACTTCTATCCAATCAAATAGGATTTAACTTGTTGGCCTATTTCCCGTAAAATGGTGGTTTCAAAACATGCCACTGTGCGATTATGATTGGGTGTTGTCTGACACCCTCACTATTTTCTTTTGGCTATAATTTGTTAATTCCTAGACTATTTGCGTAACACTTAACATATTCTTTGTCAGCAAGTCCTAAGGAACCCAAATATATAAGTTTAATGGGGCTAAGGGGCTGCGTTCAAAATATGCATTTTCTTCTACCTCCCGTTCACTTCGATACGATGTGGTGAATGGGTACTGTCAGGCTTTCAAACGTAAACCAGTATAATGTCATGTTTCCTAAAAGGCGTTTTTCAGGTTTTCAAACCCAACTCTCGTAGTTGTAGTGTTTTTTATCACGGTCTATTTGAAAAAAAAGTTAGTGCTTCTTTCCTTTCGCGCGGGGAGGGTGGCATTAATTGTATATCGCGAGACGCGTGTTAGTGTTGCATGCGTTCCTGCTTTCAGCCCTCACTCTCTCTATCCTAATTCCATCTGTCCTTCCGTTTATGTTAACGTAGTATATAAAATGAAATTAATGGAAGTATTAATTTAGGTCATTAATCAGCTTGCGTATCTCAAGGTTTTCTTAGAAATGCATTACACGTTTTATTGTAGAAAGCGTGTAGTGATGCAGTAGGCTTTACTATCAACGTGAAACGTTACAATTTGCAGACGAAGTAGAAAACAAGGGGGATTTTTGTACGCCATTGTGACAGCACTGTACTTTTACCATTTCTCTTTCCTTTTATTGAATTTATGTGTTAGGCTTTACATTTACCTTTTAATTTATATATGTGGATTTAGAATGTTTCACGACAGCAACCTTAGCATGATCACTGCTTAGTAACCTTAGCATGATCACTGCTTAGCAACCTTAGCATGATCACTGCTTAGCAACCTTAGCATGATCACTGCTTAGCAACCTTAGCATGATCACTGCTTAGCAACCTTATCATGATCACTGCTTTCTGTAAACATATCGAAGCTGGCGTCTGAAAGTGTACGAAGAAGTAGAAAATAAGATGGACAAACCAGTTTATTTTCTGTTTCTCTATGTATTTGTTACAGGATAAATTTCCTACACTCTGTCTGATGTCATTATTTCTTATTATGTCTCTCCTGGTAACATTAATGGCTCTTAATCGTTTTTTCTGACGTAATGTGATTTTCCTTTCTTGTTCTGTGGTCAGGGACAACGTTTAGTTGTAACTGAGGTGCCGAACAAGGATGTTAATTGCTAACCTTAAACATGACGATAGTAATAATAACATTTATAATTGTTATAATATTGTGTTCTTGGTAAGATAAGAAACTAAGGCGCACGAGAAAGAGAGATAGAGAGTGAGGGAGAGACAGAGAGTGAGAGAACGAACGAACGAACTTTATTTTCAAAGGGTTGAGAATTGGGCACGCAGGCCCGTCTGACATTCTGCCTTTCCTTTCTCTCACCTTTCATACTGAATTCATTTATTCCCATAAGCATTTTACATATCAATGTCAAGGAATTCAACGTTGTAAAGTAAAATAAAATAGCACACTCATATTAACATTAACTACTTATAAACATGACATAAAATATGTAGAAAAGTACAAACATCGTCATTAGAACCTACAATTGATATTATAAGAAAAGATAATCTGATTAGGGGGGCATGTAATCAAAACTAATAAAGTATTCGAAAAGTCTACGATTGTATGAATAGGGACTGAAAGAGAGCGAACGAACTTTATTTTCAAAGTGTTGAGAGAAAGGAACTTAGGCCCGTCTAAGAGAGAGAACGAACGAACGAACGAACGAACGAACTTTATTTTCAAAGGGTTTAGAATTGGGCACGCAGGCCCGTCTAACATTCTGCCCTTCCTTTCTCTCTTCTTCCATAGTTAATCCATTTATTCTCACACGTATCCTAAATGTTACTTAAATAATAAAATAACAAAAAAGTACAATAAAATAAAATCCCAACATTGTAACAGTACAATAACAGTTACACAGATTTACAGATGCATATCATAATTTATACTAAGCAGGACAAAATTAACTTTAAAACCTACATATGATGTTATGTAATTATTTAAGAACATAACGAAATTAGGGTGGCATATAATCTGCACTCATGATGTATTTGAAAAGTCTGTGATTGAATGAATATGGACTAAGAGTATTTTTTAAGTCGTGTGGAAGAGTATTCCACAGATGAGCGGCAGAAAAAGCTAAACTTTTCTTGAATAAGTCGAGCCTAGGCTTGGGCATGTGTAATTTATTTAAGCGTTGACTTCGTCTTCCGCTGTATTTGAAAATAGGCCACAGATATGTTGGAGCATTCTGTGACAAGATTTTGTGAATAAATTTGGCTTTGTTGAAGAGAAGGCGCTTTCTTAGTGGTAATATGTTAAGATATGTATATGCGTCTACACACTGTGTGAGGTTTTTGTCTGAAATTAGGCGCACTGCACGTTTTTGTAATGAATAGAGTCTTTTAGTATTGGACATGGTGCAGCCATCCCAAATTGTGGAACAATAGTCTAGATGTGTTTGTATCTGGGATGTATAGAACATTTTTCGTGTCTCCTCATCTAGGAAATGTTTGATTTTAGCTAACTGGTAAACTTTTTGTGCCGTTTGTTTGGTCAGTGCTTGTACATGCGAATTCCAACTTAAATGTTGGTCAATTATGAGTCCTAGTGTTTTATATTCATTTACATTTTCAATTAAAGAGGTTCCAATGTAGAGCTGAAATGAGAGAAAGAGAGAGAGAAAGCGAGAGAGAGAGAGAGAGCCAGCGAGAGAGCGAACGAACTTTGTTTTCAAAGTGTTGAGAAATAGGAACATAGGTTCGTCTAAGAGAGAACGAACGAACGAACTTTATTTTCAAAGGGTTGAGAATTGGGCTCACAGGCCCGTCTGACATTCTGCCCTGAGAGAGGGAGGGAGAGAGAGAGAGATTGATTTCGCGGAATTCTTCTGTACCCCTCCTTACGTTCATATTGTGGCCTAGGAAGGTGGGAAAAATCGAGACACAAATCTTAGACATAATGTTAATGAATATGGCAAATAAAAGAAGGTAGTTTCTGTGTGAGTGTCTGATGAGCTAAACGGTTAGAGCTCTAGCCTCTGGCGGTAAAAGTTATCGGATCGGGTTCCAAGATCGAAACCTGGACGCTTCAGTCTACCCAGCTGTAAATGGGTACCTGACTTTGCTCTTGATTTAGGGAAGGGAAGGCAAAGACAGCGAGGATGGACTGGTCATCGCACCCTACAAAGCTGGACCTGGTGTAGCGAAGTCTCTAACACTTCACTCCCCCACGGTAGTATCTGCAGTGTGACTACGTTTTAAGTGTCTGCAAAAAATAAAAAATAAAAATTCTTGATCGATATATGTAATCTGTAGCTGTGAGTTCGACGTGTGAAAGGGAAGGCTAGGCAGTTGAAAACACCTTTTTTTTTTGGGGGGGGGGGCGGGGGGGGGGGGGGGGGAGGATGTTCAGTGGCCGATTTCCCAAACACGTCTCCTTCTTGTAGCATGATTGTGGCGTGATATTGGTGATCCAGCGTGGAATCTCTTGAGTGCCAATTACTTCTGTTTCTCTTCTGTTATCTGCTTTGCTAAGGAATCCGGGTACTTTAACCTAGATGGATTAACTGTTTCATTCTTCTTTCTCTGTGTGTGTCTATATCAAACTCTTCTCTATTTTCCCTTGAGATCTAAAATCTGTGTTTTGCTGTTTGATCGAGAGCATCGCTGGCATCTCTATCCCACTTTATCATGTCTGTCTTGTCTTCAAATTCGATCTGTCGTAGAATTGGAGTGAGTGATCCAAGAATTGGAGTGAGTGATCCAGGAATTGGAGTGAGTGATTCAAGAATTGGAGTGAGTGATTCAAGAATTGTATAGAATTGCAGATCAGCTCACGGGTCTTATTGGTTGTGCGTCGTATATTCATTATTATTCATAGTTTTTGCGGAATTTGTCGATAGGAGGTGCTTTTATAAGTGAGTAGAGGAGTAGGAGAAAATACACGACCAGGAAGAATGCAGTAAGAGGATGAGAGTAGCTGATGTTTCATGTAATAGTTGTAATTGAGGAAAGATGTAAATGTAACAAAGAGGTTCGAGAGAGAGAGAGAGAGAGAAAGAGAGAGAGAGCACGACAGAGAGAGAGAGAGAGGTGAGTTATAAAGGAAGGAGTTATGATTAGATCATGCATTAGAGAATTTCACGTGTGACTGAAAAAAAGAAAGAGAAAAGTAATGCAATTTACTCTTTTTTTTTGGGGTCAAGCTATAAACTAAGAAAATTAGGAATTCATCATCATCACCATTATTGTACATTAGCAAGGAGCACCTGCCTTCAACAGTTTTGTGCCAAGCTTTCCTGTACTGTGCCATCCGTTTTAGTTCGTACACTTTCATTCGTCAGTATGAATTTAAAGAAAGCAGTGGTCAGTCCGAGGTTGTGTATATATCCACAGCGTTTGTTTGTCCAGGTATAATACTGGTGACGGCCATGTGTGCTTCCTCAGTTCCTCATATATTGGGCGGCAGATGGTTAGACGAGCCTGCGCGCCCAATTATTAATCCTTACTTACTTACTTAGTAATCCCTCTTCTACCTTGAGGTGTTGAGGTTTGGAGGAGGGAGCGCCATACTATCCTTTCAGCTGTCTCCCTTCTAGCCTGGTTCCAATCTTCTCCTTGGTCCTTCCGAGATTGTCTAATGTTGTACTCCCAGCCGACTCTGGCTCGTCCTGGAGGTCTTGATCCCTGGCTCTTAGTTTGCCATACTTGTCGTGGTAGCCGATCTTCTTCCATTCTGCAGACATGGCCAATTCTTAACCTTTTGAAAATAAAGTTCGTTCGTTCGTTCTTCCTGTATCTGCTCCAGATACAACTCTTGGCCTCATTATTTATAAGTTATAGGATCTTTCTCTGCCTTCTATATCCCCTTCATGTCTGTCTCCAGCTTCGTTCTCAGTGTGTTTTTCTGTCTCTACCTCTCTTACCCGGGAGATTCCAGACCATGGACTGCCTTGACATGCTATCATCAAGTGTCTTTAGAGGGACTATTATCCAACGCCAGCGTCTTCTCACATTTTGTTCCATTGGTACTTGTCTGGTTCTTGTCATTAACTGCATATTAATACTGAATAGGAAGTTAAGCGTCAATTAGCTCAACAACCCCTATGGCATCTTTGGAAGGCGGTCAACGGCCACTCATTCTTAGTACACTCGCTTTTCTATTAAGAAGCCGGGTGGTAGTAGGAATGGAGGTAAGAGGGAGCGAAAGTTGGAAAAGGGGAGCGGAAAGGGGGGGGGGGTGGTGTAAGGAGATAAGAGCCTCAGAATTATGAAGTATTGCAGGTTGCTTTTGCTGGGCACGGCAGAAGTCAAAAATTTAGCTGAGCTTAGCCATTTATGTCATTCCACAGCTTCCGGTCACTGATGTTTTATATATGTTTTTTTTTTGAGTCTGTTCAGTGCCATATTGTTAGGTATCTCCTCATTTTGTTCTCTCATATCTTTTTAAAAAAATTTTTTTTTTTTTACGAAGAAGAGAAACAGAAAGAATGTGAAGTAAACGCCTGGGGCTGGCATAAGAGCCAATTGAGGAAAGTAAGTGGATTTTTTTTTTTAAGTTGCGTGACAGAAAATTCCCGACAGAATTTTCAAGTGTCTAGATGAGCGAATATAAGACAATACGTACTCTTTCGCAGCTTGGCCAGCCGTTATGACACGAAGGGTCCGCTAGCCTCACCGCGTTCTTTACTTTGGAAATCCTCCAATTTTGTATTCTGTCTTGAATAATTTGGTAGCTTCGGTTCAAAATGTGAGTGTTCTATCGAACTGGAATGGATACCTTAAACAGATCACTTCTTTCGGTAGTACAGTTTTTGTTAAAGGTTTTTGTAGCTTAGATAACAGTGCACTTGTATTTAAAGTATATTAATGCTTGTTTTATTTTCTTGTTTCTTACAGCTGTAGCACTTACACCTTCCTACATCTGCGCTTCATTACTATCTTTTTCGTGAAGTTTTTGACTGCGGGGAAAAAAAGTCCCTGTTCGCTGTTCTTGTGCTGGCTGACCAGATATGGGCGCCTAGTTCGTTTAAATTGTTTAAATTAATTTCTCACCCATCTTCTCATGCGCACTCATGGTTTTGTTGCTTTTACCTGTATTCTGCTTCAGTATCCATATCGATTTTCCGTCGTGGTTTTGCTCCTGATACCTGTATGCTGTTTCAATCCCCAAGTTGATTTTCCATCATGGTTTTGTACCTTGTACCTAAACTCTGCTTCATTCTCCAAGCTGTTGTTCCATCGTGGTTTTGTCCCTTGTGGATGTACTCTTCCGCAATCTCCATGTAGATTTTCCATGTCTGTTAAACGTTTCAGTTGTTCAGTGTGTCACAACTATTGTAGCTTGTTTGAATGTAGGTTGTTTGTTCGTTATTAGTAAGGGCTTACGTTATGTCATATTACTGTATTTTAAGCTAGCTTGTAGTGTGGGGTATATTATTTTAGTTTGTGGAAGTGTGTTTCTCTCTGACTATTATGGTCAGGTTTTAATCTTTTCTTGGTGGAGTAAAAAATGTGCTCTTCTGCAGTTTTAGGACGGAGTGTCTTCGCAGCCCATAATTAAGAATTTCGCGGTCAGTGACCTAGGAATTTTTTATCTTAGTAAATGCCAAGTTAGAGTTTTATACATTTTCCCGGTAGAACAAAAGAGCATCCTCTAGGGCATCTCTTCAAAAATAATTTGGTTTGTTTCGTTTTAAACATATTATATTACTTTCGTGAGGATATGCTTTGTTTTGTAATAAGGTGATAAATCTAGGATTTTGATCAAGCGGGAATCTTCAACATCAGAGCTATACTTTCGTGTTGGACGAGTTGAGGTAGGAAGTCTATGATCTTAGTGTTCATGAAAGTCTGCCGCAGGAGTGGATCTCTGATCAAACGTATTTAGAGGAAAGGAAACACAATAATACAGTTTCCTGTTGTTGATACATTTATTGATAAAGCGTACTTCGTTTTCTAATTTTTTCCCTTTTCCTTCTATCCATCGTACCTTCTGCCTTGCGTTCTTTCTTTCATATTATGTCTTCCTATTTTTATACGCTCCGTGTGCGTTTTGAGTCATTAATTTGAGTTTCACACTCATGTTTTCACAACCTTTTTTCACACTCATGTTTTCACAACCTTTTTTCACACTCATTTCTTCGCAAACTTTTTACTCCTTCTTTTCGTTCATACTGTCTGCTTTAGCGATCAGAGATAACCTTTTGTACTTGTAAACAGTACATCTCTTTTTTTTTCTGTCTCTAATTTTCTGAGTATTTAAAACGTTGGTCACTTGGAGAATTTGTTAATGTTTCTTAGATAACATTGGCGTTGAAAATGCTAAATGAATAATACACATAAATCGGTGTGTTGCTGGCACTCGTAAGAAATAAAGAAGTAGAACGCTAGACAACAGAAAAACAACAGACGTGATAGGCTTACCGGGGACTCAAACCCAGGACCATTTGAACGGCAACACCGCTACGGGAATGAATTGTGACTAACGGTGAGAATATGTGTTTGATAAAACCTACTCCTGAAGGTTAATTTTGACTTCAAGGACAAGCAGATAATGAAGAGGGAAAAGAATATTGTTTTTCCTTTTCGCACTCGAAAGAGCATGGACCTACTAGAGCCATTATCTTGGCAGGAAGCTTGAATCAAAATCAATTTTCTCGTGCTTTGATTGTTGCTGTAACAGCTTATTGTATGTGATGAAGCTGCTAAACTTACTTAAAAACTGTCTTCACGACACGCTTATTAGGACTAAGGGTTCATATTCTTTGCCTCACAGTATCAGGCCGCGGGATCCACATGGACGAAGGAAGAGAGTTATACACGCAGTAACCATGTGGGTGAGGGAGAAGTAGTCATTCATTCATTACCCTTCGGATCCCCAAGTATGAAGGGCTACAACAAATTCAAGCCACATCATCCTCCCTTTGCCATCCGTTCAAGATCTTTATCCCGTTCATGTCTGCCCCCAGTTCTCTTCTCCATGTTGTTTTATATCTCCCTCTACACCTTTTACTCTGGGTATTCCAGAAAAAGGATTACTAGTCGCCATTAAAAACGCATCGCATTAGTTTATGAACCACAACTCGTTGTGCTAAATTTAAAATACATGAAACCAATGATTTTACATTTCTGATCCATTTACTAACCCAAATTTGCTGTATTATTAAACATGAGACAATTCAGAATCGGCTCCTAAGCAGTCGTCAACCCTAGGTGTAAAAACAAAAGTCGCACTCACTGTCATTCATTCACAGCCATTATTGATACCGTGTATGACCACCTACAGCATCAATAAAGGCTTGTTTCGGCGTCTCATGCTATTGCAGAGTGTCTAGAAAAATGTTTGGGGTATGGCGTTCCATTCTGCAATGAGTGCTCGCTCGAGATCATTCACATTGTTGATGTCATACTGGCGGACCCTTCTGTTCAGTTCATTTCATGCGTGTTCAATCGGATTCATGTCAGGAGAGTTTGCAGGCCAATCCAGTACAAGAAAGGTTGCTGGGCTAAGAAATTCTTGGTAACGTTAGCTGTTATCATGCTGAAAGATTCCCAAATCTGGGTGATTCTGGAAGAAAGGCACTACGATAGGTCGCAGTACTTGATTAACGTAGACGTCAGCGGTAACGTTAACTCTGAAAACATGAAGGGGAGTACGATGGTCATGAGAGAATCCACCCCACACATGTACGCTTCCTCCTCCATATCTGTCATGCTGGACTACACACGCATCGGCATATCTTTCTCCAGGACGACGCCAGACGCGATTTCTCCTATCAGCAAAGGAGACATTAAACCGGCTTTCATCGGAGAACATTGTTGATCTCCATCCCGCCCTTGGACGACGAATATTTTGTAGGGCCCAAGCCAGTCTGTTGGTTCGGTGACGTCTCGTAAGGATAGGACCGATGTTGGGACGTCTGTTTTGCAAGCCAGCGGCGCGAAGTCTCCGTCGCACAGTGTTTGCGCTGACAAGTCTCCGAGTGCCAGGTGTATGAGCTGCTGTCTGAGTTGCTGTTTGGAAGCGATTGCGCAGATGTAACAATAGAATTTGGCGATCTTGAGCTAGTGTTTTTACACGAGGTTGACCAAGCCTGGGACGGTCATTGGTGGTACCTGTCGCCCGAAATCGCTGGTTCAGCCTCACTATAATGCGTGTGCCAAATTTCAATGTGATTTGACTTTTAATAAAGCCAGAATTTATCAAAAACCTTGTTTTGCACGTCGCAAAATTTGAAGTAAACATCACATCGACAGTAAAGTTGGAATACATGAACTTCATCACTTGCACACTTTCGGGGTTTGAAAATCGCTCACTTGCATAAACATTTCAACAGTGAAAACATGTCACGATTTCGATGCGTTTTTAATGGCGGCTAGTATATTATGCAAGCAATTTTAGGTGACCCGAATAATGTATTCGAGTCCTTGCTATAATTTATTCGGTTGAAATGAAATTTAGTGGGCCGTATGTTCGATACGGCTTCAAAAAAAGAATTCAAAGATGCAGTAATAAGGGTTAGGGTTAGGTTTAGGAATCTTAAAGCTAACCTAAACCTTAATCCTAACCATAACGACGTGGTCGACTTATTTGGATGGCATCGATGAACACATCCCACTGTACTTGATTACAGCTATTTTATACATACGATATATGCACACACTTTCTGTTTATTTTATTTCTTTTTTTATGTTTGTGTCATTCGCATTCTGTCGCCGGCTTCCGTGTGAGTTTTGTTATTGATTTGTTTAGCACGGCAGCGTCTTTCACAGTAGGTTTCCTCCACACCCATCCTTTCATGTGCTCACATGGGCACCGACAAGTGCTTGTCTTGTTTCTGTGGTTGGGCTTCAAGACGTGTCAACACGTCAAGTATTGGCTGTTGCTTATGCTTAAATGCTAGGTTTTTTTTTTTTTGGTAGTTCTGTTTTACGTCATCTCTCCCTCTGGCTTCTCAGCACCACTTTCTGTCTGGCTGTAAAATGTCAATGTCACACTCATCAATTTATTTTTAGTAAGTCAGGAGCCATGTATATATACGCGTGTCTGTTTGTTTATTTTTGTTTGTTTCTTTGGCATTTTTGTCTTAATCTTGCTTCTCAGCGACGCTTTCATTCTGGCTGTATATTGTCAGTGTTACACTCATCTGTGTTTTAGTTAGTCAGGAGCCATTTATATGTACGCGTGTATGCCAGTCTATTTGTCTGCCGGCGTGTCTGTCTGTTTGATTGTATTTATTCTCATATACGCAGCCGGGAAGTTTAAGGACTATTATCACTTGCACTAATTCCAGCAGAAATACGGACCGACAACCAGTCGATCTTGATCTACCGGGAGATCGCAAGGGATCGTGTGTTAGATCCCTAGGTAGCGGAGGAAAAATCAAAGAATCTTTCATCTAGGTAAATTGCTTACTAGCCCTTTCCTTCTGGGACTTAAAATTGCAGTGTCCCCATGTTTAAAGGTTCTGTGACAACATTCCCAGGAAAAACCAGCAAGATAGTTTACGAATTTTCACTTTATTCGTTAACTACATCAGATAGGAAGACATATTTTGTTTGAAATGAAGTTAACATTCGGCAATATTATCATTTAGTTTGAATTTTACACCTCTCTGTAGATGGGATTGGAGGAAGCTGATCGTCTGGCCAAGATAAGTCACACTAAGGTTGTACTTATTTCAAATGACAGTAGAAATAGAATGTATTAAAGAACATATCAAATCTTTCCCTGAATGCCTCACTGAATATGGCTCGTAATATTGGGCGTAGGTTTCCCTAATAGTGAGTTTCAAAAGAAAGATAGTGAAGAAGATACAGCAACTTAAATTCCTCCTGCATAAGTGAAACAGTGATAATTACAAGATGGGATTAGGTCTGCTGGCCACCTTGATTCTTCTGATACGTGTTGAAAATATTTTATTAAAGTAAGCTCCCATAAAACAATACAAAACGAACAATCAGACACCAACATCAACCACTAACAACAATCAATGTACTATTCACTGAACACGAAAGGTGTAGTGAAAATTACAAAGAAACGTTATTTATTAATGAATGGAAGTGTACTGAATGAATGAATGAAGTTTAAAAAATTTTGAGTGAATAAACCAGTGGTGTGTGTAAATATCTTTCACACACGCTAGTGTCAGTTTTTAGATTTTACAGAGTTTTTGTGTCACTACCGTTTCATCATAATTATGTGTAGGAGAGTGATGGGTTCCAGTGCAGATATCAACTTAGCTGAGATGTCCAGCGTCGAATCTGCATATGGTATAGGGTGGTATCTTGATGTTGGAACGGGTCACTGGGACTATGCTCCACTTGCAAAAGTCAATTCAGGTTTCCTGCTGGTGCAGGAAAACAAGATCAGGCTCAGGATTTCCCAGCTATTCCCTTTAACCACTGGATAAATGGAGATCTTTGTCTTTCCTGGTTCGAACTTCATAGGGAATAAAAGAAACAACGAGGCGCCGTAAATACTCCAATCTTCAAGAGGATTTGTACGCCCTATCCATTTCTACCATAATTCAGCTTTTAAAATACCAATTAGTGACAATACCCTATAAGGCTTCTGGTTTCATTGGCAACGAATTTGCAGTAGTGCTCTGAAAATGTCTGTTCAACTCCTAAATTGTTCTTTTTCTTGCACAATCTCTGTTTAGCTGTCGATATTTTCACAGTTGCTATCTTGACACTAACGCTTCTGCTCCATTGTGAGCCCAGTAATATAAAAAGTGTAATAATAAATGTACATCCTAAACAGAGGTGAATCTAATAATCATGGTTAATGTGCCTGTTATGCCTGCCGTAACATAGCGAAAGGCTACAGCAACAAATTCCCCATTTATTCATACACATAACGTCAGGTAACCCTTAGTCGAGTTTCCTGATATGCAATAAAGTAATGCGATGTCGGCAAAGTACATCGACATAAATACCATAAGTTATTGGGGTATAACACCTATACAACATGTAAGCATCAATTATACCACAAAGGTTATAAATCACAAGTCATATATGAATTATACATAATATAAAGAAAGGAAAATATACTACTCGTCAAAAGTCAAGGGCCACTTAGAAAAACCTTGGTTGAAACCATAAAACAAATCTGATATAAACGTAATTGGTATCAGTCAAAACGGCATTTATTGAATACCAAATTGACATGTCACGTAAAGAAATGGACACACACATTCAAACGCAATGAAGCTATGAAGTGTGTCACCCACCTTTTCAAAAGGCTCACAATAGATATTGGACAAAAAACATTTCAAAATCGGGTATGACCACCGTTTGCAGCAAGGCATTCAAGACAGCGTAGACGCATCGAGTCCACAAGGGTCCGAAGAATATCCCGAGGAACAGCTTGCCATTCCTGAAGCAGAAATGCAGATGAGCAGGAGTAAGAAGGATTCTTACTGCAGGACGTCGAGCAGCCAGTCAAATTCATGTAAACGTCTGCGAATGGTGCTTTGACTGACATTAACGTTTACAGTTTGTCTCAGCTGACATCTTAGAGTGGAACAAGTCACTGTTCGATGGCGCAGGGCTGACAACAAGAGGTACCGGTCATCATGTCTATTGGTGCATCTAGGGCGACCTGGCCGGTGACTATCCTCCACACTTCCTGTGCCCTGAAATCTCTCCAAAATTCTTTGGATAGTAGAGTGTGACACTGCAAGCCGTCTAGCAACCTCACGGACAGATAAACCACTTTCAATCCACGCTATAGCCCTCACTCTTTGTAAGGTGTCAAGACTTCTTCTCGGTGGCATGGTTTTTGCAAGTGATGAAACTATCCTAAGTCTGCTGATTGTAAAACAAATTAAGAGTGAACTCTGTTCACGAAAAGTCGCCATTGCACGTAGAATGTCAATCAGCACGATTACTTCACCTGTTTGGTTCTACGGAAGTTTGAAAAAACAGATTAAAAATGTGAATTTATGGTCAGCAAACCAAATTGCACGTGATCACCATGGTTGTCGGTGAGTTGTTTTTATGCTTAAACTGCATAGAGGACTGTCAGAGGAAGATATTGCACCCATTTTTACTAAAAACTTCCTTCATTTAATCATTCTATGCGCTTATATAAAAGTGTATTGAAAATAATAGGGTGGCCCTTGACTTTTGACGAGTAGTATAAAACAGAAACTTACCCACTCAGCAAGGAATTCTAGCTAAGGCTGGCTGGCAGAGAGAGTTAATAAATGCTCTCAGTTACTTTTGCGACTTGGCAAGCAATAGTGAAGAACGAGAGTTTTGTCTCCTCATATAAACAAGTTTCCATACAAAGAATTTCGCTAGTAATTAAAGTTACCATCTGTTAGAATTTTGCGTTTCCTGAAACTGAATCAGACCTCCCATTATTCTAGTAAAGAGTAAGATTTACGCTTTCCTCAGAGTTAATAAGATAATACTTTTAATTACTGTCGATCTCAGAAAGAGTTTATCGCGGTTATCCGTTTACCCCCCAAAAAAGTCATCACATTAACTGAGCTGTAACCTGCTGCAGACATAAATATCTTGGGGGCGTGACATAGGTGTCATGCGCTATTGAAAGGAGCGGAGCTGGGTTCTCCCAGAACAAAATATTTATCGAGTCTTCGACAACGTTAATCAATTAATGTAAGGACTATCTACGTGGTGGCGTTAATTAAATAATGTAAAGACCATCTACCTGGTGGCGTTAATTAATTAATGTAATGACTGTCTACCTGATGATGCTACTCGTAATTAATGTAAATACCATCTAACTGGTAGCGTTAATTAATTAATGTAAAGACCATCTACCTAGTGGCGTTATTTTTTTAATGTAAAGACCATGTACCTGGTGGCGTTAATTAATTAATGTAAAGACAATCTAGTCCAGTGAATCTCAAACTATGGGCAGTGACCCAAAATTAGGTCGCAGGAAACATTCCGGTGGATCGCGTCCCTTACATTTCTTTTCCTTGACGTTTTTACGTGTATTTTGGTGTGCGTTCTATAATAAATAATTGAAGGTGGAAAAACCTGACATGTTGAATTTTTAGAAAAAAAAAAAACAACTGAGTCCCGTAAGTATATTAAGCCAGGGTTGAGATTGATTTAAAAAATCGTAATCGATTAATCGAATTTCTTTCATCGAAAATTAATTGATAAATTTTTAACCATTTGAAAATTATAAAAAATCATAATTAACATTTTTTTTCTTTTCATTTTTAAATCACTAAGGAAGGACTTTATTTAGTTTACTTGTTATAAGGCAACATTGTCCTGAAAATATAATAAAAATACTGAAAAGTAACAACCAAACAATTTATTATTATTGTCCATACTTGCCAATTTCCATATCACAAACTACTAGCGAATGCTGTCATTCGCAAAAAACATAAACATTGCAAACAATGGAATAATCTGTTGAAATTTGTTTATCAGTTAATCGATAAAAATTTTTTAAACCGATTAATTAGTCATTCAAGATCCCACCCCTACATTAAACATATTCTACAGGTGGGTAGAAATTAAAATTATATTTGAAGACGCATTGTCTCCAAGAAAATGAAGCATAAAAACAAACAATCCTTATTTGTGCCTCATCGTTTCAAAGTTTAAATTAAAATTTTCTCGCATTACATTTTTTATGACATGTCAAGTTTTTCCAATGAGGTCTTCAATTGTAACCTCTATTTGTTATTCGGTGTTACATTTTAAGCACCGGTAAAATATTAGCTAATCCTTTCTTATGAAAGAAATGTCAAATGCATTTAATTTTTACTTGTCAGTTTTGGTAAATGGGTCGCCAGCTTCACCCACGGTGAAATTTGGGTCGTCTTTGTTAAAAGGTCGAGGATCACTGATCTAGTCGAAGCTGTATATTATGCCTTGGTGTACGCCTGTGTGATGTCATACAATCGTTTCAAATGTGGGCATTTCAATTTCAAGAATAGTTCAGTTTCTTCCGATTCTTCGCTTTTTGTATTCGGTCACAACACGAAGAATGAACAAGTAATTAGAAGAAACAATTGAGGCCTTTGAGATGTGGATAGATAGAAGAATTTAGAACGTCTCATGTAAAGAGAAGAAAAGAGGAGCCGCGCTAGCGTAGTGGTTACAACACCGCTCTGGCGACCGGGTGATTCAGGATCAAACCCGGGCGACGGCATTTGAGGATTTTTCGTCGACCGGGAATTGGACTGGATTAACTCGAGACCTGGCGAGGACATTTGAAGAAGTGTCGTCGACCAGGGATTGGCGGCTCCTGAGCCGACCCAGCTGCAATGGGTACCTCCGAAATCGGAGAGTATTTGCCTGAATGGCGAGGGACACCTGTCTCTGTACAAGTAAAAAGGGATACTCACGTAAAATCAATGTCAGGTTAGACATAGTAATAACCTGAGATTTCGCCTCGAGTATTAGCGGGCGTACGAAAAAAAAAAAAAAAAAAAAAAAAAAAAAAAAAGAGAAGAAAACAAATAAAGAGTTCCTAGAAGAATGAAAAGAGAATTAGGGAAGGAGATCAAAATTAGACAGCTAAAATGAAGACTATAATAAAAGGCAGAAATATGTCTCCGACTATATAAGGAAAAGACGATGGTCATATATCGGTCATGTCCTACGAATGCAAAACAACAGAATACCACTACAGGCGCTCAATTGGGTTCCTGAGGGTAAGAGGAAAAAAGGAAGACCAAAAGAAACACTCAGAAGAACAATAATAAGAGAAGGAAGAACGTTGGGCCTAAATAATGTGCAAGAGCTAAGAGGAGTGGCGTCACAACGAACAACCTGGAGAGCACTTGTTTCTGCCTTATGCGCCGTGTTTGGTGTTTAAAGAATTTATTATTATTATTATTATTATAATAGAAGGCAGAGTTGGAGGCAAACGTGCAAGAGGAAGACAGCGCTATAAGTGAGAAGATAATATATCACAAGATGGACAGGAAAGAGTGTATCAGAGTGCAACCATCAAGACAAGAGACAGGAAAGAGTGTATCAGAGTGCAGCCATCAAGACAAGAGACAGGAAAGAGTGTATCAGAGTGCAACCATCAAGACAAGAGACAGGAAAGAGTGTATCAGAGTGCAGCCATCAAGACAAGAGACAGGAAAGAGTGTATCAGAGTGCAACCATCAAGACAAGAGACAGAAGACGTTGGAGATCAACTGCAGCTGACCGTCGATGTGAATATAGCACCTGATGATGATGATTAGTACACATCTTCTGCTTCCGTCTTTCCGTTTATTCTTGCTCTCTATTAACCACTCTTTCCCCGCCCTTCGTTTGTTTACTAGAGTGTTGTATGATGTGAGAGTCTAGTCTGGTTCAAGCTGTAGTGCCCTTTTTCTCAATATTGATCTATACACTTAGTAAGTGACTCAATACGGGCTAGACAGTCCGTAGTGGTCTGTGGCAGTTGAATTGATTTTCTCATGCGCTCTTTCTATCTCCTACTGCATTGCTGCTTTCCATCTCCGCCATCCATACTTTCACATTGATGACATTTTCATATTAGCAACATCGACCAGGAGTAGCTCAGAGGTATGGCGTCCTCCTCTAATTCTAAAAGTAACAGGTTCGGTTCCCAGGACAGGAAATATATTTGATGGAAATTTTTGCATAACCAGTGGTTCCTTATGATATATCCTCGGTAGTAAGTTCGGATGCCTAGCCTTCTCGGATAAGTGCGAAAAATAAGAGGTCCCCTGTTCAAGTTGCGCACGTTAAACATTCCTCGGCAGTTGAAAATCGTAAAGAGTAAGCGATAAGGCCGCTGCCCTGGCAAAATTTAGAAATTAGGAAACCTACGAACCGCAACCACATTTATAGAATGTGTGATTCCTGTATACACACATTGGGATCCTCGCTGGTGCTGCGGAGTACTGTGCTGAGATCCTCCTTGTGTGATCTGAAGGAGGAGGTCGGAGCACTGATGGAGTTGTCCGTGTGCAGTGAAGATGGTTATTAAAACCAAACCAGACCAAACATCATCATCAGACATAAACTATGACACATTATGACTAGTTCCATGCTTAAGGGCAGCAATAATAAAGTAAGGACTAAGCCCGTAACAGCGACAGTCTGTCGGTTTTTTATTGCCAGTGAAAATTACTGCTATCATCATTTCGATCTTCAGCTTGAGAAAATACAATATTGGTGACACAGAATGGTCTGTAATGTCTGAGACAATTTTGTGGCAGGGAAGTGACATGTTTATGCTTCAAATAGCAAACTAAGATGAGAATTAGAGTGTATTGATTTTGTGATGACAAGAAATAAGTTGACTCGCACATATATCAGATCAGACAGGATCAGTTACGTGCCATCATCACATCTGAAAATATATGTAAAGGATCTGCAGTACGTTTTCTCTTATAGTTTGATTGCCATGTCGATGGACTAATGTCTGTTTTATTGCCATTTCTGTCCTATTTGTATGTTGCTCCCCCATTTACTGGGATGCCGCCTTCTTCCCCATTTGACCTATACCAGCCCTTCGATGATAGTTTCCAACATGTTTATGTTTCATGATATCTTCTTTTGTCTTTATCACTTTTCTTTTTTAAGGAGAATGCACAACCACTGCATGTCGTAATAGGCGACTAAGGAGAGTTTGGTGGGCAGGGACCGACTAAAGAAATGAATTCATAGAGGTTTGCGAATTATGTAGCATTTTGCTGAATGTTTACCAAAGTTGCTTATAGTTTGTTTGTTTGTCTGTTTGTTTCTTTCTGTAGTCAAATTTGCTTTACGTTTTTGATTTAGATCCACCTTAGAAGATTTTATGACTCACATAATCCCTTTAATTGTCGTGTACGCAGAGTTACGGCTTTCCTGTGCTGTGTATTCTTCACCAGTGTCCAATATTGAACTATTGGCGTTTGTGTCCATCCTGTGTGATTTATTTGTTCTGTGCCAGAAATTTCTCAGTATAAGATTTATGACTCGTTCGTGGTCAGAATTCATTTAATTTCTTTTCGTTTGTTTGTTTGTTTCTTTCTTGAAAGTGTTTCACATTTGCTTCACATTTTTGTTTTAGAGCCATCGTAGAACATTTGTTCCTTCAGTTAATTACTTCCTTTGTCGGACGCGTAAAATTGCAGGTTTCGCATATTGTGCAATGTGTATCAGTGTCCTATCCCCATATTACCAATTATTGTCTTGTAACGGACAATGAGAAAACCCCGTCATCTTTTTGGGACAATGGAAAAGCGTGCACTGCATCGTGAAAACTAAAGTGAACACACATTAAATAATGCGCATGAATAATTATGCATGGGTTCAATGCAAGCTGCACACAGTAAAGTCGGTAGTAAGAAGTTCTGCAGTCTCAGGAAATTTAGCAAAAATAGGATCAAGGAAATTTAGGCGGTTGTCATGACTTTGTTGGCGCTGTCATGATGCCTTCTTAATCATGGTTTTATGCCACCTTTTTTGAAGGAGTGACTTGTCCTCGTTATCCTTCCCTTCGTCTCTTTCTTTATCTTACTCACATACTTTTCTGACTCAGTTTTCTGTCTTTGCTTCTCTCTCTCTCTCTCTCTCTCTCTCTCTCTCTCTCTCTAAAACATAACAACCTCAGTCCCTATTCATACAATCGTAAACTTTTCGAATACTTTATGAGTTCTGATTATCTGCCCCCCTAATATGATTATTTTTCCGAACAAATGGTATAATATCGAGTGTAGGTTTAATGATGATGTTAGTGCTTTTCAACATATTTTGTTTCATGGTAATACTTAGTTTGTACTTTTCAACATATTTTATTTCATGTTTATAATTAGATACTGTGAATGTGAGTATGCTATTATTTTACCTGTACAACGTTGAATTCCTTGAATTGATGGGTAAATTGTATGTGAGAATAAATGAAATCAGTATAAAAGACGGGAGAAAGGAAGGGCAGAATGTCAGACGGGCCTGCGTGCCCAATTCTCAACCCTTTGAAAATAAAGTTCGTTCGTTCGTTCGTTCGTTCTATCTATCTATCTATCTATCTATCTATCTATCTATCTATCTATCTATCTATCTATCTATCTATCTATCTATCTATCTATCTATCTATCTATCTATCTATCTAATCTATGCATTAATGTTTATTTTTATTTTTATTTATTTTTTTTTTACATTCATTATTATTATTATTATTATTCTTTTTTAATGTTAAAAACGTTTTTTAATTATGATGATTATTGCAAATGTAATATTACTTTTATAATGATAAATGCCTTAATTATGCTTAAAGTAAATGTGAGGATGAAAGGATATAGTATACATGATGAGAGAGAGAGGAAGGGCAGAATGTCAGACGGGCCTGCGTGCCCAATTCTTAACCCTTTGAAAATAAAGTTCGTTCGTTCGTTCGTTCGTTCGTTCTCTCTCTCTCTCTCTCTCTCTCTCTCTCTCTCTCTCTCTCTCTCTCTCTTTTCTTCTCCCTCTCTCTTTCTCTTTTCTTCTCCCTCTCCCTCTTTCTTTCTCTTTTCTTCTCTCTTCCTCGCTCTCTCTCTATTCCTCTCTTTCTTCCTCTCTCTTCCTCTCTCTTTTTCTCTTTTCTTCTCTCTCTTCCTAGGAATTGGTTCGTGTTCTAACAGTCTGTAAATGTCAGTTCATTATTATTCCTTTGTTTGTCCTTCTTTCTTCTTTCTAAAAAAATATTTTCCAGCTGAATTGGCTACTTAGTGTGGAATACAAAGGTTTAATTAAAATTAACAGGTTTTGAGAGGAGGTAAGTGGTAATTTTTTTTGTTAAACGCTATCTCTCAGACATGTCTCTTATACCCTTTCTCTCCTGTCTTCATTTCTTCTTCATCATAAATAAATTTTATGTCACTCATAAACAGGTATTTGATAACATGTATAAGTAAGTGTTGCTCAGCTCTCGCCTGTATCTCTCTCTCTCTCTCTCTCTCTCTCTCTCTCTCTCTCTCTCTCTTTCACACCCACCCCAAAGTCCTCCAGGTTTTTAATTCCTATCCTCTTGTGTGTATGCGTATCTGCCTGTTTCGTCTGTTGAACAGAGTACACTCTCATAATGCATATATCTGTTTATCCGAGTGTGATCAATATTTGTGGCTTCCATAAATCCCGTGGGGTAAGCAACATACAGTAAAGAATCATAAAGGAAAATGTATGCTTATTAAAGAAATAGACTTCTGTTCTGAATGTCTGATGAGGGATTTGAAACTAATCTGTCTTATGATCTTTTTCTTTTTCTGTATCTCCATTTCTTTTTTAACACACTCTTAAACCTCTCGTACGTTTGTTAATTTAACTCTCTCTTCCTCCCCCTTTTCGGGTCTTTCTCACTTCCTCCCTTCTGTATATGATTCTTACTTTCTCTGCCACTCCAGTGTCTCACTCCTCCCCATCGCCTATCCTCTTCCATTGTTTATTGTCACGAACATCATTTTAAATTATAGTTACCAGTTTCAGGACTCGTTTTCTGTCGAACTAAGCTGTTAACAAAAATATATTAGAGGGACGTTGCAATACAAGTTTATCTTCTTCACTTCTTTTTTCAACAAAGGTTTGTATTTCTGTCCATATCTATGATTTAATTTTATATATATATATATATATATATATATATATTTTTTTTACACTATATCTTGAGAGACATCTCCATGCTCGTGTTTCCTTATTTCATCAGTCATTTTCTCTCTTGCTGTTGCAGTATCTCAGTTATATCGTCTATCTTGTAGATTTTACTCCATAGGAAGTATATCACTGTGTATGTTGTTTATTTCAAGCTGTAATCTTCTTGTCATACATATCTCCGTGTGTCATTGTTTATCTCATTGAAGATACATTGACTTTCATGTATCTCCGTGTCAGTGTTTATTTTATTGAAGATACATTGACTTTCATGTATCACCGCGTGTCGATTTTTATCTCATTGAAGATACATTGACTGTCATATATCTCCAGAGCTTTAACGTGCTCACAGATTGTCTCTGCAAGTTTTTTACACGAGAAGGTAAAGGTTGTCCCATAGCAGATATTGTCTTAGGGGAGTAAAGTGTTAAATGACTTCAGTATTCTAGGTCTCAGCTTTATAAAGTGGGGTAACCAGTTCCCTTCCTCGCAGCCTTCGCCTTCCCTAACCTTAAGAGCAAAGTCAGGTACCCATTTACAGCTGGAAAGACGGGACCGTGACGATACTGATTTCCTAACCCTGTAACTGTACCTCGAGAACAAGGCGCTGTAAGCAGTCTGCTTATCGACACTCGTCGTTGTAGTGGTTACTAGTATTATTATCATTGTAATAACATATATAAATAATATGATTACAGCAGTTGGACTAGTGTAAATAAACAAACGTAGTTAATCTCTTGACGGTTACCACATGCAGAAGTCAGTGAAGGTAGATAATGCTGCTGACGTTTCACAATATTTATTATACGACGTTTCATAGTATGGACGACACAGTCAATGGCATAATAATCATGGACATTATATGATGGTAATTGTAGTTAACCCTTTGCATCAGCTCAGATACATGGTGCCAACAATGATGAATTGTCAATCTACTTTCTGCTCTCATCTACTGAAGTTCTGGTACCCTGACAGAACCCGTCAGGTACTCCTCTGCAAATATACCGCACGGGAAGGGCGGTTTCAATGGCCTAACAAAAGGCTATGACTTTTTCTGGCATCACATGCCAGGCACTTCTTCTCATGAAGAATAAAGGCCGTAACCACGGACCTTTATGGCGACAGCATCAGGCCGCAAGTAGCGGACCTCAAATATTAGGTAACCTTGGTGTTTTAACTTTTCGTGTACATATTCCTGCCAATCCTCTACTCAAGTAGATAACTTTATCTGGGCTCTAATGTTCAAAAGACGGTTGGTCTTAGCTCCCGTATCAAGCACCAACAATGGGGCTCTATATAATATATCAGCTGTGAGCTCTGTTCAACATGTCGCCGAAATGTATTTCTATGCTCTAGGCATACGAAAGATCATAAATGACTTTATTACCTTTGTTCAGAATCCTAGAAAAACAATAAACACCACACTGCCATTCCTGGCATACAGAATGAACTGGGGAAGGAAAGATGACATCTCAGTCATACAATAAACTTCCAAATCCCCGAAAAAGATGGCAAGGAAAATCTTCGGACCTCTGTCCGATCACTACGCCCAGGGTACACTCCTACAAGACGGAAGTCCCGGTCTTTGCGCCAAAAACCTGCGCATGTGCAAACAGCACAGACCTGAGCGAAACTTAAACACAAGACCAGGGCGTTTCCTCAAGCGAGAGGCAAAGCCACTCCGCATATATATGGTCATGTGAATAGTAACTTAAGACATGACAGCAATTTAAGACACAGGTCAACATAAAACAAGGGGAAGATAACCAGGAATCAATCCTGTCATTAACGTAAATCACCAGTTCCCTTTCTTAGACTATCAAAATAATTAAACAGGTTGATGTCTTTAATATATATGCTAAATAGACAGCAACAGGTGCCTAGCCGTTTCGGATACGGGCAAAAAAATAGGAGGTCCCGTGTGCAAGTTGCGCACGTTAAAAATCCCACGGCAGTTGGAAATCGTACAGAGCAGGCCTATTAGGCCGCTGCCCTGGCAAAATTTAAAAATTAGAAACCTGCCCACCACAAAAATATTTATAGAATGTGTGATTCGTATATACATACATTAGGATTCTCGCCGGTGCCACGGAGCTCGTGCACTGTGCTGAGATCCTCCTTGTGTAATCTAATGGAGGAGATCGGAGCACTGATGGAGTAGTCCGTGTGTAATGACGATAAATCCTTAAAACCAAACCAAACCAAGAACGAAGGACACACACGACAACAATTCCCATGCTTAACAACCCCAAAAATAATACTTAAAACAACATTTAAAAATGATTTGTTAGTTATAGTTACTGCAGCATCGTCGTCTCCTATTTTCAGTTTCATGAAAGACAGCACTGGGCGACTTGGAGTACCCTTAATTTAATTAAGCAAATTGGTAGCGTCCTGTGGGGGGGGGCGTGGGGGGGGGGGGGGGGGGGGGTTTGAAGGCTGAAATAACACAACTAAGAAGAGATTATTGAGAATATTGATCTAGGAAGGCGGAAAGAGCGATAAGAGTTGAAAATCGGTCCAATATGAGCGCATGGAAATACAATTACTGGTGACTTTGCTTAGGTTTCATGTCTGGTGTCTGGGTGAGTGTTTGGTTTTTGCTAATCAGCGGGTGCTGATCAGGTGGTCAATTTGCTTGTTATTTCAATCATAGGTTTATGTTATCTTCTTGTCTCATACTTATGTACTCACTTTCTTTCGCGCTGTCTATCTTTTAACTGAATCTAGGTCCATGGTTCCATTGTCACTGAATTTTCTTGTCTTCTTCCTTCTTCTTCTTCTCCTTCTCCTCTTCATTCTACTTCTTACACCTTCAGACTTGAGCCTGAAAGAAATTATTGGTCAGCCAAAGTTTGTTAATATCTCCAAGAATGTTTGTCCAGGGATGGTACTGGTGACGGCCATATGTGCTTTCTCCATTCCTCATATGTTGGTCACCGTTGCTTGGCGATCATTTTATCGGGGCCACAGTTACACTCGTCAGTAGTTCCTATCTTTAGCCCCATCAGCAGTTCCTATCTTTAGCTCCATCAGCAGTTCTTATCTTTAGCCCCATCAGCAGTTCCTATCTTTAGCTCCATCAGCAGTTCCTATCTTTAGCTCCATCAGCAGTTCCTATCGTTAGCTCCATCAGCAGTTCCTATCTTTAGCTCCATCAGCAGTTCCTATCTTTAGCCCCATCAGCAGTTCCTATCTTTAGCTCCATCAGCAGTTCCTATCTTTAGCTCCATCAGTAGCTCCTATCTTTAGCCCCATCATTAGTTCCTATCTTTAGCTCCATCAGCAGTTCCTATCTTTAGCTCCATCAGCAGTTCCTATCTTTAGCTCCATCAGCAGTTCCTATCTTTAGCTTCACCAGCAGTTCCAATCTTTAGCTCCATCAGCAGTTCCTATCTTTAGCTCCATCAGTAGTTCCTATCTTTAGCCCCATCAGCAGTTCCTATCTTTAGCCCCATCAGCAGTTCCTATCTTTAGCTGCATCAGTAGTTCCTATCTTTAGCTCCATCAGCAGTTCCTATCTTTAGCTCCATCAGTAGTTCCTATCTTTAGCCCCATCAGCAGTTCCTATCTTTAGCTCCATCAGCAGTTCCTATCTTTAGCTCCATCAGCAGTTCCTATCTTTAGCGCCATCAGTAGTTCCTATCTTTAGCCCCATCAGTAGTTCCTATCTTTAGCTCCATCAGCAGTTCCTATCTTTAGCTCCATCAGCAGTTCATATCTTTAGCTCCATCAGCAGTTCCTATCTTTAGCTCCACCAGCAGTTCCAATCTTTAGCTCCATCAGCAGTTCCCATCTTTAGCTCCATCAGTAGTTCCTATCTTTAGCCCCATCAGCAGTTCCTATATTTAGCTCCATCAGCAGTTCCTATCTTTAGCTCCATCAGTAGTTCCTATCTTTAGCTTCATCAGTAGTTCCTATCTTTAGCTCCATCAGTAGTTCCTATCTTTAGCCCCATCAGCAGTTCCAATCTTTAGCTCCATCAGCAGTTCCTATCTTTAGCTCCATCAGTAGTTCCTATCTTTAGCCCCATCAGCAGTTCCTATCTTTAGCTCTATCAGCAGTTCCTATCGTTAGCTCCATCAGTAGTTCCTATCTTTAGCTCCATCAGCAGTTCCTATCGTTAGCTCCATCAGTAGTTCCCATCTTTAGCTCCATCAGCAGTTCTTATCGTTAGCTCCATCAGCAGTTCCTATCTTTAGCTCCATCAGCAGTTCCTATCGTTAGCTCCATCAGCAGTTCCTATATTTAGCTCCATCAGCAGTTCCTATCGTTAGCTCCATCAGTAGTTCCTATCTTTAGCCCCATCAGCAGTTCCTATCTTTAGCTCCATCAGCAGTTCCTATCGTTAGCTCCATCAGTAGTACCAATAGCCACATGGGTAGTACTTATCTTTAGCTTGCTTAGATGGAAAATGCTCTCATATCAGAGATTTATGTATCTCTCTCTCTCTCTGTCTCTGTCTCTCTGTCTCTCTCTGTCTCTCTCTCTCTCTCTCTAGGGCAGAATGTGCGCCCAATTCTTAACCCTTTCAAAATAAAGTTCGTTCTCTGCCTCTGTCTGTCTGTCTGTCTGTCTGTCTGTCTGTCTGTCTGTCTGTCTGTCTGTCTGTCTGTCTGTCTGTCTCTCTCTCTCTCTCTCTCTCTCTCTCTCTCTCTCAATAAGTTCGATATTAATCATAAGATAACAAAAACAACACTACACGTAGGAATTAATGATATCATGAATGAGCAGAGCCTAAACCCCTCAGGATTGGTGGCTACAATAAAACAAAAATTTCCCAAAGCCTCCTTCTTTATTTCATCAATCATACCACCATGCTATGGGTTTCAGCGTCGCACAGCGGATACTTACAACACAAAACTACAGAACTATTGTAAACAAAACGGCCTTGGCTTCATCAACAATACTCTATTCTTTACATCTAACTCAGGAGCACCTAAGAAACGACTCTACAGAGATCAAATTCACACATCCACACTGGGAAGCAGCATCCTGGCCAAAAACATAAAATATCCAGAAAGGACACAACAAGACAGCTCAACCCATATAGAGAATGCAACGAAATCTACTGAGACTTCAACCTATAATTACAATACATCACAAACCCCATCTACCCCTCAAAGAAGCACACCTATTGCAAGCAGGCAGCCTTCCAGCTATCACAACGCCACTTTCAATCAGGAAGCCGAATCTTATGATACCATGTTTCCCCCATTAGTCACAAGGCAGCCCCACTCAGGTACCTCTACCAACAGTATTCCAATGTCCCAGGCTCAGAATACTCCTACCAACACTACAACAAGGACGGAAGAAATCAGAGATCACCATGCTTCCTCCCCTAGTTCTTATTATCGTCCTCAGTGGAACCCTGAACTTGTCTATCTGATGCAATTCAGCCCTGCGTCACTTAGACAAGCATTAATGATGTCTGCCCAAAGTCACCCCTATTATCTGCCCGGCAGAGACGTCAGTTATTGACGAACAAACACTTTGCTTCACTAAATCTCTGTTACTACAGCCTTCACTCCATTTGAATATTTGTTGATTTTTTAATACAACGGTAATAATAAGAACTTTTAATAGTTTATCGGTTAATATCCTCAAAAAAATTTTTCTTTGATTACTTATTTCGTTACAATTTAAATTTCTTATTATCACGCGTAGCTTCAATTTGTTAGAATTTTCGGTGTTAAGTTGTGAAGTGTTGTATACGTGTCTGACTTGTGACTATTATTAATTTCTTCCATCTCTCGTTTAACTTCACTTTGTTGCGTTGAGCAGTTCTGGTGTGATATGTTGTATGCCTGATTGTTTTGTGACAATTTTCATATACTCAGTTGAAATTGTTTTTTATTAGTTGTATTAATTATTTTAATATTGTATTTTCTGCAATTTCTCATTCCTTGAATGCCACTTCCTTGGTGAAGTATTAATTCGTAAAAATATTTTGCCCTTTTTTGTGTGCATAACTGTTTTTTAACTTGTAATTTTATTTTTTTTTTAAAATATATATTTCTTTTTACTGTACAAACATGGCTGGTAATTATGTACCGTGGCTTCACAAGGATGGTCTACGACTTGGTCATCTGAATATTTACCATCTTCTAGGTAAACTCCCCGAACTTACATACATTCTAAGTAATAATTTTCACATTTTTGGACTTTCAGAAAGTCGCCTAAATGACAGAATAACAGACGATGACATTGCGTTAAATGGTTTTAAAACTATTCGACGAGACGCAAGCAAAAAACAAGAGACAGGTATAACAGTTTATATTTCCACTTCCCTTAATTTTCGCCGCAGAAACGACTTAGAGACAGCAGAGATAGAATGTGTATGGTTGGAAATAAAGCTACCGAATCAGGGCCCATTTCTGGTGGGATACCTTTATCGAAATCCTAGTGCAGGACCTATATGGTACGAAGATTTCACCATAATGATGGACAATGTATTTGCCACAGTCAAGGAGGTTGTTCTTCTTGGTGATTTCAACATCGATATACACAATTCAAATCTAACATGGAAAAATATAATATTATCGTACAACTTAAAACAGATAGTTAACCAGCCTACAAGAGTAACACAAGCATTAACCACACTAATCGACCACATCTACGTAACTTGCCCAGAAAACATCATAGAATGCTCTGTCCCTAATATTGCAATGAGTGACCACTATCCAGTATGCTGTACATGGTCAAAGAATAAATGTAAAGTTCCAAAAAATAAACATGTAAGTATCAAATTTAGAAGTTTCAAACATTTCAGTAAGGAATTATTTTTAAATGACTTGCTAACTGCACCTCTCGCCCGTGTTTACCAACTTCCTGATCCGGATGACGCTATTGAATACTGGACAAAAATTTTTTATAATGTTTTTGACACGCACGTACCAGCTAAGGAAATTCGCGTCAAACGACAATTAAAATCTCCGTGGATCACGCAGGAAGTGTTGGAGGCTATGAGGCAGAGAGATCAAGCGCACAAAAATAAGGACCTCAACACATACAGGGTATACAGGAACAAAGTTCAATATTTAATTCGGAAAGAAAAGAAAAATCATTTTAGAAATATGGTTCAGAACAAATCAAATAGTAAGGAAATATGGAAGGCAATTAACACCTTAGCGAAAAAACGTAATGCACCAGACTCATTCTCTTCCAACACTTCATTTACTTGCACCGACTTCAGCAATCACTTTCAAGCAGAAATAAACAGTCTGAAATCCACAATACCACCTTCCTGTAGTGACTTAGACAAACTTTCAGCATTCTGTAAGAACAAATGTACAAACTCAGTTCCACCCGACATTCCTTTTATGACAGTTAATGAAGTGTATAACTATCTTATTGGCCTTAAGGATAATAGCTCATCAGGGCTTGACGGAATTAGTAATCGAATACTGCGTTACGCCGCACCAGCTATTAGTGATTCACTAACTTTTATATATAATCAGTGTATTGCTAAAAGTTATTTTCCTTCGGCCTTTAAGATTGCCAAAGTATATCCTCTCTTCAAACCTGGCTCGTCAGATAACAGTAATCTTGGTAACTATAGACCAATTTCTCTTTTATCATCGCTTTCTAAACCACTAGAAAAACACATACATAAAGCAACACTACATTACCTAGTTAGCAATGACTTGCTAATTGACAGTCAGTCAGGGTTTCGACAAAAGCATTCATGCCACACAGCTCTAACTAAGATGATAGACAACTTGCACCTAAACATAAATAACGATAACATATGTGGAGCAATCTTTGTAGACTTTAGGAAAGCATTTGATATGTTAGATCACGCTGTTTTAATAAGAAAATTAGAAACAATGAATGTTAACTTTAAACTAGTGACATTACTTAAATCATTCCTGTCCGACAGACAGCAAGTAGTGTGGTACAATAACTCCTTGTCAAGCCCAACTATTATTGACACTGGTGTTCCTCAGGGTTCTATTCTCGGCCCTCTACTTTTTTCCATTTACATAAATGACCTTCCACTACACATCGAGCACTCATCCTGCGACCTATTTGCCGATGACTGTACCATTTATACTAGTGATAAAAGTTGCAACACGCTAGAAATATTATTACAAAGCGACACAGACAATCTTATTAAGTGGAGCAATGAAAACTGCATGCAAATAAATATCACTAAAACAAAATGTATGATAATATCAACTAGACAAAAATTACAAAACTCGCCGAAAACAACACTTCAGCTCTACATTGGAACCTCTTTAATTGAAAATGTAAATGAATATAAAACACTAGGACTCATAATTGACCAACATTTAAGTTGGAATTCGCATGTACAAGCACTGACCAAACAAACGGCACAAAAAGTTTACCAGTTAGCTAAAATCAAACATTTCCTAGATGAGGAGACACGAAAAATGTTCTATACATCCCAGATACAAACACATCTAGACTATTGTTCCACAATTTGGGATGGCTGCACCATGTCCAACACTAAAAGACTCTATTCATTACAAAAACGTGCAGTGCGCCTAATTTCAGACAAAAACCTCACACAGTGTGTAGACGCATATACATATCTTAACATATTACCACTAAGAAAGCGCCTTCTCTTCAACAAAGCCATATTTATTCACAAAATCTTGTCACAGAATGCTCCAACGTACCTGTGGCCTATTTTCAAATACAGCGGAAGACGCAGTCAACGCTTAAATAAATTACACATGCCCAAGCCTAGGCTCGACTTATTCAAGAAAAGTTTAGCTTTTTCTGCTGCTCATCTGTGGAATACTCTTCCACACGACTTAAAAAATACTCTTAGTCCATATTCATTCAATCACAGACTTTTCAAATACATCATGAGTGCAGATTATATGCCACCCTAATTTCGTTATGTTCTTAAATAATTACATAACATCATATGTAGGTTTTAAAGTTAATTTTGTCCTGTTTAGTATAAATTATGATACGCATCTGTAAATCTGTGTAACTGTTATTGTACTGTTACAATGTTGGGATTTTATTTTATTGTACTTTTTTGTTATTTTATTATTTAAGTAACATTTAGGATACGTGTGAGAATAAATGGATTAACTATGGAAGAAGAGAGAAAGGAAGGGCAGAATGTTAGACGGGCCTGCGTGCCCAATTCTAAACCCCTTGAAAATAAAGTTCGTTCTATCTATCTATCTATCTATCTATCTATCTATCTATCTATCTATCTATCTATCTATCTATCTATCTATCTATCTATCTATCTATCTATCTATCTATCTATCTATCTATCTATCTATCTATCTATCTATCTATCTATCTATCTATCTATCTATCTATCTATCTATCTATCTATCTATCTATCTATCTATCTATCTATGTTTATTTTTATTTTTATTTATTTTATTTTTACATTCATTATTATTATTATTATTCTTTTTTTAATGTTAAAAACACTTTAATTATGATGATTATTGCAAATGTAATATTACTTTTATAATGATAAATGCCTTAATTATGCTTATAGTAAATGTGAGGATGAAAGGATATAGTATATATGATGAGAGAGAGAGGAAGGGCAGAATGTTAGACGGGCCTGCGTGCCCAATTCTTAACCCTTTGAAAATAAAGTTCGTTCGTTCGTTCTCTCTCTCTCTCTCTCTCTCTCTCTCTCTCTCTCTCTCTCTCTCTCTCTCTCTCTCCATGCGCTTGTCCTGTTATGACTGACCCAGATTGCTGTCTGTTTCTTTTATTATGGAACTGTCGGTGTTGTCACTTTGTCTCTTGGCAGACACACACATATACACACACATGACAGTGAGCACGTTAGCTATGACTTCACTGATTGCAGCTGTAGTCAGGGGCGTTAATCACAATTCACTGACGGAATAATGGGAAAATTATATACCCTTAGAACTAAATAGCTTATCGTCACGCACCAGTATTCTCTTGTGGTACTATGGCACATATTTTTGTTGTTTGTTTCTGAAACAAGGATTCAAACATGAAACCAACCAGACTATTAGCCGTGTGACCCATGTGACCAAAACTTAACCAGGACAGTCAAGAAAAGAGTAGAAATTAAATAAAAGAAATTATTATAGAAGTAATGGCTTTGTGTATCACGAGGATGTTGATAGAAAAGCTAATGAAGTCACAATTATGTACTTGTGTTTCATCATGATCATCATCAGCATCATCAGCGTCATCAGCAGCAGCATAATCGTCATCATCGTCACCATCATAATCATCATCATCACTATCACTTCTCACATTCCTGTGGAGCACATATCTTGAGCAAATACCAGGCGTGCGTATATCATCATCACCAGTCATCATCACCAAACATCATCATCAGCCATCATCACCAAACATCATCAGTCATCATCATCACCAAACATCATCAATCATCACCAACCATCATCATAAATCATCATAATTCATCATCATCACCAAACATCATCATCAATCATCATTATAAATCATCATCATCAATCATTATCATCACTTTTCTGTTTGCCCCTATTGTGGTAAGGATTCGCCACTGCAGCTAGCCCCCCTATAGAAAGCTTGCATCAAAACATTTGTGGGCGGTCCCAGTGGTGGTTTTTGTAGCACTTTAATTGACACAATGAGGTTGCCAGTCCCATGCACAACCTCATATACGTTAACCTCTTACAACATACCTGAAGGAGCAATAGTCATATTCTTTCTTTGTCTCATCAGACATCCCACGGTACTACAGAGAGTTTTGTCTCATCAGACATCCCACGGTACTACAGAGAGTTTTGTCTCATCAGACATCCCACGGTACTACGGAGAGTTTTGTCTCATCAGACATCCCACGGTACTACAGAGAGTTTTGTCTCATCAGACATCCCACGGTACTACGGAGAGTTTTGTCTCATCAGACATCCCACGGTACTACAGAGAGTTTTGTCTCATCAGACATCCCACGGTGTTACGGAGAGGTTTGTCTCATCAGACATCCCACGGTGCTACGGAGAGGTTTGTCTCATCAGACATCCCACGGTACTACGGAGAGTTTTGTCTCATCAGACATCCCACGGTACTACGGAGAGTTTTGTCTCATCAGACATCCCAAGGTACTATGGAGAGTTTTGTCTCATCAGACATCCCACGGTACTACGGATAGTTTTGTCTCATCAGACATCCCACGGTACTACGGAGAGTTTTGTCTCATCAGACATCCCACGGTACTACGGAGAGTTTTGTCTCATCAGACTTCCCACGGTACTACGGAGAGTTTTGTCTCATCAGACTTCCCACGGTACTATGGAGAGTTTTGTCTCATCAGACATCCCACGGTACTACGGAGAGTTTTGTCTCATCAGACTTCCCACGGTACTATGGAGAGTTTTGTCTCATCAGACATCCCACGGTACTACGGAGAGTTTTGTCTCATCAGACATCCCACGGTACTATGGAGAGTTTTGTCTCATCAAACTTCCCACAGTACTACGGAGAGTTTTGTCTCATCAGACTTCCCACGGTACTATGGAGAGTTTTGTCTCATCAGACATCCCACGGTACTATGGAAAGTTTTGTCTCATCAGACTTCCCACGGTACTATGGAGAGTTTTGTCTCATCAGATATCCCACGGTACTACAGAGAGTTTTGTCTCATCAGACATCCCACGGTACTACGGAGAGTTTTGTCTCATCAGACATCCCACGGTACTATGGAGAGTTTTGTCTCATCAGACATCCCACGGTACTACGGAGAGTTTTGTCTCATCAGACACCCCACGGTACTATGGAGATTTTTGTCTCATCAGACATCCCACGGTACTACGGAGAGTTTTGTCTCATCAGACATCCCACGGTACTACAGAGAGTTTTGTCTCATCAGACATCCCACGGTACTACGGAGAGTTTTGTCTCATCAGACATCCCACGGTACTACGGAGAGTTTTGTCTCATCAGACATCCCACGGTACTACGGAGAGTTTTGTCTCATCAGAAATCCCACGGTACTACGGAGAGTTTTGTCTCATCAGACATCCCACGGTACTACGGAGAGTTTTGTCTCATCAGACATCCCACGGTACTACGGCTAGTTTTGTCTCATCAAACATCCCACGGTACTACGGAGAGTTTTGTCTCATCAGACATCCCACGGTACTGCGGAGAGTATTAACGGGGCAAACCACCGTAGTATTACGAGAATGATTAAATAAAAACAAACAAGATATAGGTAGCACCATAGCACAGACTTCCGTAAGGGAGTGAAGTGTTAGAGACTTCCCCGTATACAATTCTCAGCTTTATGGGGTTGGGTGACCGATTTCCTTCCTCGCTGCCTTTGTCCTTCGAACCAACGAAATCTTTCTTTCATCAAGGTTAAAAAAAAAGGCATTATTGCCTGTTTACATTTCTGCCCTGCAATAATATAATTCTCACAGTTTTATTATTATCATCGCATTTAGTAATTGAGAAGCCACACACACGTACATTCTCCCAAACATTCATGCATGTATGTATGTGTATATATATATATATATATATATATATATATATATATATATATATATATATATATATATATATATATATATATATATATATATATATATATATATATATATATATATATATATATATATATATATATATACCTACCTTCATTGTGAAAAAATCGTCTATCTCTTAGTTTTAAAATGTGATAAAAGAAAATTAAAATGGTGTATGTTGTTCATGAAATATACATTTTAAAAGTGTGTATACATAATTTAGGAACAAACTGTATAACAACAATGTCTGCCCGTTATGATAGTCATGTCCTGAACATGCTGGATCTCATGTGGATCTGTAATGTTAATACGACATAGCATTTTATGTAATACGATGGTATTCAGTTCATTTTACCTTGACCTTTGTTTCATATCTTCTTCTTCTGCCTCGTTCGTCCTGAAAAGGACTTTTTTTGCGTTGTGTCTGTTTACAGCAAAGCTGTGATATCTGCACCTTTCGGCCGACATATCCGACTTCCGCACGGCATTTTTGGGGACCGGGTTTGCCTTCCCTCTTCGATCCCTACTCTCTCAGCCAGACTGCAGTGATGCAGCCTGTTTCCAGGACCACCACGTGGAGGTGGAGTAGGGTCTTGGTCAGCTCTGGTTCGCTGACCCTGACGCAAGCAGTCAAGCTATGGGTCGCTGACTGCATTCTCTATTGCTGCATCTTTGGGTCCCTTGTTTCATTTAAATTAGTTGGATATGTGCGAAGAAATTTTAGTTTAAAAATATACATTGACATTTCTATCACCCTGTAGAGGGTCATGATGATCATCGTCATCTACTTTTTCGTTCATTGTGGAGCATGGAGCCACCACTGCGGTAGCCGCCTTGTAGCAAACCTTCATCAAAGCAATTGTGTGCTCGTGCAGTAACGGTTTCTCTAGCAACTTGTTTTGCATTGTAAGCTGCCAGCTCCATAGAGCTCGTCTGAAGTATCGTAATTGGTTAGCGCCTGTTTGAAACGCAAGGACATATTGTTTCTCCGAGTCACTGTACGCGGAGGGAAGTATCGATCCGGGTGTTACTGTATTGTAAATCTATATGGCGGTAACGATTTTCCTGAGTAGATCCAGAAAGTGGAGCACACTTACCTACGAGTATGTCCACTGCTGGGCCTGAGAGATAAATACAAACACAGGAATAATCAGTATTGATCAGTAATTCGTCATTTCGTTCACAGTTGTTTTTTAATTGGATATTTAAATATATAACGAATTACTGATAAATGATAACTGGCCATACACTGTTACTCTGTGTAGTAGAATATTATAGAACAATTATTTTCGGCTGTTTTTCGAGTGTATATGGTAACAAAAATAAAAGTGTACGACTAAATGTTTTTCTTGACTTGTTTTATGACTTGACGTCATAACTGAATATTACTTTTTGTTGTTTGCTTTGGAACTGGTGTCACTTCCGTCGAGTGAAATTCATCTTTGAATACAATTTACATTATTAAAGTTTAGGAACCTCATATTTAAATATGGGAGAAAAATATTGGTCGTTATTAGAGTTGTTTTTAAAGCAAAGAACTGCCCTGACCTAGGTGTTTGAAGAAACACCTTGATTAAATCGGCACATCACTGTTCATCATTCGACGTTACCCCTTTCAAATACGAAAGCATGTTCGCAGTTCATTGTTTCCCTCACTTTGATAAAGTTATTCTCACCTTATTTTTACATTGTTTTAGTTAATAAATACAATTGGCTGGTTAATTGCCGGTCAGTACTTGCTAGATTTAAATTTAGCACGAAAGAGAGCAGCATGCAACGTTTCAGCTCTCTATGATGAGGGCTACATAGAGATTTTGAGCGTCTAAGATTCGAATAGCGACACATACAACCGCATGTGAACTTAAATAAAAGTAGTTTTAAGAAAACGAAAAGGTGTAACTAAAATATTAACACACAGTTACACTAGTTGTTTCTTTTCTAGGGATCTGCCTCGTTCTCGCTGGCGTTCCTGCTCTTCGTTCTCAGCACCCGTATCATTTTCTTGTCCATCATTCCATCTTTACCGTGAGCACAGAACATATGCATGAACTCACGCACAGCTACATAGTTATACTTAAAACAGGGAATGGGAAGCCACTAAACTTGAGTGGCAGTTCTCATTTAACATGATTGGACGGAAAGGGAGACCTCTGCCATTGATATAAATCGTAATTTTTAAGAATCTCGATTCTTCTCAATCACGTCACAAATTCTCTACCTCCGCGAGCTGGGTGAGCTCTAAGCAATGTTGAAGGTTTGTAACCCAGAAAATGAAAGTCAGCGCGCGTTTAAAGCAGACAAGACTTCATAGTTTAGATCTTGCCGGTTGATGAATGATGCGTGTAGTTCAGGATGTAGATAACAATGTTGGCGACGTAGTGTGAGATTATGTAGATGGGGGTTTACATCTTTCAGAAACTTAGGACAGCATTGGGTGTTTCTGCATCGCGTGGTGGTAGTATGTGAAGTGTGAGCTGAAGGGTATTGGTAAATTCAGGAGACCTGCACAAAATTATAAATATTCATCTGAATGTGAAGTCTACATTACATTTTTCGTGATAGGTATTATATATGACTGTTGTGTAGTTTCATATGTGAGCAGTAGAAATAGCGCTAGTTGTAGATATGGTTGTGTTGCTGCTAGGGGTAGTAGTTGTTATAGCAGCGGTGGTAGTAGAATTAGTAATGGTAATATAACAGTAGTAGTATTAATTTCAGCGGTGACAGCAGAAGTGCAGTAACTGTGCTTGCTTTCAGATACGATTCATATTTTAGCAGACGTACATGAATATAAGTTCAAAGTTTCCCGCCAGTTTGCTATTCTACTTGTGGTGAAGACTCATTTTCAAGGGGTGGGGGGTGGGGAGGAGAGAGAGAAGGGATACACCGCTGGCGGATCATGGGTGTTTAATTAAAACATTTGTATTTTATTTTTCTTCTTCCTCGTTCGTCCTGAAAAGGACGTTGGTTGCGTTGTGTCTGTTTACGCCGTAGCTGCGATATATGCGCCTTTCGGCCGACACATCCGACTTCAGCACGGCATTTTTTAGGACCGGGTTCGCCTTCCCTCTTCGATCCCTACTCTCTCAGCCAGACTGCAGTAATGCAGCCTGTTTCCAGGAGCACCACGTGGAGGTGGAGTAGGGTCTTGGTCAGATCTGGTTCGCTGACCCTGAGGCAAGCAGTCAAGCTCTGGTTCGCTGACCCTGATGCGAGCAGTCAAGCTATAGGTCGATGACTGCATTCTCTATTGCTGCATCTTTGGGTCCCACATTTGTATTTAACTGGGACTTTTTGAGTGATTTCTTGTCCGTCTGTTCTCTGTAGGTGACTTGTTTGTTGAGTTTCAATCACACATGGTTAATTGAAGGTCCAGGTGCCGGGCCTAGAGGCGTGGGAGGGCATGTCTGTCCCCCAAGTCTCGTTTGTTGATGCTGTTCATCAGTTTTGTTGATAGCCTCAGGTTGTCCATTATCTTTTCTTTGTGTCTTCCTCTGATATAGCGTCAGGTTGTCCGTTATCTTTTCTTTGTGTCTTCCTCTGATATAGCGTCAGGTTGTCTGGTGTCATTTCTTTGTCTCCCTCTGATATAGCGTTGGGTTGTCCGGTATCTTTTCTTTCTTCCTCTGATATAGCGTCAGGTTGTCCGGTATCATTTCTTTGTGTCTTCCTCTGTCAGGTTGTCCGGTATCATTTCTTTGTGTCTTCCTCTGATATAGCGTCATGTTGTCCGTTATCTTTTCTTTGTATCTACCTCTGATATAGCGTCAGGTTGTCCGTTATCTTTTCTTTGTGTCTTCCTCTGATATAGCGTCAGGTTGTCCGTAATCTTTTCTTTGTGTCTTCCTCTGATATAGCGTCAGGTTGTCCGATATCTTTTCTTTGTATCTACCTCTGATATAGCGTGATGTTGTCCGTTATCTTTTCTTTGTGTCTTCCTCTGATATAGCGTCAGGTTGTCCGGTATCTTTTCTTTCTTCCTCTGATATAGCGTCAGGTTGTCCGATATCATTTCTTTGTGTCTTCCTCTGATATAGCGTCATGTTGTCCGTTATCTTTTCTTTGTATCTACCTCTGATATAGCGTGATGTTGTCCGTTATCTTTTCTTTGTGTCTTCCTCTGATATAGCGTCAGGTTGTCCGGTATCATTTCTTTGTGTCTTCCTCTGATATAGCGTCATGTTGTCCGTTATCTTTTCTTTGTATCTACCTCTGATATAGCGTGATGTTGTCCGTTATCTTTTCTTTGTGTCTTCCTCTGATATAGCGTCAGGTTGTCCGGTATCTTTTCTTTCTTCCTCTGATATAGCGTCAGGTTGTCCGATATCATTTCTTTGTGTCTTCCTCTGATATACCGTCAGGTTATTCTGTATCATTTCTTTGTGTCTTCCTCTGGTATAGCGTTAGGTTGTCCAGTATCTTTTCTTCCTTCCTCTGATATAGCGTCAGGTTGTTCGGTATCATTTCTTTGTGTCTTCCTCTGATATAGCGTCGGGTAGTCCGGTCTCTTTTCTTTCTTTCTCCCTATATAGCGTGAGGTTGTCCGATATCATTTCTTTGTGTCTTCCTCTGATATAGCGTGAGGTTGTCCGATATCATTTCTTTGTGTCTTCCTCTGATATAACGTCAGGTTGTCCGGTATCATTTCTTTGTGTCTTCCTCTGATATAGCGTCAGGTTGTCCGGTATCTTTTCTTTGTGTCTTCCTCTGATATAGCGTCAGGTTGTCCGTTATCTTTTCTTTGGGTCTTCCTCTGATATAGCGTCAGGTTGTCCGTTATCTTTTCTTTGTGTCTTCTTCTGATATAGCGTGAGGTTGTCCGATATCATTTCTTTGTGTCTTCCTCTGATAAAGCGTCAGGTTGTTCGTTATCTTCTCTTTGTGTCTTCCTCTGATATAGCGTCAGGTTGTCCGGTATCTTTTCATTCTTCCTTTGATATAGCTTCATGCTGTCCGGTATCATTTCTTTATGCCTTCCTTTGATATAGCGTCGGGGTTGTCCGTTTACCGTGTCTTTGTGTCTTCCTCTGATATAGCGTCGGGTTGTTCGGTATCATTTCTTTGTGTCTTCCTCTAATATAGCGTCGGGTTGTCCGGTATCTTTTCTTTCTTCCTCTGATATATCGTCAGGTTGTCCGGTATCATTTCTTTGTGTCTTCCTCTGATATAGCGTCAGGTTGTCCGGTATCATTTCTTTGTGTCTTCCTCTGATATAACGTCAGGTTGTCCGGTATCATTTCTTTGTGTCTTCCTCTGATATAGCGTCAGGTTGCCCGGTATCATTTCTTTGTGTCTTCCTCTGATATAGCGTCAGGTTGCCCGGTATCATTTCTTTGTGTCTTCCTCTGATATAGCGTCAGGTTGTCCAGTATCATTTCTTTGTGTCTTCCTCTGATATAGCGTCAGGTTGTCCGATATCATTTCTTTGTGTCTTCCTCTGATATAGCGTCAGGTTGTCCGGTATCATTTCTTTGTGTCTTCCTCTGATATAGCGTCAGGTTTCCCGGTATCATTTCTTTGTGTCTTCCTCTGATATAGCGTCAGGTTGTCCAGTATCATTTCTTTGTGTCTTCTTCTGATATAGCGTCAGGTTGTCCGATATCATTTCTTTGTGTCTTCCTCTGATATAGCGTCAGGTTGTCCGGTATCATTTCTTTGTGTCTTCTTCTGATATAGCGTCGTGTTGTCCGTTATCTTTTCTTTCCTCCTCTGACAAAGCTTCAGGTTGTCCGGTTTCATTTGTTATTGTCTTCCTCTGATATAGCGCCAGGTTATCTAGTATCATTTGTATATGTCTTCATCTGATATAGCATCAGGTTGCCCCTTATCATATCTTTGTGTCTTCCTCTGATATAGAGTCAGGTTGTCCTTTATCTTTTCTTTGTGTTTTCCTCTGATAAAGCGTCAGGTTGTCCATTATCTTTTCATTGTGCCTTCCTCTGCTTCTCTTTCCCTCTATTTTTCTCATGGTCTTGGTGATTTAGAGCGCCATTCTTCTCATGACAGTTCCAATGAAGGTTGATTTTTCGTCTTCTTGTATTTGTTGTTATTATTTCTAGTTAGCAATGGCTGAAAAGGATACTACTATTATTATAATTTGATCTTCAAATCTCAAGCATTCTTCCTTAGTTTCAATAAAGGAAAGGTTCGTGTTCAGGTGTCATAGCAAAATGATATTTTGTAACTTTTAACTAATTATGTTTTATTTCCTGTACTTTTATAATTATTGTTGCTGTTGTTATTATTATAGCATGATTGAATGTTCATTACTGGGAGCATTTAATTATAGTCACAACGATAAATTGAGTTATCGCTTGTGTCCAACTTGCTGAGGCTTAATAAAATTAGTAAACAGCTATATAGGATTTCCAGCAAAGCCGTGAGCTTTTCTCAGCTTTCATTTACCTAAGTCGTTTCACCGCTCGTTTCTGGCAGAAGCGTGTCGTATATATATTCCGCATGTGCGCCTTTCATTTTAGTTATTATTTCAACCGGTTATTTTCGATGCTTATACATTTCTACGGTCATTCTAGTCGTCACACTATCCTGCAGTGTGTGTGTGTCGCTACGTCTCATGCCTGCTCGTTTTCAGCTCGTATTGAGGTAGTCTGTTGAAGCGCATCTATTTAGCGCGGCTCGAGCATAGAATCAGCGACGGGCAACCCAGGAGATGTGGGGACCTGCTTTAGAAACACCGAGCTCTCTAAAGATCTACCTCCATAAAATGTCTTTAAGTCTGTTTTCATCGTGTTAGAGTTTTTGGAATTAAGAATAAGTACAGTCTGCATGTAATGTCATCTCTGCCGGGCGACCTGCTTCCTGTAATTCCAAGAACAGAGCGTTGGAAAGTTCATATTAAATTATATTTGACCGAATGTGTGAACTTCACTTCAAAGAAAAAGATGGCAGTCCTGTCTCTTGAAGTTTGCGATTAAAGTGAATGTTATAGGCTAGCTCGTGAGTTTTAGCTGGTAATGCGGGGAAAAAAGTACATTGAATCACAAGGATACCGCTGTTGTAAATGCCAGTGAAACAGGGCTGGGCTGAAATTTCGTTAGCTTTGAAATTCTTTCGCTTTTGGTTCTCTGTCACCAAGAGGTTTACCAAGTTATCCCCTGTGTTCCACTGGCCCCTGGCATGGTACACTAACTTGTACTAGTTTGAGAGATTTTTCAGACGTCCTTATGCTAGCTTGTATGACTGTCTTAACCCTTCGAAAATAAAGTTCGTTCGTTCGTTCTTTCAGTGTAGTTTTCTTCCAACCATCCCCGTGCTAGCCTGTATAACTAGTGTAGTTTTTGTCAAACGTGCTAGCTTGTGTGACTAGCTTGTATAACTATCAGTGTAGTTTTCTGTCAAACGTCCTTGTGCTAGCTTGTATCACTAACTTGTAGGACCATCAGTGTAGTTTTCTGTTAATCGTCCTTGTGCTAGCTAGTTTTCTGTCAAACGTTCTTGTGCAATCTTGTATGACTATCAGTGTAGTTTTCTGTCAAACGTTCTTGTGCAATCTTGTATGACTATCAGTGTAGTTTTCTGTCAAACGTCCTTGTACTGTCTTGTATGACTATCAACGTAGTTTTCTGTCACACGTCATTGTGCTATCTTATATGACTCGATGTAGTTTTCTTTCACCGTTGTTGAAAGCTTGAGAAGTTGTTATCAGTTCATCAAAGGTAAAGAAGGTCAGCACTGTTTAAAGGTTCAGTAGTTCAGTGTTTCATGTCTGTCAATTTATCTTGGACTCTTAATCAATCTGCTTATATCTGTATTTATCTCCCTGTTTGACAAAAGTCTCTGGCTTTTTTAAATAATATATTGGCTATCAGTCTGCATGCATGTGTATCTGGATGGCCACCTAAGCGTCAGTTTTTCTTTCTTTCTTTCTTTCTTTCTTTCTTTCTTTCTTTCTTTCTTTCTTTCTTTCTTTCTTTCTTTCTTTCTTTCTTTCTTTCTTTCTTTCTTTCTATATTTCTTTCTTTCTTTCGTGTGCATCCATTCAGTTTTATCTATAATATTTATGTGTCAGTATTTTATATCTGCTTGTGTCTTTCTGTTCGTAAGTCTATATGCATATTTGTATGCGTATCAGAATTGTCTGTCTGTCGGTTTGCATACACATCTTAGTACCTGCCCGTTTATTGACTTATCTCGCTTATTTCACTTCCAAGTAACTATAGCTTTAGGCCTTTTAATTTAATATTGAATGTCTTTCAGAAATACATCTCCATTACTGGGAGAAGTAATGTAAAAGCCAGCTGTTCCCAGCTCCAGCCCTACGCAGAGCGTGACAGGTCTATTAATCACTACAGCCCTACACTGTCTCATCGTCGTATACGTCTTCTGGAATTGACAACCGAAGGTCTACATTCATTTCTCTCTTGAAACTTTCAGGAATAGGTTCACATATTAGCTCAATCCACCATGTTGTCGTTAGACAGCGTTTTTGTCTTTTTTTTTTTTTTTTTTGGTTTACACAGTACTTTTATTGTGCTTCACTTTTCCGACGGAGCACGAATGCAGAACGTGTTTATTCAGATATCTTAATACATACAGTTGTGCTTTTCTGTCGTGGTGTCTGTTTTCTTTAGTTTATTCAATTCGTTAGTGTGTGCACTGTGATAGTAATATTTGAAAGACGTTTGGCCGACGAAACAGGAAGGAAGAATTAATAATGTCCATTTGGTCATGTGGCCTATCAAAGTAGCTGTTGATAGTGTAGGATGTTGTCACGTAGGGTTTATATTCATTTCATTTCCTACATCTTCTTCCTATTCTTTCACCCGATTTCTCTCTTTTATTATCTCTGTATTTCCTTTTTCCTGTATATTTTTCATCCATTTGTTTTGATATTATTATTTTCATATAATTCGCAAACTTTACCTGTTTTCCTTTCTCTAAAACTGAGAATCGCGCTAGGACGATATTACGTAGATGTCAGGGCTGCAGGGCGTCAGAAGGCGTGAGAAGTCGGTTCGCTGAACATAGGACGTGTAGCAAATCGTCTACATTCTCACCGAGCGCGCGAGCTTCTTCTCGGCATAAGTACGGTGAGGTGTGATACTTTACATCTGCACCGGTCAGTATCCAGACATTTGTCTGGAAAATCCCAAACTGACACGGCGCTCACGGTGGGCCATGGTCAGCTGTAGTGTGAAAACTGCCCTGCATTGGAGTCAGGCTGTCTGGGATTTGAAACTGACACGCGTACATCGTGGTCAGTAGGTGACAGTTACGACACGCGTTAAGCGGACGTAAATGTTGGGAGTAGGGGAGATAATTTCGCTTGGCGAAATAAGTTTGGGCCCTTTGTCTGATTTTTAGATATTGGCCAAGTTTGAAACTTTAATTTCATTCTCGCTCATAGACTCACAGTAGATAGGTTGCTCGTAAACAGAATAGCTGTTAGCGAAGATCTCAGTTTGTTTCGGCAATTTGTCGAACTTCTAGACTTCCAGAAATATTTTCAGCAATCTTATTCTTAAGTTGTGCGACTACCTGTAATTCTGTGGTTGAGGAAATTAATATGATAGATATATAGATTTTGTGAGTGTTAAAGTGTTAAATCGCTTAATTCATTTTAATCTATTTCTTTAGCGCAGAAGAGAAATAAAGTGGTAGGCTATTATATTTTCTAGGGAAGCATTCAGTGGAAAGCAGAATAAAATTAAAAATTTCTAGCTTATAACGGCAATTGTAGCTATTTATGAATTTAATTTAACCGGTAATACTCAGTCGAGTGTATTTTTCGAAACTAACGTATAAACTCTAGAATCGAGCCTCGTGAATGGTGACGGAATACGCACGTGTTCCTAATTCATGAGGATTGCTGATTTTTTAAATATAACACGTCACGGGAAGTTTAAATGATAAGCAAAGCTCTCTGCTTGCAAGTTTAAATGTAAGTTATAACCAGTACAGATTCTGTTTATTATATTATATGTGTTATTTTTCCTCCACACAGTGAAAGTTTTGGGGTGAACCTAACTTTACCAGCACCTAGTAGTAGTTTCCATACTTGTGAAGAAATAGACAGTCCTTATTTTGAACCACGTGGGTTTCTTAAGTACCACTGGTCTAAACAGTGCATATGCAACCCGAGTTAGCCAGAAATACTATATCCCAATAACGGGTTTTCAAAGACTGTAATGCTAAATACTGGACCTTGGAGCCAGATCTTAATTTCTTCTAGAAAACTCTACGTAATCTTTCTGCCTGGTGGCGCGAAATACTTCAAGTATTAACTAACATTTCCCGACTATATATATATATATATATATATATATATATATATATATATATATATATATATATATATATATATATATATATATATTTTGTGGACAAATCTGTGGTGTGACAAAAGTGAATCCTATACTGAGGGAAGGCACCGACCTGACACTCATCATTTCTAGAAACCTACGCTATTGACACTGTGCTCTGCTAACTCCCGCGCCTGGAATAATTGTTAGGTGACTTAATCAGACATTTGAACAAATTTGCACACCCAAGTAGTCGTTCCCGGAGACTCCGAGTTAAATACGTCTTTTGGAACTGGGGACTTCTTGGCAGAAGACTGCATTTTTTTGAGTCTGTGTGAAAATCTAAAATCAGTGTGTTCCAAGAGGCAGCGAGCAAAGTCGTGAGTACCTGTATGAGAGGCCATGGCGGAATGAATGAGTGTACGCTGGTTTGAGTGATATTTTCACTATTATATCTTTGACACCCTGTTGCTGTCCTATTTGTTTTTTCAATCTGCATAATTTGTTGCTAAGGCTAGAGTTCTTGTGTTTTTGTCTTAGGTTAAATCAGATTTTTTTTTTTCAAACTCTGTGCATATAATTACGAGATAAAACAAAGAAAACTCTTAGACTCAAACCCTATGTATCTGTGACTCGGGCGCCATCATCTGTTCTCTTAACGGGGCCGGGCTAAACCTAGAGTTAACACTATAACGGGGCTATCATCCTTGCAACATTTCCTTGAATTTTTATGACTATGTGTATATGTATTTTCCTTGATGTACTTTCTTTGATGTTGTGAGCCGATTTTTTCCTGATATTAAAATCGCTCTTGAACTTAATAATCGTGTTTGGTCAGCTCGTTCTAGATAATATATATATATATCATTGTTATAGTTTTCCCACGTCTGTGTGTTTACCTGTCGTCACGTGTATGTGCGTGCCTGTGAGTGATAGAAATATACGTAATATGTATATTGGTGTAGTCTGTCTGACACTGTAACAACTGTTGTAGAAGATAGGTGAGAGAGAGAAGAATTCTTTTCGCTTTCAGAGACAGCCACTATATCAAATCTATCATCTCACGTGTGTGGAGATTCTATTACCTTTCACTAACTCTCACTGAGTCTATCACCTATTCAAACCTATTCAGAAGGGACCAAACCTAGTCTTAATTCTCCTATCGAAAATCTACGACAAATGAGGGCTCGTTTCCGGTCTTTGAACTTAGAATAGGAAGTCGAGTACGACAAATGTGGACTCGTCTATCTGGATTTTGAACTTAATATTCTGTATTCTGATATAGAGTAAGAGTGTGATGTCTTGTGAGTTGTTATATCTTTAAAAAATATTACCCCCTAGACTAGCGATCTGTTTACGGGCGTGCTGACCACACAAACTAATAAGTTTTTTTCCACAGCATCTTTGAAATAATATACATTTTGGTTACAGGTTGATTTTGTCGGGATATATGTTAACTGCTGATTGTAATACTAAATGCTGGTAAAGTGGTGAGTGTATAACATTCACTGGGTACTGAGGCAGAACGGCGTTTGAACTAAGTTAAGGAGTGTGTTTCGGACTTTTTGTCCAGATTAATTCCCTCCCTTACCCGATCTGACTTCAGGGGCGAACTTATAGTGGATTTTTTTAAAATTAAGGGATTATTTTTCTCTTTAATTTTTGCAATACTCTTTTGCTTTTCCACTGTAGCAACTTATTTTTCAGTTGTAATCTTAACTACCATTTAGTTGGCGTAGTCGTGTTTTGCATTAAGTGCTTTATTGCCGATAATAGCAGCGATAGTTAGATTTTATTTTGGAGGAGGTATCCCAGGGTTAAATATATCATCTTTTGATTTTTTTGGTAATTTTTTTTCTCGTAAGTGGTAGGAACCAGGTTATTCTTTTTCCTATTTTCGTTCTCCACTAGTCTCAGTCACTGACATAATATGGCCGAGAGGGCAAAACTTAGACAACTCCTCAGGGACGAAGCGAGAGAGGAGGGACTGGAAGGAGAGGAAGCGAAAGCATTTGTCAGAGACGAACTTGAGAGATATGATGCGGAGAGGAAAGCAGCTGAAGCTAAAGAGGAAAAAGAAGCAGCCGAAGCTAGAGAGCAGAAGAAGATGGATGAGGAAATGGAAATTCGCAGGATGCAGCATGAGGAAAGAGAGAAGGAGAGACAGCAGGAGAAGGAGAGGGAGGAGAGACAGCTTCAGGAAAAAGAGAAACAGAGACAGCACGAGTTGGCTCTTAAAACTCTAGAATTCCAAAGTCGTGGTGCTGCCTCTACCTCCAGCAATGGAGAGTCTTCTCCTCATTCTTCCTTAACTGACCCTGCTAACACTCAATCTCTTCAACTAAATGCTATGTCTTTCACTCTTGAATCTTTTCCTTGTCCAAATGAGAAGATTGACACATGGTTAGAAAAATTTGAGAAAATTGCAACTCTGTACGGGTTAGAGAGGTCGCGTTGGAATATGAAACTTTCCCAGGCCCTAAAAGGTTCTGCTTATGATGTTTATTCTAAGCTGGAAAGTAGCCAACAAGACGACTACGATGTGTTGAAGAAAGCGTTACTGGAGCGCTTTGAAATGAACGCTCGCAAGTTTTTGCAACTGTTTCGCAACAGCCGGAAAGAGAATTCTGAAACTTTTCACCAGTTCTCATCTCGTCTTAAGGGATATCTAACAAAGTGCCTTGAGCTTTCGCAGCTCCCCTCTACCTATGAAGGTCTTGAGGAACTTGTTCTAACTGAACAAATAAAGAACACTTTGTCTGCTGATACCCGGAGATTTCTCGCTGAGCAGGGGGCAGAAAAACTTGAAGACATTTTGGAAAAGTCTGAGCGTTATCACAATGCGCTGGCTGAACTACCGGCCACAAAGCGGAAACCGACAGAGGAGCATTTTCGAAAACATAACCTAGAGCAATCTTCTCAGGCTTCTAACCAAAATAACCACAGAGAAACTGGACCTCAAAACCCCCCTCCTGAAAAATCCAAGTTCTACAAGAACAAGTACCCCAACCACCCCAAACAGTCTGATCAACCCGACCGCCCTACATGGCAGCGTAGCCAGAAAGGACAAGGTGGCAAAGGGAGAACCCCTGAGCACGGGACATATGATCAGACCGAGCACACCGAGCCAAAACGCATCGGATGCTTATTGACAGTCTCGCAAGGCGGAATTATTGACAGTGATTCCCAACCTGTTGGGGATAGACCCTCAACGCGAGGTTCTGTTATTTTGAACGGTTCTCAAACTTCTTGCTTATTTGACACGGGGCTTTCTTACGATTGCATTGTTGCCAGAAACCTGGTTAAACCCGGTCAAGAGACAGGAGAGACCGTCAAACTTTGTGGAGTTCGTAAGAGTGATGCACCTACAGCGCTTCCCATCGCATTGGTGGAGATACACTCTGACTTTGTCAGAGGTGTGATCAAAGCGGCTGTTATGGATGATCCCATCTACCCAGTCATACTTGGCGGGAGATACTGTGTATTGGGAAACCGGAAGAGCCGATTGTGGCAGCAGTAACTACAAGAGGGCAAACCAAGAAGGAACGGGAGCCTGCGCCTAATTTGTTACCTATGGAACTTAAAGAAGCGCAACAAAAGGATCCTACCTTGGCACCCTGCTTTAGGAAACTGCCCATGGCGAAGGAACCAAAACAGCACGGGGACATTTTTTCTGAGGATGGCGTACTTTATCGGAGAACGGGCAAGCCTGACCAAGGTTACAACCAGCTCCTAGTACCGAAACAGTACAGAAGCCAAATCCTAGAAATGGGGCACTCTCTTCCCTTTAGCGGACATATGGGACAGAACGCCACAAACCAACGTATAACCACTCATTATTGGTGGCCAGGAGTAAATACTGATATTATCAGATATGTCAAATCCTGTGCCCAGTGCCAACGTGTGCCACCCAAGCAACGAGCACCCCCAGTCCACATGGGTGAAATGCCAATAATGGGAACACCATTCGAACGGGTTGTGATCGACATTTTAGGGCCTTTCGAAAGGACTAAAAGAAGGAACAGGTTCATCCTGACCTTAGTTGATACATGCACTTTATGGGCAGAAGCTATCCCGCTAACATGCGCAGATGCCAAGCATGTCGCAGAAGCCCTCGTGCAGATTTTCACTCGGTTGGGATTCCCTCAGCAAGTGTTGACGGATAATGGATCTCCATACCGAAACCTGTTGATGGATGAGATCGTTAAGATCTTGAGGACCCAGCACATCCACACTAAGCCATATACTCCGGCCGGAAATGGGCTCGTGGAACGTGCTAATGGAAACCTCACCATGATGCTAAGTAAGCTGGCACAAGTGAAACCTGAAGATTGGGATCTCTGTATTCCTGCAGCATTATATACCTACAGAGAATCTCCTCATACTTCCACAGGATTTCCGCCAGCTACACTCTTATTCGGCAGACCCATTAAGGGCCCGCTTGAAGCCTTACTTCAGTCTCTGACAGACGAGAAGGCTGATGAGACAGTTGTCTCAGCCAGTAAATATGTGTCGGTTTTAAAGGAACGGTTGAAACTAGGGTGGGACCTAGCAACGACTAACTTTAAGCGAGCACGCACCAAGCACGCTAACCGATACAGGAAAGTCGCGGAAGAGAGAGAACTGGAAGCAGGAGAGAAAGTTTTGGTGTTGCTCCCTACCGAGAACAACCAACTGAAGATCGGATGGCAAGGGCCGTTTACCGTCCTGAAAAAGATTTCTAAGGCTAACTACCAGATCTCTATTGAAGGAAAGGAGAAGGTTTTCCATTTAAATCTCTTAAAGAGATACTTGGAAAAACCAGTGCCAACCTCCGACCATCTCCTGACGATCGCCAAAACTGACGAAGATGACGATAGTGGCAGGGATATTCCACCGCTATCACAGGAAATCTTTCAAAAATGTCAGAAGCGGCGACGCTCTTTCAAGCGCGCATATGAGACATTCCAGGGGAAGGAAACTTTGAGGAGTGGACTTGAGTAGGAATTGGACAGAGATGGAGGGGGAAGATGAGAGGGAAGGGGACAGACACCCTGAAGCTACGGTTATAGGAAATTAAACTCCATAACGTAGACATGGAGTGCTTCCATATCTTAAAGGGGGGAGGCTCTGTCACGTAGGGTTTATATTCATTTAATTTCCTACATCTTCTTCCTATTCTTTCACCCGATTTCTCTCTTTTATTATCTCTGTATTTCCTTTTTCCTGTATATTTTTCATCCATTCGTTTTGATATTATTATTTTCATATAATTCGCAAACTTTACCTGTTTTCCTTTCTCTAAAACTGAGAATCGCGCTAGGACGATATTACGTAGATGTCAGGGCTGCAGGGCGTCAGAAGGCGTGAGAAGTCGGTTCGCTGAACATAGGACGTAGCAAATCGTCTACATTCTCACCGAGCGCGCGAGCTTCTTCTTGGCATAAGTCCGGTGAGGTGTGATACTTTACATCTGCACCGGTCAGTATCCAGACATTTGTCTGGAAAATCCCAAACTGACACGGCGCTCACGGTGGGCCATGGTCAGCTGTAGTGTGAAAACTGCCCTGCATTGGAGTCAGGCTGTCTGGGATTTGAAACTGACACGCGTACATCGTGGTCAGTAGGTGACAGTTACGACACGCGTTAAGCGGACGTAAATGTTGGGAGTAGGGGAGATAATTTCGCTTGGCGAAATAAGTTTGGGCCCTTTGTCTGATTTTTAGATATTGGCCAAGTTTGAAACTTTAATTTCATTCTCGCTCATAGATTCACAGTAGATAGGTTGCTCGTAAACAGAATAGCTGTTAGCGAAGATCTCAGTTTGTTTCGGCAATTTGTCGAACTTCTAGACTTCCAGAAATATTTTCAGCAATCTTATTCTTAAGTTGTGCGACTACCTGTAATTCTGTGGTTGAGGAAATTAATATGATAGATATATAGATTTTGTGAGTGTTAAAGTGTTAAATCGCTTAATTCATTTTAATCTATTTCTTTAGCGCAGAAGAGAAATAAAGTGGTAGGCTATTATATTTTCTAGGGAAGCATTCAGTGGAAAGCAGAATAAAATTAAAATTTCTAGCTTATAACGGCAATTGTAGCTATTTATGAATTTAATTTAACCGGTAATACTCAGTCGAGTGTATTTTTCGAAACTAACGTATAAACTCTAGAATCGAGCCTCATGAATGGTGACGGAATACGCACGTGTTCCTAATTCATGAGGATTGCTGATTTTTTAAATATAACACGTCACGGGAAGTTTAAATGATAAGCAAAGCTCTCTGCTTGCAAGTTTAAATGTAAGTTATAACCAGTACAGATTCTGTTTATTATATTATATGTGTTATTTTTCCTCCACACAGTGAAAGTTTTGGGGTGAACCTAACTTTACCAGCACCTAGTAGTAGTTTCCATACTTGTGAAGAAATAGACAGTCCTTATTTTGAACCACGTGGGTTTCTTAAGTACCACTGGTCTAAACAGTGCATATGCAACCCGAGTTAGCCAGAAATACTATATCCCAATAACGGGTTTTCAAAGACTGTAATGCTAAATACTGGACCTTGGAGCCAGATCTTAATTTCTTCTAGAAAACTCTACGTAATCTTTCTGCCTGGTGGCGCGAAATACTTCAAGTATTAACTAACATTTCCCGAATATATATATATATATATATATATATATATATATATATATATATATATATATATATATATATATATATATATATATATATATATAGATATATATATATATATATATATATATATATATATATATATTTTGTGGACAAATCTGTGGTGTGACAAAAGTGAATCCTATACTGAGGGAAGGCACCGACCTGACACTCATCATTTCTAGAAACCTACGCTATTGACACTGTGCTCTGCTAACTCCCGCGCCTGGAATAATTGTTAGGTGACTTAATCAGACATTTGAACAAATTTGCACACCCAAGTAGTCGTTCCCGGAGACTCCGAGTTAAATACGTCTTTTGGAACTGGGGACTTCTTGGCAGAAGACTGCATTTTTTTGAGTCTGTGTGAAAATCTAAAATCAGTGTGTTCCAAGAGGCAGCGAGCAAAGTCGTGAGTACCTGTTTGAGAGGCCATGGCGGAATGAATGAGTGTACGCTGGTTTGAGTGATATTTTCACTATTATATCTTTGACACCCTGTTGCTGTCCTATTTTTTTTTCAATCTGCATAATTTGTTGCTAAGGCTAGAGTTCTTGTGTTTTTGTCTTAGGTTAAATCAGATTTTTTTTTTCAAACTCTGTGCATATAATTACGAGATAAAACAAAGAAAACTCTTAGACTCAAACCCTATGTATCTGTGACTCGGGCGCCATCATCTGTTCTCTTAACGGGGCCGGGCTAAACCTAGAGTTAACACTATAACGGGGCTATCATCCTTGCAACATTTCCTTGAATTTTTATGACTATGTGTATATGTATTTTCCTTGATGTACTTTCTTTGATGTTGTGAGCCGATTTTTTCCTGATATTAAAATCGCTCTTGAACTTAATAATCGTGTTTGGTCAGCTCGTTCTAGATAATATATATATATATCATTGTTATAGTTTTCCCACGTCTGTGTGTTTACCTGTCGTCACGTGTATGTGCGTGCCTGTGAGTGATAGAAATATACGTAATATGTATATTGGTGTAGTCTGTCTGACACTGTAACAACTGTTGTAGAAGATAGGTGAGAGAGAGAAGAATTCTTTTCGCTTTCAGAGACAGCCACTATATCAAATCTATCATCTCACGTGTGTGGAAATTCTATTACCTTTCACTAACTCTCACTGAGTCTATCACCTATTCAAACCTATTCAGAAGGGACCAAACCTAGTCTTAATTCTCCTATCGAAAATCTACGACAGATGTCGAAAGTCAAATGAGGTTGTTTTAAATATTTCCGAAACAGTGCATGTGCTGGGGCCAGGCATGATGTCATACTACATTTCTTTAAAATTACTGTCATGCCTTCAGTTCATCTTGTCCTGACACTCCCATTTTGATGTTAAACACTCGTGCTGCTGCTGGCCTGGGAGGACATCAACTTCTGATGGAACCATCAACGAATAAATGAATGAAATATTTGTTCTGACATTTTAATGCTAAATCGGTAACTATGCGTCATAGAATCATTGTCATAATTTGTAAGCGATGTAGAATCGATCAAACATTTGTTTTAATTGAACACTTCCACGCTGTCATGGAAACTTCCTTGCTTTATGGAAAGGCGCACAAGTGATCGTATATTGTCCAAGGAATAGATCATTTCTGTGTCTGTTAGTTTAGGAGTTTTGTTGTCTCGTTGTGGCGAGGCGCGCCACATTCAACATATACAGAAGGAACGTCGGTTACATCAGGGCGCATTTCCAAATACGAAAGACCTTGTGGTCTGTCTGGGAAAGAGAAAGAGGGGGGGGGGGGGGGGGAGCTGGTCAGGCTGCTTCATAAATAATGTATACACTTTTGTAGCAACTTTAGGGTCATCTGATAGATAATTGTTATTCTTGCTGCAACTTGTCATGTATTTTGTTGTATCTGTCATTCTTCTGGTATCTGTGTCCTCCATGTCCTTGTCTTTGTCTCTCGCTCAGTCTATTTTTCAAACATACCGAAAGGGAAAGACAGACACTAGCAGCTCCCTGCAGTTAACTATTTCCTTACGTTGTCCCCACAGAAAGTAATCATCTTGACAGTCACGTGGTTCCTCAGGCAAATTACGAAGAGCCTTTAACGACCTTTCGCACTGACATTTGTTAACACCTTTTTTTTTTTCGCCACTGGAGTTTAGACAAAAAGTCAGACTTAGTCTCGACACTTCGGAACTTGTAGATTTAATGCAATTACGTATTTTTTTAAAATCTCCATCCAACAGCACATTTTTTAGAGTTTGGAGTCCACAAGGGTGCGTTCGGTGCGACGGATGTTTAGTGAACTCCCGTTGTTAGATGCTGATTATGTTGTAGTGGCTTATCTTATTGAAATAGGTCTCTCTTATTGAAGTAGGTCTCTCAGAAGGATGGCACAGGTCAGGGTTTGGCGTGTTTATTTATGCCGTAATAGACGTGATTATAACACATCCTGTAGGCGTCTCTCCTTGTGGTGTAGATCTTGTGGTGTAGATCCGGTGTGTTTACACAATGAAAGGTTAGTTCCGTTGCTTTTAACGGTATGTTTGTTTTTTATTGCTTCATCCCTCATCTTTTCTTTTTCTCGTACTGTATGAATGATTAGATTGCACATCCTTCTCTCTTCATCTCCCCTCTCTCTCTCTAACCTCTCTCTCTCTCTCTGCTTGTCCAGATCTTAACTCTTTGAAAATACAGTTCTTCCGTTCGTTCGTTTTCAGTCTCAGACACAAATGATCTATTCACTTCTTCTTTCAGCTTAGGCAGGCCTCCTTTTTTGGCGTTAGAGGGGAAATCTTACTTTCTTCTACCATCAGTACCAGATTACTCCACTTCTTCTTTCATCTTTTCCTTATGTCCACGTTGGGAGGGAGACTCGTCCTGACCTCCCGATTTATCTGTCACCATAAACGCACGCGTGATTATACAACCCACTTGTTGGCAAGTGAACAGTTGGGCGACCACAGCTGAGGTTCAAAGATGTGTGCAAGAGAGATATGAGGGCACTGGACATGGATCCAGCAACATGGGAGGATGAAGCTGCCGATCGCACTAAGTGGCGATGCTATTTACGGCACCACCTCAGATTGGGCGAAGAGAGGCTCACACAAGAAGCAGAGGTGAGGAGAAAACGTCGAAAGGAGCACCAGGAAAATAAGCAGCTGAGGGCTGCCACCTCAGGGGCGCATTCCCATAGTCAGTTATGACTGAAGGGGCTATTATTATTATTGTTGGTCTTTATCTGTTCCCGCGGTAGAGGGAAAAGTCCTTTTCATCTCTTCCCGTCTTGTTCATCTCTTCCCGTCTTGTTCCTTGGGGGTCTGGGGGGGGGGGGGGGGGGGCCAAAGAAAGAATAGGATTACTACACCCTCAAGTATGGGTTAAAGACGACCACAATGAGGTTGTGCACGCGGCTGGCAAGCTAAACACGTCAAACAAGTTGCTATAGAAACCACCGCTTCAAAAGTTTATGTTTTTCTTAGGCCTACTCAAATTGGGGGTCTTCTACGTAAGGAGCTTATAAGATGCGAATGATGATAATCTTTTCTCTTGTCTCTCCTCCTCAGACACACGTACGCACACGAACATAGACACACAACCGATTACACATTTGAGATGTAGCCTCCTCCACCACAAACATATAATAGAAACTTTCTCAATCAACTTTCTGTGTCTCAGATACACACAACTTTCTTATACATGATTCGTCTATGTCCTCCCTACTTCTTCTTTCGTTTTTATTGTTGGCCTTATCACGTGTCTTCTTTCTAGTACAGCTTCCTTCATCGTAACTACCACTGGGATAACTGGGATAACGTAGCAGGATAAAAAAATTGGCCGGGAGGTAGCAGATAATTAGTGGTCTTTAGGTTTCGGTGAAACCTGGTCACGGACATTGTGCCTAGCGTCATCACGTGCCAAGCCGAGCGAACGTATATGTGACTGTGTGTGTGTACGGTTTTAGAGCTTTTGTTTAGTTGTGCTGATGACTTTCTCTCCTGTTGTCACATCTGACTGTTTTATTCAGCCTGCTAATATCACTTGTGACATCTAATTTTATAGTTGTTACGTTGGTGTCAAGTGCCAGAGTTCGTATTGTATGTCTGGTGAAAATTGTCATTTATTTTCTTGAAAATTATGTTCCATTCTCATTTGTTTCCGTCATGCCATTTAGATTCAGAATCCTCACAACTTCGAAACGTGGAAGCGTCACGTTCCAGTCTGATCACCTGTAAATGGGCACCTGACTTGAGTTTGGGAAGGCAAAGGTTGGAGGAAGGGAACTGGTCTTCTCATCTCAGAAAGCTGAATTGAATATATTGAGCTCTCTAACAGTTCACTCACCTGCGGCAGTGTCCGCTAAGGAACTACCTCTTGTTTTTTAATTTGCATCATATTATATTTATCATTTCATCGCTCGTTCTGCTTATAATCCACATGGTGCATTTTCTGATTTTACTCTTCTCAAATATTTGGAATCAGTAAGTAAAGAAGAGCTCGGAGCTATTATAGACCGAAAGGGAGGCATCAAAGAAGAGTTGGCCACTCGAAAAGCAGCAGCTGGGAGACTTTTTCAGGCCATAAATCAAGGATTCCTCAGCAAGAGAGAGGTTGGTAAGAAAACGAAGATGGCTGTATACCGCTCCACCTATGTCCCAGTCTTGACATACGGATGCGAGTCATGGGCAATGACTACAACCCATAAAAGCCAGATCCAAACCTCAGAAATGAGGTATCTGAGGAAGGTGGTTGAAGTAACAAGAAGAGACATGGTACGCAACCAGACGATACGTCAAGGCCTTAAATCCTACCCCCTGCAGACCCAAGTAGAACAGTCCCAATTAAGATGGTTTGGCAATGTCTGCAGAATGGGAGAAGATCGGATACCACGACAAGCATGGGAAACAAAGAGCCAAGGATCCAGACCCCGAGGACGACCCAGAGTCCGCTGGGAGGACAACATTAGACAATCTTTGAAGGATCGAGGACTAGAATGGAACCAGGCCAGGAGGAAGACAGCCGATAGGATAGTCTGGCGCTCTCTCTTCCAAACCTCTACACCTCACGGTAGAAGGGGAACGACTAAGTAAGTAAGTAAGTAAGTAAAGAAGAGGAGGTGCTGTAAAACTGAGAACAGAAAGTCACTAAATGAAAACAATTTTACTAGTGTCGTGATAAATATACTAGAAATACGAGACGTTTCGGGATTACTCTTCGTTAGCTACAGTTACAAACAGGAAACAAAGATGAGAAAATTTAGAAGGGCTATGAGAAAATGACACAGGGCACTGTCGTGTAAACACATCCATTTCTCTCACAACGTTGACGGTATGTCTGAAGCTTCTTTCGTAGCCATACATTTTTGTCCCTCAGATGGGTAGATACTGTCAGTCTGCTCCGCTCATGGATCCGACTGTCTTGGACGACATGCTGTACTGCTTATTTGCCTTAGTCTACATGGATACATGTCAGTCAACCCAATTTTTAATTTATTGAACAGGTGATGTTTGAGTCTGCAGTGGCCGGTTCTCGATCTCAGAATTATTACTTTATTACTGCTTTTATCTTGTCATTCGTTGTCCTGTCTTAAAGTTAGAATGTAGCTTACTCCATCTTTGGCAAGTCTATCTGATTTTTCATTTCCATACATCTTTCAGTAGACAGGAATGCAGTGAGTTTGTAGCCGGTTGCCGAGCGTGCTTCTGTCAGGCTTTTATATTCGTTGTAAATAATGATTCCTTAGGGCATATATGACTTACTAAATCAGCATTTCCCTTGTTTCTCATTCACTTGTAAAACTGACTCAGATACCATTTTGTCATGTTAGTTTTACATTTCGTATATAAGCATGATTGTTTCCATTTTCTTCCACTTAATGTTTACGTTGCATTGAGATGAGTATATTTTATCCCAGGAGATAACCAATATGCAGGAGTTCATAGGTATGCAGAACATTCTTTTTTTTTTTTTGTGTGTGCGCTATTTTGTCCAGAAATCTCTAAACTATGTTGTAGATCTAGTTTTTGTGTTAAAATATTGTCATCAGAATATCGCCAGTTCACGTGTAAGAGATTCTGCACGTTCTCAATGTTTATCACTGTGACGGGGCTAATGTTTTAGCTACTTGGGGAAGGATGGAGCAGATAATACCCCGCGGAGTCGCGCTAGATAAAGTCAGCAATTGTTTTTTTTTTTTTTTTTTAGGTGAGCAGATGGGGGTAGTTTTTAGAGTTCATGCTATCTTTATTGCGATTACTTCTCGAGGCAAAGGGACCGTGTTCAAAACCAGATAGCCTCATGCCCAAGTCTACCCGGCCGTAAAGATTAGTACCTGACTCTGCTCTTGAGTTGGGGAAGGCAAAGGCAGCAAGGAAGCATTATAAAGCTGAGATCTAGTATAGGTGTATAAAATCTCACTCCCCTACGCCAGTATCTACTTTGGTACTACCTTTACCTGTACACTACCTTCTGTAACTGTTATCTCTTTCTCTATCTGTTCTTCGGGATTCTGAATAGTAAGAGTTAACTGCAGGAATAAATATCAGCACAGAAATGATCTCAGACCCAAGATAGCAGATTTGGCGTAAATGCGAAAGTTTGTGTTAGCTGGATTGTGATAATGTCATAAAATAGTGTATAATGATGGGAAAATATTATAATTATTTTTCGACGAAATAGGGATTGCTTCATTGTAGGGATGGATAACTGCATCTAATCACATCATTACAGGCTTGCTCCTAGGGCCATAATAAGATTAGGCCTGCACATCAGCGGAATATTAACAGTCGCGTTAATTCAGAAACTGTTTTGTTTCTTTTTTGTGTGTGTGTGCTCTTTTGTGTGCTTAGAGAGAACTCATATACTCTTTTATGAAATATGTTGGTAGAATTTTCTGTAACCTCCCTGTCGTACGGAAGGTAAATTGTTTTATTTGTCCCGTCTAAGTAGAGTGGATGTCGACAGATACGCGAGAAAAGGTATAGAAAATAGATTTCACAGGTGGTAGATTGAGGGAAAGATATGTCTCTGGAGTGATTAGTTTATCTCCTCCAGCCTATCCGTACGACTGTACTTTATTATCAGACAGCCTTGGCCTCCCTATCAAGAATAGATAAGTTACTTTAAACACACAGCTATGTGACAACAAGACACACAAACGTGAAAAAACTACGGATAAATGGGTATGGGTCTGACCAACACACAAAGGTAAGTTTCTTTGTAGTTTATTATCATTTAAACTTGACAACATCAAAATATCTAAAGAAAAAAAGATCAAAGAGTCATTTACATGCATATGAAATAAAGCAGAAAAGCGCACCCTCCCCGAATGGAGAAAAAACCCCAAATTATTAACCCAAAGGTTGAAGGTTAGCACTCTGTTACAGAATGAACAGTATTGGTACTCTATGAGATACAGTAAAGTAAACAAAATTTAGACAAATCAGATACATGGATAGTTTCCAGCAAACAAGGAAAATACTCACACACTCTCTCAAACAGTGGCCACTCTCACACTCTTACCTAATTGCCTGGTATGGTAGGTCTGTAATATCCCTTGGTAATAGAATTAGTCCATGCATATATTATATATTTCACTTAATATTCTGTCACCCCAGTTGTCACAGATCCAAATTGACCCCAGTTCATCCCCAGAACTAACTAGTGAGGTGAATCCCTAATCTGGTGCTTCTCCTTGATATAAGTGCTACTACAAATAGTTAAAACTGTGAGAGTTCTTGAGGTTCACCCTTTCACGGGGAAAATACTTCCAGTATTGGGAAACATCTGGTTGCTAAAATTTTTTTTACAGGTGATGATGATGGTTCTTCTTTCGGCCAACTTTGTGTTAGAGCGCCGATTCTGCACAGCGTATGTATCTTAGGGAGATACTCCACTGGAATTACGACTGTCAGGAGTCGGGACCAATAATATTATAGGTACACCACTGTGGCTGGTAAAATATAAATCTGGATTTGGTAAGTCCAGTGGTTAAATTTTATTGTTCTCAAATACCATTTTCGAGTGAACGTTTCTAAATGAAATTGGTAACGCACAAGCCAAGTACAGGAGAAAAGTAACAAACAGAAGTAGACCGCTGGACGCTCTTGTGATCAGGTCTGCGAAGAATACAAGAAAACATTTGTGAAAAAAATGCTACTACTATATATACACACAGATGGGGACAAGATGATCTCTTCTCCACTCCGTCAGTCCTGACTAGGTTTAAAAGGCACATGGTGTTTTCTTACGCCTACACGCTAGCAGATGTCGCTGGCTGCTGAGTTCTGTCGGACTGAGTTATGTTAACTCGCCCGCCCTTGCTGGCGTTGGCGGTCAGCGTACAGTGTTAATTATTATTTAATTTCTCCATACGCGCTCCCTAAAAAATGATCGCCTGTCATTAAATAGCTATTAAATTGTCGGCTTCTGTTAGTTTTGTCGTATGGTATTATAATAATAGACACTATAATAACAAATATACAAAATGAAATATAACGTGTATTTCTGTACTCCCACTATCAGTCGCTTTAATGCCTATAAGTCCGGTCAGCTAAACCGTCGGGTTTATCTCTTTCCTGTAGAGACTAAGTGTCGCGTCTGCCTACACTGTTAACCTAATTACCGTCCAAGGTATGTGGGTAGCGTGTGGCGTGATTTAACATTTTAATTAAATATCTGGTATGAAATCGCTACGCGTTACTTTATTTCACTCGTTTTACTAGCGAGAAAAATCTAAGAAAAGAATAAATGTTAAGCTATCACTTTTTAAAATCATTAGCACTATTATCTTTTTACCAGAAAATTCAGAATGAAACTATCCACGAATCAATAATACACCATATCCACAAGAATTGGGTTCTAGGACTACGCGCTAGAATATTCAAAATTCTGACTGACTTCTGATAGTTAGGTTAAGAAAACCTAAGTATATATATCATTAGATTGCTCTGATCTCTGATGTTGTTAATTTCACGCTACTGTGAGAACGAAGAATTCAGAAACTAGCGCTCAAGATGAAAGCTTACGATTCGGTTACCTGAATATCTCGTCTGGCGCTGTTGACCGAGATCAGAGGCTTTTCTTACGGCTAACGGGTTACTCTTTAAAATGCCCATGTCTCGAGTTCAAAGAGCACAGGGGATTCCACTTTCCATGAGTAAAAAACTTCAAAAGGGTCTGTGTTTCGTCTCTCTCACGTGCTGTCTGTGAGAGGTATTATGATTGACAGATGAAGCTCGCGTGAGTGGACGAGGTAAACAAACCTGATTTGCTTTCCTGTTATGACTGACAGGTCACGAAGTTTGTAAACACTGTGTTAGCTCGTGTTAAAAGAAAAGAGGCGTGACGAAAGAGTAGCTGTGTAAGTGAAGACAGACAGTATATTGCATGTTTTTAGCTAGCAAATCACAGAGCAGCTATGAGGTTACTATAGGCTACCAGATTACTGTAGACTGTTTTTCCATTACACGTCACACTCCCGGAGATGTCTTTAAAAAATATATATACTCGAATAGTTGAGATAGATAATTTGTAAACAATATAAAAAAAAAGCAAAAAAAAAACCACTAGTTGATATCCAATTAAAATCACCTTAGAAACATGGGCTTAGGTAAGAGCGTCCACATATGGTAGGTATTTCCCGTGGTCATCATAAACAGTGGCCTTACGAGGGTCAGAAACGTACTTGACATCAGACTGATAGATCACTTCTTGTGATCTCCCCTTGCCAATATGGCGACTTAATTTTTGACGGTAGCGATTTTCTACATTTTTTTTAGAAACCACTCAAACAGAGAGACTACATTGCTGCCTTGCAGGTAGGCTGGGGACAGTCAAAGGCTAAGGAAGGCAACCCGACATAAATGCCATTTGACATCGGATGCACTGGGCCTCAGGCCCAACGAAACAGTGCAACTTACGCCACCTGCTGATGACGTCACTAAAAAGTAAGCGAAATGTCGCTAACCCTGTAGAGTCACGTGGGCTACACAGAGGCAAAGGGCAAGACTTACAGACTGCTGAACATCTGCTTCAAAGTTTCCAAACATATGTGGAATAGAGAAAGCGCATATTGCCATCACCAGTACCATTCGTGGAAAATCTCTACGGAGATGCGTATAGCCTGAAGCTGAACACAGCATTCTTTGACAACATTCAAGTAGACGTCTGAGAGTATACGAAGAAGAAGAAGATTACTGGTTGACAATAATGAGGGTAGGGTGACAGAAAAGTCGGGTGAAAAGAGGAAAATGTCACATGAAGGGTAAGATCAGGTCGCAAGCGTTGTTGAAAAGTGAAGATACGAAAAAGAAATAAAATTATGTTCAGATTTCAGGGGGGGGGGGGGGGGGGGGGGGGGGGGGGGGGGGGGGTGTGCGGGGGGGGGGGGGGGGGGGGGGGGGGGGGGGCTGAATAATGAAAGAATGGATATACAAACCGCCAGCGAGATGCATCTTGACCTCATTCTAGGCCTGACGGTGTTTGTTTCCATGTCGTCAACTTGTACCAACGTTTTCAACTAATGTGTATAGTAATGGTTTATACGAGTTAGCTTTCCCCCTTCTGTCATATATACCCTTTTCAAAAAATTTATTCTCGGCCCCATGACATGTTACGAGGATGCTTTCTATCACAAAAGTAAGATAATCTCTGCAAGTTTTTAAGCATACCTTACAAAGACTCAAAAAAGTGCGCATGCGCGCAGCGGGTGTTTCAAGTGAAACTTTCGCAGTTGAGTTACAACCGGTAATTGTTACATGTCTCTCAACACACTGGTCAAGTAGGTGGAAAACAAAAAATAGGTACATTCTTTTTGAGTCTTTGTAAGGTATGCTTAAAAACATGCAGTGATTATCTCACTTTTGTGATAGACAGCATCCTCGTACCACATCATGGGGCCGAGAATAAATTTTGTGAAAAGGGTACAATCTTTTATGGACACCCTGTACATACACATATGAAAAATTGTAAAATATTTCATCATTCATATAACATGGCACAGACGTGTATGTATGTATTTAAATACATGTCAAAAACAGGTCAGTAATAAACAGTGATGTCATTTACGGAGACAAAGAGTGGTTTAAAGACACAGAAAAGGCACACGGAGCAAACAAAACAGGTTGAAGTATGTGTGTAGACATGAATATAGCTCAGATATAAGCTGCATACGAAGATTACTAGGCTTTTAAGCATTTGGTTTTAATACAAATCAATATACAGACTAATGCAATGCTTCCCATTTCGTGCAAAAGTTAAATACACAAATACTAGCCGTATGGGAGTAGGAAATGTGCTCGATAACATTCTGTATGTTGATTAGTACCACAGTGTATGTAGTGTATAACTACAATTTCTGATTTCTTGATTCGCTGTTACACTAGTTGGAGAGTCAAATTATTTCACTCTCGATAGATCAACGTAAAATTGACCTTGAATACACACTGGTTTAAGTAGGTAAAAACAAATTCTATCAAATGACATTTTTGGCAGTCGTAGGAAACTGTAATCGCACATAGAAATGTTTATATTTAAATGGCGTGTTAGTTTCTGGTACGGTAGGTTGAGTGCGGGGTATCAGAACCGTTTATGTGTTTACTGAACTTGCAACTTGTGCTTCGACTCCATTCTTCGCTAATGTTCATAAGTTCCGCACCATAATATCTCTGGCAGCGCCATATTAGGACCTTCAACCACAATTATTCCCAGTAGTCCGCTTCGCCGCCTCGCAAAACCTACCCGTTTCGTGGACATTTTCTTTTCTCCTGTTTTGGACGTTCTCCTTAATCTCACTGGACCTCCTCCTCAGTGGACTTTCTCCTCCTCCTATGTCCAAATATCATTCTGGTTATCCGAGTTTTATCCTGGTGCTCACTCGCTTCTTTCAGGACATCCTTATTATTCTTTTTTTTAGTTGCCAATGGTATTTTGAACATTCTTATGTAAAGTCCCATCTCCTTGGCCCCCAGAGAATCTACTGCATGTCTACTAATTGTCCACAACTAACTTCCATATATCGGGATCAGCTGAATATACCAAATGAAAAACTCTCTTTTTCAGTGGGATCGTAGTTAAAATAAACACACTGCAATCTATGTTGATTAGAAAAAAGAGAATCTCTTCTTAGTTAGAGTTGTATGCGCGTTGAACCTATTAAAACAACTTAAGGGTCCTGAATATTTGAAATAAGCTTTAGCAGTGAAAGAGGAGACTTAATGAATATTCTTATGTATTGGTAATGATAACTAATGGTTATAGTAGTGATTTTTAATAGTGATTTTTATAGCGGTATTACTTGTGGTAACAGACTGTGGTATGCTGGTATTATGGCAGAAGTGGTTTATGTTAACAGCAGCAATAATTTTATTGGTAGTAATGATAGTGGTGGTAGTAGGACCAGTGAGTGTGAGTTGTGGATCTATTTATTAATTACTATTCAGTTGCCTGTGAAGTTTACGTCGTCAAGAACTTCATGCCAAGCATTCTTATAGTGTGTCAGTCTTGTCAAGTCTTTATCTTTGTATACCTGTCTCTTAAGTCCCTTCACCGTCCGCTTTTTGCTGTCCCTCAATATCTCTTACCTTGGAGATTCCAGAACAAGGACTTCCCTATAATGCTATCAGCTGATTCCTTCAATGTCATGTCTAATGCCAGCGTTTTTTTTTTTTTCACCGTGTTCCATTGGCATTTGTATGGTTGTTTCCATCAAACTACATTGATCATCTTGTCTTACGTTTTCACTTCTTCAGTTCTACGCTAGCACTCATTTATGAAAGTCTTGTAACTTCGTTGTGGTCGTTTCTGTTGTTCTCCATGTGTCAGAGCCGTATTAGGACTGCCTTGACATGTGAGTTGAAGATGCCTGTTGTAGATGCTGTAGCTGTATTTTAAATTTGGTAATAAGAGTGGTGGTAGTTTTATCATCACTTGACAACGTCGTTGTGGATTTCCAATTGGCAAGAATGCTGCTGTCTTAATAGTAGTAAAAATGTCATACGTAGTTGCATACAATCTGATCTGCACTGTACTGTAGGATCTAACATTCATGTAATATTTTGCACGCAGTTTGAAAAAAAAACAAAACAAAAAAAAAAAACTTTTCCTATTAGTGCAGAATCGGTGGCTGATTTTATTTTGAGAACCTGATAAAAAGATCTTCATTCCTTTCTACTGTTTACTTCACCGAACACCTGAAAAAATCATTTTTTATCCAGCAAGTAGTTCCTGAATTCCTCGGTGCGTGTGAAAAGTGCAATTAATCTGTCGTGGTTGCGTGTAGATTATTTAACACGTTTAGCAGTAGCTCGCTGGATGAGGAATCTTTACGAGACATTAAGTTGAGGAAGGAAGAGTAAATTTCCAGCACTTTAGCAGTTTTTCCAGAAAATAAATTTCGTAATGTCACATATTGATCTGGGAGATGTGTGTTTAGTATTGCCGATTGCGGAAGGTCAAAGTTCCTTTGGTTGTACAAATTATTTACTCTTTCTTCCCCCGGGAAAGTGCTTATTGACGTCTTGTGTTTTTATTTTCATAGTGACGCTTTTCGGTTTTGGTGGAATAATCCATAACGCTCGTCAAGCAAGTGAATCGTGCCGTTTGTTGGCCTGAGTCAGGTCATGCAAAAAGCTGAATAACCTCCATTTCATGCACACTCAGGCGTGCTTGCAAATATTGGATTGTTTTAATGCAAGATTCGGAGATTCTATGGCGCAGAAATCTGGTGTTTCATGGAGGAAACTGGAGTGTGGTATTGATTTCTGACACAGTTGTTGGATTTAGGAAAATGTCTTGAACTTTGGAAATAGTGTCGTGTAGTAGTTAGGGCTAGATGTTGGTTACAGTATTTCCTCATTTTTGGTGAGCTGTGAAACAAGTGACGGATTAGGATTTGAAGACGTGCACTTAAGAAGATTACATAACCAGGCGCTGCTGGATGTATAATAAAAGCATAGCGTCATAGCTAATGCAGTGTCTCTTTAACTGGAGTGTATAAGAGTGGGGCTTAATAAGGGATATTTCGCAGTAGTTTGTGCCCCATGAGTGTAGGATAGTTTAATTAGAGCGTGGCGTTGTTTAGAAAAGTGAATGATATATGTATAGTACATTGAGATACACACACGCACATGTTATATGTTGATCGTTGATGTATTTTTATCACTATAATTCACTTTTTTGCTCTTTATGGAGCAAGGTAGCACCACTGAAGCTGATTATCATGCAGGAAGCATACACCCAACACCCAGTTTGTAATGTTAACATTTGTTTCACACGATGAGGTAGCCAGTCAAGTGTAAAACCTAATTTTGGTCGCCTTTTACGAAGTGCCTGCAGTAGTGGTTCTGTTATTTCTTTGTGTAATCAGAGGCTTCCGGGAACTACGCGATCCATGTTCTATGTATAATTGTATATACTTAGCTTCAGCAATTGTTGGCTGTTGTGTTAGTTTGCTGTAACTGTTGATAACGTTGCAGTTTTCGAGTTTAGAACGACTCATTGACGATAGAAGGTAAATGGATGATGAACGCCTTAGCTCAGCGGTAGACAAACCGGCAGCTGTTAGGGTGTATTTTAGAAAAGTAGAGCTCTCCAACGATCTTCCATAACAAAATCTTGTCTGTTGTCAGATTTGAGAGTATCTGGAATGTGGAATACGTCCAGCCTATATGTAACTTTTATCTCTGCCGCACGATCTGCAGGATCCCACCAACAAAGATGTGGACAATTAAAATTTAATATTTTACCGAATGTTAATTGCGCTACAAGTAAAATATTGTTGTATATCTTATATAGTTTACGATTAAAGTGAATTTTACTTAGCTAGCTTGTGGGTTTTCAATGAGAAGGAAGTAAAATTACCTTTAAACCAGGGGGAACCACTCTTTTAAGTGCATGTTGGAAAGAGCTAGTTCAAAATTTACCTAAAGTTTAAACATTATCTTTTCTCTTCACTCCCTCCCCGCCTCAGTCACCTAGAGATCTACTTACTAATGCCGTGAGATCTACTGGTAAATAAAAATCGACCGGTTACCGACCCCTGTCTTAGCTGTTCATACTTACGAGAAACAGGCGGCGAAGTTCTTAACTGTGACAACCCGAAATTGAAATTACCACTTTACAGCGGCACTTAAGATACATTATTAAGTAAAGGAAGATTCAATTGTTCAATGAAATAATTTGTCGGCTGCTGTATATGTTTAGTCATGAAACTTGAATGCGCTCAAACAGAAATTGTGAGGTTGGGATGCTGCAGCAGAAATAACTACTTTCAATATGGACGTGATTGGTTGTCAGTGGATATTAAAATTCCCTACCTTCCATATTACTACACATTTAAGACTTGAACGAGCGTTTAAGTTCTTTTCCGTTAAAACGTTGGACATCTTGCAACTTACACACGCAGAACTCTTTTAGAACGTTAACAAACTGAAAAATCACAAGTTCCCTTATTGTCGTGAAGTGTTTTGAGGAGAAAGGACAGCTGTATGGAATGGAAGAATAAAGATAATAATATCTTATTGATAGTCTACGAGTTCGAAGAAACTGCCTCTCCTCGGGAAATAGTGTACTAGAAATCCTTAAAGCAAAGAGAATTCTGGCAGCTAAACAGGATATTTTCTGGACGATCTTCTTCTTCTTCTTCTCGTTCGCTGTTGTTTAGAAATGTCTACACAAGAAGTCCGGTTTTCTGGATGTATGTTGCTGTGGTTGAAAGTTCTTCAAGACTCCCAAACAGCTTTGTGTGGATGTGCGTCTCTGTGGGCCAATGTTCAGTTCGCAATTGACTAAGCATGTGGCAGTCTTGCAGGATGTGTTCGGCTGTCTGTGCTGCCTGTCCACACGTACATAGGGGTGATGGGACCAATCTCAGTCTGTATAAGTGACTGTTCAGTCTGTTGTGTCCTGTTCTCATACGGAACAGGATCACCTGTTTTGCTCGATCAAGATATTGATAGTTGTCTCTTTGTTGATCAATTTTCCTGATGGCCTTGATAAGGGTCTTCTTTTCCTGGAATGTGATTGTTTGTTCTTTTTGTTCCTGTGTTGCTCCCTCTTTTGCTAACATATCTGCTCTCTCATTTCCTGGTATGCCACAGTGTGATGGTATCCACTGTAGCACTACCCTTCTTTTGATATTTACTTCGCATAGGACTTTGTTTAATTCTGGCAGTTTATCACTGTTGAGGGCTTGCAGAACTGACATTGCATCGGTAAGGAATACAACCTGCTGACATTGGCTTATTGTGTTATTTATTATTCCTGCAGCAATGCTTATGGCCTGTACTTCAGCAGCATAGTTTGAACAGAATATTCCAGTAGGTGAACAGGTGGATTCATTTTCTTTGTCTGGATAGACCACATAAACTCCTGCGCCTCCGTTCTTCACTGCTCTGGTAGCAGATCCATCAGTATATACTTGGATCCATGCTTCTCTGGGGTATAGTTCTTCAATCATGTCACATGCTGCTATTTTCCTTTGGAGAGTATTTAGCTCTCCCATGGGGCAGGTGGTAGTTATGGAGGTCTTAATACTGAAATTTTTATGTTGTTCCCATGGGGTTGGGAGGAGTGTGGGAGTTATTTCCTTAGTGATGTCTGGTAGTTCATCCTTGTATGTTCTAATTAGTTTTTTGGACCGATGCACAAAACTGCTTCTCTTCAACCTCCCACTGGCTAAATCTCCAAATCTAGTTTTCATTGGATGTGCGGGCATGTTCTTGTACTTTTCTGCTTGGATCAGGGTCTTAGTGTCTCGTCTGTATAATAAAGGTGGAATGCCTGTGATTTTTTCCATTTCATTTATTGGTGTGGTCTTCATGGCACCCGTGATCAACCTAAGCGCTTGATTTTGTACTTTATCTAAGGCTTGTAGGTGTGATTTGGCTGCTGTAGACCATGCTGCTGATCCGTACTCTAATATAGGTCTTATTGCACCTGTATACACTTTCTTTAGTGTTGTTTCGTTAGCTCCCCAACTTGATCCAGCTATTTTCCTCAGTATGGAAAGTTTTCTTCTCGCTTTAGCCTCTGTTCTCTCGATGTGGTGCCTCCATGTCATTCTCTTATCTAATGTAATGCCCAAGTACACCGGTTCCTCATCTGTTTGGACATGTATATTTCCAAGTCGTATCTCTCCTGCTTTGTCTTTGTTGGAGAGCGTGAAAAGTGTTGTTGATGATTTTTCAGCGTTGATCTGCACCATCCATTTCTCTGCCCATGCTGCTATGTTGTCTGCTGCCCTTTGTATTCGCTTATTAGCGATAGTTAGATGTTCTTCTACACACCACACCACCAAGTCGTCAGCGTATAGGGCAGCTCTCACACCTTGTGGCAGATCGTGGATGAGGTCATTGATGAATACAAGGAACAGGGTGGGAGACAATACTGAGCCTTGAGGAACTCCATGTTTTAGGAGGATTTTCTTGCTGTTGTGACCTTCCATAGTGACTCTTGCTTTCCGATTGTGTAGGAACGACTGGATCCATTTTCTCATATTACCCTTGATTCCGTTCCTTTGCAGTTTTTACTATTAACCCGTCTTTCCATACTTTGTCAAAAGCTTTTTGGAGATCTATCCATAGGGTAAAGACTTTTCTCTTTTCTTGGAAGGCATCTTCAACGATCTGTGACAGGTATGTGATTTGGTCTTCTTCTGTGCTGCTGCACTCTCTAAACCCTGCTTGTTCTGGCACTAAAATTTTCTCGGATTCCAAGTACCATTTCAATCTTCTGTTGATCATCCTCTCCATTGTCTTACATACACAGCTTGTTAGGCTTATTGGTCTGTAGCTGGTGGCCTTCCTGTTGTCTTTTCCTTTCTTTATGATGGGACACATGAGCGCCTCTCTCCATATCTGTGGCACACTGCCTGTCATCCAACTGTAGTTGTATATTTGCAACAGTTTGCTCATTGCTGTATATCCTAGGTGTTTTAGCATTTCGTTGGTTATACCATCCGGGCCTGGTGATTTCCTGTCTTTAAGTTTCCACACGGCTGTTTTTAACTCGTCCATATTGAAAGGTTTGGACATAACGTCCGGACTGTTTCCATTAGTTCTAGTGTGGATTATTTCTTGACGAATGTCTCGTTGTCTGCGTAAATTGACGGAGATGTTACTTTCATTTCTGTAGGATTCCGCAAATATGTCTGCTGCTTGTTTTGCCGGTATATAGTTTCCCTGCATCGTCTAGTGTAATGGTTTGTCGTTGAGAATTGTTATCGTCATTCAATTGTTTAGTGAGTTTCCACAACTTTCTCCCTTCCTTTTCAAGGTTTAGTTTATATGTTTTTTCCCTCCAGCTTCTCCTCTGGGCTTCTAGCTTTCCTTTAATGAATTTTGCTTTTGCCTTTTGTAGCATGATATGGTTCTGTTGGGATGGTTGTACCTCTGCAGTGTGCCTTGCTTCATTCATATCTTCATGTAGGTTTTGTAGTGTGTTGGACCAATATGGTACATAGTTCTTCCTCGCTCCTCTCGGTATTGTCTCCTTTGCTGCCTTGAGTACTCCATTATTAAAATCCCAGATGACTCTGTTAATGTCTCTGTCTAGTACCTTAATATCTTTTGTAAGCAGATTTGCTCTGTGTTGATAAATGGACCAATTTGCTTTTTTTATAATTCCATCTTGGCTGACTTGGACTTGTATTAATTGTTCTATTAATTTTGATGAATACAGGACGATGATCACTTCCACCGAGTTGTTCTCCTATTTCCCTTTCCACTATCCCAGCCAAATCAGGTGTGCAGAATGCCAGGTCTGGAGTAGAGGTGCTATGCCATCTTCTGGAGTAAAAGGTTGGAGGATCATTAGGGTTGTTTAGAAGGGTTAGGTTATTAATTGTCGTCTTGCCAGTTTTCTATCTCTTCGCCCCTTCTATCTAGCTGGTTGTATCCCCAGCTTTGGGAATGGCTGTTGAAGTCTCCCACCGCTATGAAGTTGCCAATGGGGACATCTATGCTAGTCATGTTCAGTGGTATGTCATTGGGGCAGTAGAAGTTTAGGAGATCCAGTTCCAGAGTGTTATGTTTTAGATGGATTACTTGGTATTCTGCACCTTCTTTATATGTCTTGGATTCTATAGCGTTGAGGTTATTCCTTATCAGTGTTAGTATGCCACCCTTCTTCCGATCTTTTCTGTCAACTCTGAAGCATTGATAGCCCCGTATCTTAAAATGTTTTCCTTCCTGTAGGTGAGTTTCTTGTATGCAGCATATGCTAATTTCTTTCCGAAATAGGGTATTCTCTAGTTCAGTCTTTTTGTTGTTGACTCCCTCTGCATTCCAATGCATGACATTCAGAGGGGCCGTCGTCTTATCTGGTTGGCCAGTTACTTTCTCCTTCCGCCTCCTGGCTCCATTTGGCGGACTAAGGAGACCTCCAGTAGCTGAGGGTGGATTCTGTCGAGGCTCAGAATCCGGCACTGCTCCTGCCTGGAGGGACTTCACAGGGCGAGCACCATAACGATAATTTTTTGACATCTGTTGTGTAGACATATTAAACCAAAGCGGGTTGCATGGTACCATGGTTGCTGGTGCGCCTCCTGGCCTGGTACATCTGACTTCAGCACCTGTTTCTTAAGGCAGAGTGTGCTCATGCCTCCCCCTCTGGCTGGGGGATTTGATTTTGCCTTTACCTCGTTTGCTGTCCCATCTTGCCTCCCGCTGGGGTTGATACCCAACCTTCGGCAAGATTACTGGGTATAACGGGGTCCACCACGAGTAGGTGAGGTAGACTTGGGCAGGAGAGGCTAAGAGACATGTTGAGTCTTGTATTGCGCATCACTGCCCCATTTGGACCCCTCTGGACGATAAATTCTTCCTCAGGAATCCTACAAAAGGACTGCGTAAAGCACATAAGGTCGAGAAAGAGATTTGGTGTCCAGCCACATTCAAAATATCCCGACCCAATAGAAGTTAATTGAATTATGGCTCAGCCCCCAGGGTGTAGATTTATATTTAAAACAAAATACAACCCAAATAAAGTTAACAAGAAAAATAACAACAGACGCTGTTAAGTTAAATTGAATAAAAGGGTATAGAATCTTACATATCTGAATTTACATATAAATATAAAAAAAGTTTAGCTCTACTGTTTATTAAAAAAAAAAACAACTAGTGTGTCATCCTATGGACAGTAGATCTCTTCTATGGTAGTTTTGCTGGTAGGTGTTAATACTCATCTCTCCATGAATCGTACCCTGGTTTGTACCCTGGTTTGTACCCTGGACCCGTAACTCGTTTTGGTACCTTTTAACTGCAACCTGGGTTTGTACTTTGTAACCGCAACCTGGGTGGACTGGAAATAATTGAAGTACCGTTAGTGGTTTCAAGAGCAATCATCTCCTAAGTCTGATGGCCGGTAAGTGTCCATCAGAAATTAAATTAACACAATGCTAACTATCATTTAGTAACAGTGTGTTATCTATTATCTATGAAATACTCCTTCTTAACTGACATTATAGCGTATCTTGAGTTCTCAGTCTCTATCTGGCTGTCTGCTTATTTACAACAGTGGTTTTCCCCATGTGGACAATGAGTTTCACAAACTGTGAGGTATGGGATGGGGTCATCAAATGGCTGAGAACCACTGGTTCACCTAGTGCCCATAGAGCAGTATTATAATTCTGAGGTCACTGTCAACAAGGGTTTGAGAACCACCGGGTAATAGTTTCCTATGCTGCTTTAACATGGTGGGGTGCCATTGCTGCCAAGGTCTGAGAACCAATGATTTACATTCTTGCTTACTCGAGCAGTAAATCATTTGGAGGGTAGTCATGGTCTCAAGGCTTGAGAACTGCTGACTTACATTTTGTCAGTCAAAGTGGTAAATTCATTAAATAGCTAAATAATTGCAAGCATTCTTGAAGTCCTGGTTCCTGTAGAAAATAACATTCATATAACTGATAATAAAATAGTTCTTCAATCATCAAACATGGTATGTGCATAAAATTGCATTAAATACATATAAAGAACATTCTTCTTCTTCCGTCCTTAGCCACCGACCGTCAAAGCAGTCAGTGGCCATTACACCTAGTGGCGTCTTAGGGCAACAGCAGATAGGTTTTCTTTGCCATTGTTTCCCATCACGCCTATTGGCGTCTTTAGGGCAACGGCAAATCAATCCATTTGCTGTTGTTTCCGTAATCGAAGTGACTGGCAAACGGGTGATCAGCCAAAGAACATTCCATGATGCAAAAATTAATGTCCCATATTTGACAAAGGAAGAAGAAGTGATTGAGAACACTTGTATCAAGTTTGTAGTCTTGACAGAGAACACTGAAGCCTTATAAGAATAGAAAATAGAAGGACCACTAATACACTTCTGTTTTGCTTGGATCAATATGCAAATCCCAAAGTAACAACAATAATACACATAAATTATTTTAACCCTGTCTTAGTTCTGCCAGGCTGTGAGATAAAAATCAGTGGTTAATTAAGTCTAGGACCTCAGCAAACTCATACATTGGTTTGAGTGATCTGTAAATATGCAAATAACAATTATTGTCACTGAAAATGGAAATGCATTTAAAACTTGGTTTAACAAAAAGTTACTGCAATAGTAAGCTGTGGATAAACATATGATTATTCATATTATAAAATCATCAGTATTATTTCTACTTACTTTGCTCAACTGAATTCACTACGGATGTTCGCAACAAGAAATGCCCACTTGGGGCCCATAGAGTCCGTCTGCTCCGAATGATGGTTAGCGTTCTAATGGCTTAAAATTCCCTCCCAAAATTCCTGCTGTATTTTTGGGTCGACCTCTTGGGTGGCATTGTTGCAAATTCTATTTTGGTCACAGGGATATCAAGTTAACTTCATTTAAACTGGCCCTAGCATTCCTTGATTTACGTCCAGTTCGAGACACAAACAAAGGGTCAACTTCCGGACTATCGTTGCACTGTTTCACCTTCCAAGTGGAAATGAATTTCGCTGGCTAAGGAATAATTTATTGCCCTTAGGCCGTGTGAAGGTGAGCTAGCGAACACTGTGAAATCTAAGACTAGAGAGAGAGAGAGAGAGAGAGAGAGAGAGAGAGAGAGAGGGAGAGGGAGGGAGGGAGGGAGGGAGAGAGAGAGAGAGAGAGACTTTTTCATTATAAGAAAGAAAAAGATTTCTGAAGGGAATATGTTTTCAATCGAGCGATAGAGATTTTTTTTGAGGAGTAAAATAATAGACAGAAGAAAAAGTTGGTGAGAAGTCGTTACACGACACTTATAGTGGCTGATAATTTAATAACTTTTGCTGTCATTTGTTATAAGCTTCATTAATGTCACTGTTAATTTTATTACGCTATATTTTAAAACTAAACTACATTAAGACTCACACTGAAGGTACTAGCATTAATGGGCATTTAACACTGTAGCTAAATATAGTAGTTGGATATTCAACATTACCTGGGCATCTTCTCTTAAAATTTGTTTGGTGTGTCAGCAACTAACACATGTAACGCTGACTGAAGGAGGCAATAATTAAGATAGTTAAGATTTTTTTTTTAAACTATACGAAGCCACATCAATAGCGTAGTGGTTAGAACGTTTTCGCTCCAAGCAAACAATCTGCGTTCGATTTCCGATATAGGTTTTTAAAAAGAAATTTAAGTAAAAGAATAGGAATGGCCAAAGCTACATTCAGCACCCTCATAAAAGTGCTAACATCTAAACTACTACATTCAGCAACCTCATACAAGTGCTAACATCTAAACTACTACATTCAGCAACCTGATACAAGTGCTAACATCTAAACTACTACATTCAGCAACCTCATACATGTGCTAACATCTAAACTACTACATTCAGCAACCTCATACAAGTGCTAACATCTAAACTACTACATTCAGCAACCTCATACAAGTGCTAACATCTAAACTACTACATTCAGCAACCTCATACAAGTGCTAACATCTAAACTACTACATTCAGCAACCTCATACAAGTGCTAACATCTAAACTACTACATTCAGCAACCTCATACAAGTGCTAACATCTAAACTACTACATTCAGCAACCTCATACAAGTGCTAACATCTAAACTACTACATTCAGCAACCTCATACAAGTGCTAACATCTAACCTACTAAATCACAAATTAAAGCTGAGAATTATCAGATGCTGTATATATTCTTCATTACTGTTTGCTGTAGAAACAAGGACAATGAACAAGCAGTTAGAACAAGCAGTTAGAACAAGCAGTTAGAACAAGCAGTTAGAACAAGCAGTTAGAACAAGCAGTTAGAACAAGCATTGAGGCTCTTGAGGTTTGGATATATAGAAGAATAGAGCACGTCTCATGGAAATAGAAGAAAACTAATAAAGAGATCCTAGAAAACCTAGGAATGTAAAGAGAATAATGGAGATCAAAATTAGACAGCTAAAATATTTTGACCATGTAAAAAGATATAACGCTTCACTGAAGACCGGAATAGAAGGCAGAGTTGAAGGCAAACGTGCAAGAGGAAGACAACGCTATAAGTGGGAAGATAACATCATCGTAAGTCTTTTCCGCCATTACTTGACGGGTTACTTCTAGAGAAAATATAATTGGATATTGAATATTTTAGTCGTCTGTTCTGATACTACGGGATTTTTCACACTTGAGCTGGACGTAATAAATGGATATTGAATATTTCCTGGGCGTATCAGTGTAATTGAATATTGAATACTTTCGTCGGTTTTTCAGATATTACTGAATTTCGCACGTTTTTGCATGATTTAGCAGATTGAATACTGAACGTTGCCAGGGCATTCAAATATAATTGGCTACTGAATTTTTTTCGCCGGCTGTTCAAATATTGCTGAATATTGCACATTTTAGCTGGATGAAGAGGATTTTTAATATTACCTGCATGTAGCAATAAAAGTGGATATCGGACTCTTTAGTTAGTCGTTCTAAGTGGATATTGAATATTACTTGGATATACAAATATGTATAGATGTTCAGTTATATCTCTGGATAATGTCTTGAACATGATAGACGTGAGATGAGATACCTCGTTAGGATTTCTTGTCTTTTGGCTACAGCACTAGTCGAGTCGCAATGAAAGTAAGTTCTTTGGAGTCACTTGTGTGAGTTCTTGATCATTGTATCACCGCCCCCGTAACTACAACGTCAAGATTTTCTCATAACGTTTATTATCGCTGTCATGTTGTTGTTGTTGTTGTTGTTGTGCGCATAAGAGAAGAATTACTGTACAGCCCCCCAATGGCTTTTGTTGTTGCATGCATATAATAGGTGCTGCTCTGCAGCTAAGTTTTGTTTCTCATGTTCTGCAGACATTATATTTCGCAGTTGTTTTTATTATTGCCAGCTCCTGTTCTGTCATTATGTGTCTGTTAATTGGTGGCTAAGGATGGAAGAAGAAGAAGAAGAATTTCACCCGTGTGTTGCCGGGGCCCGAAAGGGGAGCAAAGAATAGTAACACTGCACCCTACCATGCATGTCGTAAAAAGCGACTAAGGAGGGTTTGGGCATGGGGCTGTTTACCCCATCCCGTAAAAACTTCGCACAGTGGGCTGATCACCTGCTTGCCAACCAATCTGATTACGGAAACAGCGATAGATTGTTTGGTCTGTTTTTGTTCCACAAAGACGCCACTAGGCGTGGTGGAAACAGCGATAGATTGATCAATTTGTTTTGCCCTAAGACGCCACTAGGCGTACTGGCCACATACTGCTTTGCCGGTTGGTGGCTAAGGATGGAAGAAGAAGAAGAAGAATTTGCCTGCTTGCTTCCTTTAAACCTCATGTTTTCTCAACGTTGTTTTTATTCGTCGGCCGTAACGGCGAGGTTTTTGTTTTGCCAACATGTTTTCTACTTACTAGATATAGATTGGGTTATGACAACAGCTACACCAGCCAACATGAATCCAGTGGAATATGACAAAACAGCTTCACGATCTAGATTTTGCCAATGACGTGGCTCTTCTGTCCCATAACCAGAACCAGATACAAAAATGGAAATATTTGTTAAGAGATCACAGCGGTTGTCTGTAAATACGCAGGGGAAAGACAGTGTTAATGAGAGTAAATGCAGGAAATGATAACAAGATAGCACTGGAAGAAGCACACCTACAGGATGTAGGATCATACGCATATCTTTGCAGCAGTATAGACAAAGCTGGAAGAGCAGACAACGATATCAAAACAATATTACAACATGCAAGAGAAGCTGTCGTGGCATGGGGAAATAAGTGGACATCAAAAGAAATCAAGTCCAACAAATACAAATCTGATTGTTTAACTCACATGTCAAGTCAGTCCTATTGTTTTAATCTAAAACATGAAGAATTAAAAAGCAAACATAACCAAGAAGTTACATTATAAATGGGTGCTTCCATAAAATTAAAGGATTGCAGTGGTATGACAAGGTCACCAATGCGGAACTGATGACTTAGAACTAGACAGGTCCAGTGGAACAGATAACAAGAAGACGCTGGCGATGGATAGGACACATAGAAGAAACCTGTTGATAGCATTACAAGGCGGTCCTTGTTCTGGAATCCCCACGGTTTTAGAGGTAGAGGAAGACCGGAAAAACATAAGAAGAAAAGAATTTGGGACAGTATTAAAAGGCATAAAAGAGACATGGAACGATCTTTAGCGAATGGCACAACCGGCTAGCTTGGAGGATATTAGTTAAAGGCATGTGCTCCACGGGGAGCTGAAGTATGTTAATGATGATACTTCTTTCCCAGATTTTCCTTTTGGCCCATCTCTCCCTCTCCCTCTCCCTCCTCCCTTCACTCTTCACTCTTCTGGTTTTTGTCTTTGTCCTCCTGGTTAATACCCTTGCATTACAGAAATGTGAAAACGCTGCCCCGACAGTTTCCTCACCCAAAGACGATGAATACCCTCGTTTGTTCGTTCTCTCTTCAGCTCCCCAGCGCAGATAATCTGTCGTTTATTTTTGTATTAAAGGATTACACTCAAATCTCACACACAAGGTCGCCATGGTGATAGTTATGCACAAGCACGCCTTGAGTAAAGATTTCAGACATGCCAAATGATACGCAGTCTGAAGCCTGTCGGGAAACCGTGCCTCATCTCGGGCGTTAGATAATAGCTGACTAAATTTGCATTTCCGTATCAAAAGAAAAGGTAAAAGATCAGAGGGTGCTGATGAATATGAATGGCGGGATATACAGAAATAATTCTGTCAGAAAGTCAGATAGAAATGTGCACAGATTGGAATAGAAGAGTTTGTTGTAAATAAAAGCATAATACAGTGAAGTAAATGTGGGAGCAGTTGTTGAGAGTGGCGGCAATAGCAGTGGTAGTAGCAGCAGGAGTAGTAGTGGTTGCTGCAGGAGTAGTCATAGTAGCAGTAGTAGAAGTAGCATTAGAAACGGATGTAGTGGTAACAGTAGTAGCAGCGGTTGTATAAGCGGCTGTTGCAGCAATAGTAAGTATAGAAGTAGCAGCAGTTACAGTAGTGAAAGCAGCGTCAGTGGTAGTAGTAGCTTCAGCAGTAATGGTTGTAGCAATAGCAGCAGTTATAGTAGTGGAAGCAGCGTCAGTGGTAGTAGTAGCTTCAGCAATAATGGTTGTAGCAGTAGCATCATCATCAGTGGTAGTAGAAGTATCAGCAGTAATGGTTGTATCAGTAGCAGCAGCCGCAACAGTAGCGGCAGTGGTTGTTGTAGCGGCAGCAGCAGCAACAATAGTATTAGTAACAGTAGTAGCAGCAACACCAGTAGTAGTAGTAGTAGTTGTAGTAGTAGTAGTCATAACGCAGCAGTCTTAGCAACGGTAGCAACAGCAGTAGCATTACTATTTGTTGTAGTAGTAGTAGTAATAACAGGAGCAGTAGTATTAGTAGTAATAATTGTAGTAGCAGCTGCAGCAGTAGTTTATGTTGCTGTAAAAAGAAGTTGTACAAGAATTGGTATTGATCTGAAGAGGAAGATTCCACGAGTGGTATTGGTAGAAGGAGAAATAGTAGTAAAACAAGAGAAATAGTAGTGATAGACTTAGTAGTAGTTGTAGTTTATAGCTGTTGTTGTATAGTAGTAATCGTAGTTACAGTAATGTGGTAGCTGTTTTGGTGATGGTGTGGTGGTAGTATTAGTGCTAATAAGTTATCGTTGGGTAGTTGTTGATGCAGTTTATAGTAATTATTGTAGCTGCTATTGTTAGGTTTAAACATAAAATAGAACTACTCATATCATTCAAGTTTTGAATCCAGCGAACCGCGCAGCGCGCAACAATGTGATACATTGTTAACCCAATGGCCGCCTGTGTGACCTATTACGCCCGTTTGGGTGTAGACAGATCTCCTCTTGTCTACACTTTACACGATATGAAACGAATTGAGTGTTTCATATAAGACCTACAAAACGTCAAAGTATTTTTCAGCCAATACAGAATGATTATATAAAATTTCTCATAAATATACGTGTTTACTGCTTATTTAAAAACCCGTGAAGGAAAAATTAGGCATTCATTTGGTGCCAGAGTACAGACTAAAAGTGTCTTGAAGAGAAAGCGTTCACGTTTAGTGTTTCACTGTCGTCTTAAAGTAAGTGTAGCTGGTAGAAATTTTAAGTCTGCAAGTGACTCACCTATAAAATAGACTTTTTGTTTCCCCTTCGCTCTTAACATGGAAGTTTGTAAAGGGACTGAATGCAACACAGAGGCAACGCATGTTTATTACTAAATTATTGTTTTAAAATGTAGAGGAGGTAACGACCACCAACGCGTAACTCAAGGGGGGACAATACTAGTTTTTCTTAAATTTGGCGCATTTATATATATATATATATATATATATATATATATATATATATATATATATATATATATATATATATATATATATATATATATATGTATATATATATATATATATATATATACCTGTCACAAAAAGTAGGGGATATTTTAAGATAGTATGTATTATTTTACAAAAGAGTGGATTTCTTATTTTAATGGTTGTATGGACATATCGAGCACGCTCTTCTCCACTCTCACGTGCAATATCATGTTGACCTGATGACTCGTGATGAGTAAGCCAATCCCAAGAACAGAGGTGGGCCCATCCCTAAAGTTCACACATTATTCTTTTTTCACAAAAATGCGTGTATCTCGGGTTTGATGAACACTACTCACCATGGACAGGTATAAAAAGACTCTGCAGCAGATAACATTTCTTTTCTTCGTCATGAAAAGTTTGACAGAACAGCAGAGATGGATAGGCATAGGCATGTTGCAAACCGGAAGTCGGCAAGTGGATGTTGCTCGGAACCTCAATGTTTCACAGTCAGTTGTCAGCAGACTGTGGAACAGGTATCAAAATTTCCGCACAGTGGCTGATCTGCCTCGGACTGGCCGCCCAAGAGTCACTACACGCCGCCAAGATGAACTTCTTGTTACTCAGGCCCTCAGAACTCGGACTGTAAATGCTACTCAACTTCAGCAACACCTTCAACAGACCACTGGGATCCGGGTCTCAACTCAGACAGTACGAAACCGTTTGCACCAAGTGCAACTGGCCTCACGCAGACCGTTTGTAGCTTTGCCCATGTCACCATAACACAGACGAGCAAGAATGGATTGGTGCCAACGTCATCATCGGTGGACCAATCAACAGTGGGTATCAGTGTTGTTTTCTGATGAGTCCTGTTTCGTTTTGGATTTTCATGATCTGGCGACGGCGAGGTCAGCGTTACCAGCCTCCTGCAACTGTTGCACACAACCGTTATGGAGGTGGCAGTGAATGGTGTGGGCAGGCATCTGTATGAATGACAGGACCGACCTTCACATATGCCACGTCAATATCACAGGGCTCTACTACCGTGACAGTATCATCGAGCCTATCGTTGTGCCATTTGCTTTAAATTAATATTAGACAAACATAAAGGTATGTTTTCAGGCACTCGTAAGAAATAAAGAAGTAGAACACTTGGACAACAGAAAAACAACAGACGTGAGTGGCTTACCCAGGGTTCTTTTTTTGGGGATGCCTAGCTGGCCGTGGGGTCAGTGTGATTCGCTTGATAGCTAGGCGGAGTTGTCGTACGGAAGGTACGGGGTTCGAACCCTGGGTAAGCCACTCACATCTGTTGTTTTTCTGTTGTCCAAGTGTTCTACTTCTTTATTTCTTACGAGTGCCTGAAAACATACCTTTATGTTTGTCTAATATTAATTTACTGTTTACAGGCCTCGGGTTTCCCTTCCTTATGTGTTATTTATGTTTTGTGCCATTTGCTCAACGGCACGGACCAGATTTCATCTTCCAGGATGACAATGCACGTCCTCACCGTGCTCGCGTCGTCCAAGATCACCTTCAGATGCAGCATATCCGAACGTTACCGTGGCCGCCGATGTCCCCCGACCTGTCTCCTATTGAGCATTTGCGGGACCTCCTGAATAGACGCGTCCAACAACGTCCAGCCGCTCCACAGACTCTTCAGCAGTTAGCCCAGGCCCTTCAGCAGAAGTGGCAGAGAATTCCTCAACATCAGAAGGCTTATTTGCAGTATGAGACGTCGTTGCAATGCATGTTTAGCGGCAAACGGGGGCCCTACACGTTTTTAGAAATATTGGAATATTTTTGTAAAAATGAAGTACCTACCCCGCCTTGGTTGCCAGTGCGACTAAAATCATGTGAGTAAAGCCATAACACTTCTTGTACCGCAAATGTCTTGTTATGATGCTCAAGTTTACTTGTACGAAGGAATAAATGAACTAATTTAAAATATATTGTCTTTGGATAACTTTTATATTCAATATCCCCTACTTTTTGTGACAGGTACACTGGAAAATAGTTAGTATGTTTAGATTCAACCCGACTGAGGTCTTGAATTCCATGAGCCCATCGGGTTTGTCTCCTTACATTCTGCGTTTAAAAATTGGCGCTCCAGGCATGCAGCACCGGAAGTTAAAGCACCTAAACTTTGTAACGGCACTCTATTGCGGGCCCAGTCTTCGGTGCCCGACGGCGCATTTAACTGATGTACTAACTGTCCGCAGTAAAGGAGAAAGGGTTTTCATCCCCTGTATCGCTTTCATAGTACTCCCCATTTCAATTCAAACGAATTCAGTTCCAGGTTAAAATTCCCTTTGCCGTGACTATGAACAAAGATCAGGGCCAGTCTTTTAAATACACCGGGGTTGATTTCCAGCCTGTTAGTTCTGTAATATTTGAACATGCACCGTAGTATAATCGACGGACCTAAAGTCTAGGTTGAACGGAGCGCCCCCAAAGGAGGCAACATTTAAAAGAAGAGCCCCTGTTCTCCCCACTGCCAGTTCTATGCCGTTTGCTCTAGAGTCAGTTCGCCATGTGGTTTGTACTTACTTAAACCAGCAAACAAAAGCTCCAGGATTGTATATAAAGTCATCGATAAATAATTGTTCCGCTAGCAAAACGTCTCTGATTCATCATCATCTTCATGGTCATTTTTCTTGGCGCTCCTTACTGACAATGGAACCACCTCTGCATCTGGTCCCCTTGCCGGACGCCTGCACCAAATATTCACATGCTCTTGTAGCGGTAGTTTCTGATTGTCATTACCAAATATACCGTATATATATATATATATATATATATATATATATATATATATATATATATATATATATATATATATATATATATATATATATATATATATATATATATATATATATATATATATATATATCTTCTTCTTCTTCCATCCTTAGCCATCAACCGGCAAAGCAGTATGTGGCCAGTACGCCTAGTGGCGTCTTAGGGCAACAACAAATTGATCAATCTATCGCTGTTTCCACCACGCCTGGTGGCGTCTTTGTGGAACAAAAACAGACCAAACAATCTATCATTGTTTCCGTAATCAGATTGGTTGGCAAGCAGGTGATCAGCCCACTGTGCGAAGTTTTTACGGGATGGGGTAAACAGCCCCATGCCCATACCCTCCTTAGTCGCTTTTTACGACATGCGTGGTAGGGTGCAGTGTTACTATTCTTTGCTCCCCTTTCGGGCCCCGGTAACACACGGGTGATATATATATATATTAGTGTAAAAGCCCGCCATAAGACGGGAATTAAATTCAAAAGCACCAATACCTAACGGCAATTTTACTTATTCAAAAGCATTTAAAAAAAAAAAAAGTAATATTTGTTTTACATCTGATGTTAAAAGTCAACCTGACAGAAGATCATCTTGATTATCTGTTGTTTTAATCTGGTACAACGTAAATCGTGGATCTCCGCATCTTCCTGTCTCCACTCATGTACTGTTTATCAGTTGTGGTGTTGACTTCTTTCCATACAGTATAATCAAACTGTTCATGCACACCGTTATTTGCGCAGTCTTCTTTGGTAAGTGTAACTATTTTCAAGAGAGTACATATAAGGGAAACAATACAATTAATGTCTAACTTTCAACCAAAGTTGCATCCCTTAGCGTTACACACTGACAGAAAGAGCTGGGATTATATATATATATATATATATATATATATATATATATATATATATATATATATATATATATATATATATATATATATATATATATATATATATATATATATATATATATATATATATATATTATATATATAATATATATATATACACATATATACACATATATACATACACACACAAGGGGATTGACATTAGTCTTGGGCCTGACCATGAAGGAGTCACAGGAGGAAGATGAAACTTGGCACATTTAAAGTTCATCATATTTGCACTGAATGTGTGAAGTACGCGTTTGTTTCTTCAATGGGTTTTCCCCGCTACGGTGCACGGCGCAATGTACCCTATTGACCGGATCTGCTGCTCCACAGATTTGACAAAACAATGGAAAAGAAGGAGGCCAGAGCATGGAACCAGTGTTTTGTGATTCTTGTCCTTCATATACTTCGGTAAAAAACTGGTGTCAACAGTTTAAGTGCGGCCGCTCAAATGTTGCTGATCTGCCAAGATCTGGTAGACCAGCCTCAGAGTGCAACGATGAAAATGCAACAAGAGTGAAGAAAATCATTGACCAGGATCGAAAAATGACAATTGTGGAGATAGCTAGTAGAGTAAAACTAAATGAAAGAACAGTTTATAGAATTATACACAACAGACTGAACATGAGAAAAGTGTGTGCACGCTGGGTTCCGCGACTGCTGACACGTGAACAGAAGCAAACGAGGGTAAATTGCTGTCAACAGTTGCTCAAAAAGTGTCAGTCAAAAAAATTTTTGCAGACCATGGTGACAGTAGATGAGACTTGGGTACACCATTATGACCCCGAATCCAAAATTGCCAGCATGCAATGGAAAACCCCGGGCTCCCCAACACCTGTCAAGCCGAGAGCGCAGAAATCTGTTGGAAAAGTGATGCTGACTGTTTTTTTGGGACGGCAAAGGTGTCCTTTTGAAAGATTATTTGCCTCGTGGCAACACAGTTAATGGACAGTACTATGCAGATCTTCTCACCAAACTAAGAAAGGTTGTGACCAGGAAACGAGGGATAACGCGCACTCAGAATCTTCCTTTGCTTCAAGACAACGCGCCCTCTCACAAAGCACGATTTGTGCAGCTAGCAGCCAACGATTTGAATATTGAAATTCTTCCACACCCACCATATTCTCCAGATTTGGCTCCATCAGACTTTTTTCTATTCCCAAATCTTAAAAAAAAACAGCTAAAAGGAAGTCATTTTGACAGCGATGAAGAGGTTATACTGGCATGTGATGACTGGTTTAGTTTGAAAAATAGTGTGTTCTACTCCCAAGGTCTTTTCAAGGTCAAGCAGAGATGGCAGAAGTGTGTCAATTCTGCATTGGTTGAGGTAGTAATTTGTTATACATGATGAGGTTGCCAACCGCTTGCACAACCTCATATTAGTCGCCTCTTAGACATCTCTGAGGGAATAGTAGTAGTATTATTCCTTGTGCCTCCTCATAGAACCCCGGGAATGACACAGTCCACTGATCTAATTAACAATTGACATCACCACAATAGGCCTAATGATTGGCGCGAGCGTAACCGTCACGCAGATGTTTTCTCAATTCTGCAAACAAGTCGACCTTAACCAACCGTTTAAAAATAATGTTGCTTTAACCAGGGCTGTGGAGTCGGGATTCAGAGTCGTAGTCGGTCGTTTTTGAGTGGAGTCGGTAAAAAATGTCCGGACTCTGAAATTTATGCCATATAACTAGTAAATAACGGTAGCCGAAGTTCTATCGTTTCAGTAGTAGGAGTCCGAAAATGTTTTGACCGACTCCACATCCTGGTTTTAACAATAATAGAGTCTATTTCAGTAATTAGAAATCCTTTGTTGGGAGAGTAAACGTGATATTTAATGACTGTCTACAACAACATTTGTTTAGCAATTATTATTATAATAATTAGTGTGCCACATGTAGCTCCTGTGGGTCTCTGATGAGACAGAGATAGAATAAGACTACTGCTGCCTCTGGCATGTCGTACAAGGCCACTAATATAAGGTTGTGAATAAGGCTGGCAATCTCAACATGGTAAAACTACTTGCTACAGAAACCACCGCTGGAAGAACATGGGAATTCTTGGTCTAGGCTTCCTACAGGATCAGCTACAGTGGTGGTGCTATACTCCGTAAGGAACACAGAGGAAACTGGCGATGTAGAATGTGTGATCATTGTTGTTGTTATTGTCGTTGCTGTTGTTGTTAACGTCGTTGCTGTTGAGCTGTCTACGTTTTTGTTGATGTTATCGTTTTTGTGTTTGTTGTTATTGTGCTATTATTTGACCTTTACAACGTTGAATTCCTTTACATTGATGGGTAAAATACATGTGAGAATAAATGATATCAGTATAAAAGACGAAAGAAAGGAAGGGCAGAATGTCAGACGGGCCTGCGAGCCCAATTCTCAACCCTTTGAAAATAAAGTTCGTTCGTTCGTTGGTTCGTTCGTCATTGTCAGTGCTAGTATGCGTTATATTGTTGCTTTTACAATTTCATAGTTGTCTGTATTTTGTTGTATCCTTTATCGAGTCGTGAGCTTGGAGTGGTAGAGCAGTTAGAGCGCTTGCTTCTTGAGACAAAGTTACTCGGTTCGAAACCTGGTAGCGAAACCTTCCAATCTGCTGAGTTTGTAAATGGGTACCTGACTCTGCTGTTGCGTTAGAGAAGGCAAGAGCAGCGAGGAAGGGAAACCAAGTAACGCCCATCTAATAAAACTCAGACCTAATACATTATATGTGAAGTCTCTAACACTTCACTTCTCTACGGCACTCAGGGGCTATACGTGTCCAGTTGGTCAGCCCCAACTCTTGAGGAAGCTATCACAAAATGAAATAACATTTAGTTTTTATATCTAAGCGAAGTTTTGGCGAAGTGCGTCCCGTTCAGCCTAGACACGCGAACAGTCGGTTATATTACGGCACATGTCCAGATATGAAATACCTTATGGCCTGGAAGTAATTCTCTTTTCGTTATTAACATTTCAATGTTTTTGTTTTTATTCTGTGTTAGTGGATCGGCCTGATTCTTCTATATATACACAGTTAAACGGCCTCGGTTCTGTCTTCTAACTGCTTATTTATTGTCCAAATTGTTCTACACCATAAGTAATTAAAAGAATATGTGATAGAGTTGTCATCTTTAATTAGTTTGAATTTTATTATCTCAGTCATGTTCTTAGTTTTAGTTTTGCCCCTTCCAGTTCTCTTTTCCACTTACGCTTCATAACTGTCATCCTCTATTATTATGTTTCTAAAATGTGACAATTTTTTTAATTTAACTAACAACTGGTTACTACTAATGGAATCTTAAAATTTCAGTAGCCCAGCATGTTGTAACTCATCACAACATTTCAGAGTAGTAGTAGCCCAGCTTGTTGCAACTCATCACAACATTTCAGAGTAGTGAGTAGCAGTAGTCCAGCTTGTTGCAATTCATCACAACATTTCAGAGTAGTAGTAGCCCAGCTTGTTGCGACTCATCACAACATTTCATACTTGTGTTTTTGTCATTTTCAGGAACAGGCTACCAAAGAGAAGGGCAAGTCCTCCACACCTCCTAGTGATGAGAAGGAGGACGATGTTTCTGGCGCGCCACCCCCTCCATCCATGACCAAACGTGTCCGCAGAGGCGCAGTGTCGGCTGAGGTGTACAAAGAGGAAGATGCAGCACAGTATGTCAAGAAGGTGAGTGAACTTCATTGACACAAGACAGGCTTGCAATTTTAATATACAGGGTGTTCCAAAATTATATATCATTCAATCAATCAACACCCTTTAGCTCCCTGAGGAGCATAGGCCTTCAACAAACACACTCCAAGTCTTCCTGTCCTGTTCCATCCGCTCAAGTTCTTTCCATGTTTTCTTCATCATTTTCACCTCTGTATCCAGTTCTCTTCTTCATGTGCTTTTTAGGTTTACCTCTGCCTCTCTTTCCCTGTGGATTCCAGAACAAGGACTGCCTTGTAATGCTATCAACAGGTCTTCTCAGTGTGTGTCCTATCCATCGCAGCGTCTTCTTCTCAACTCTTGTTCCACTGGCACTTGTCTGGTTCTTGTCATCAATTCCACATTTGTGACTTTGTCATACCATTTCAGTCCTTCTATTCTATGCAAACACCCATTTATAAAAGTCTGTAGCTTTTTAGTTGTTGTTTTTGTTGCTCTCCATGTCTCAGAGCCATACAGTAGGACTGACTTGACATTTGAGTTGAAGATTCTTAGTTTCTTGTTGGACTTGATTTCTCTTGTTGTCCATATGTTTCCCAATGCAATGAAAGCTCCTCTTCCTTTTTGTATTTTGATATCATTGTCTGTCCCTCCAACTTTGTCTATATTACTGCCAAAATATGTGTATTATTCTACATCCTTTTGTGGTGTTTCTTCAAGTTCAACCTTGTTATCATTTCTTGCATTTATTCTCATAATCTTTGTCTTTTCCTTGTGTATTTTCAGGCCCACTTATTGTGACCTCTCATCGAGAATTTTCATTTTCTCTTGCATCTGATTATGGTTATGGGACAGAAGAGCCAAGTCATCTGCAAAATCCAGATCATCAAGCTGTTTAGTCAGATTCCACTGGATTCCATTTCTGTTGTGTGATGTTGATGTTTTCATAACCCAATCTATTGCTAGTAAGAAAAGAAATGGAGACAAAAGGCATCCCTGTCTCACTCCCGTTCTAATCCTAAACAGTTCTGTAAGTTGTCCTTCATGAAGAACTCTGTATTTCATGTCTTCATAGGTCTTCTTTATTAAGTTAATGATCTTCATGGGAACTCCATAATGCCTCATCAATTTCCAAAGTGATTCTCTGTCTACACTGTCAAATGCCTTTTCATAGTCCACGATGTATAGCGGTGAATTCCATTCCAGACTTTGTTCAACTATTATTCTCAAAGTGTCTATCTGGTCTGTACAGGATCTGTTTGGTCGAAAACCTGCTTGTTCATCTCTCAGTTGCTTGTCTATGGACTCTTTTAATCTCTCAAGGATGATTCTATTTAATACTTTTCCTGGCACCATAGTATCATTATTCCTCTATAATTTGTGCACTCTTGTAAATTTCCCTTCTCAATCTTAGGCAACTTGACCAGATAACCTTCCTTCCATTCTGCTGGTATTTCCTCTCTCTCCCAGACTTTGCCAAGTAAGTAGTTTGTATAATATTTCTGTAGAGGTATCAATATCTGTTTTGATGGCCTCTGCTGGAATGCCATCTGGACCAGTTGCTTTTCCATCTTTCAGAAGCTTTATGGCTTTCTCTATTTCTTCTCTACTTGGTCGTTCACAGCTGATTTGTAGCTCCTCTTCTGCTGGATGGATGTCTGGGGGATTAGTTGGAGTTGGTGTATTGAGAAGTTCCTCAAAATGTTCTGTCCATCTCTTCATTTGTTCTTGTATATTACTAAGCAATTTTTCATTCTTATCTTTTACGAGGCCATTTGCTTGCTTATATTTCCCTGTTAGCTTCTTTGTGTTGTTGTACAGGTCCCTCATATTTTCTTAGGCTTCAGCTTCCTCTGTTTCCCTTGCCAGCTTTTTAATATACTTCCTCTTGTCTCTTTTGATGTTTCTTCTTACTTCTTTGTTTGTTTCTATGTACACTTCATGAGCTTTGGCTTTGGAGCTTCTGGTTTTGCTTCTTTTTAAATCTGCTTTCTTGTTTTTCCTGTCTTCTATCTTGCTAATGGTTTCTGTTGTTATCCATGCTGGAAGATGAAGCAGATACGGAAGACCACTGGCAACAAGTAAAAAATATATGGAACGAGACATGTGAAGAAGTATTGAGAAAAAGAGAACATCATCACAAAGCATGGATAAAATTATATATACACACTTTTAAAATTTATATTTCGTGAACAACATATACAATTGTAATTTTCTTTATCATATTTTAAAGCTAAGAGATAGATAGCTTTGTTTTATATTTCAGAAACCCAAAGAAGACGGAGAATACTCACTTAAATTTTGAATAAAGTAAGACAATTCTAAAAGAATTGTAGATCAGTTTGTGACAGATGTCACTCGTGTATTCATACAGATGGTGTGAATTTAAAACATCTAAATTTGTATTATTGTGAAAAAAACTGTCTATCTGTAAGCTTTAAAATGTGACGACGAAAATTAAAATTGTATATGTTCATGAAATATAAATTTATAACGTGTCTATACATAATTTTGTAACACCCTGTACATATATATACTGTATATATATATATATATATATATATATATATATATATATATATATATATATATATATATATATATATATATATATATATATATATATATATATATATATATATATATATATACACTGGAGCTAACCCCGTGCTCCACGTCACCCTGAAGCCGTAATTTTTCAAGTGCTGCCTTTTCTTATTTGCGCCTTGTGTAGTTTCTTGTAGTTTATAAGGTGACAAAGTATACACAACTGATATTCTTATACGTTCATCCCTGTCTAATGTATGATGCCAAATTGCAGCAATCTTAAGATATTAACCAAGTAGATAGATGCATTTAAGATAATAACATGTAAATAGAAAAAAAAAGATACAATCACTCATATACATTAAAAATAGTGACAAGCATATGGCCATTTAAAATAGTAACAAACATGTAGACAATTTTAACACGTAGACAAGCAGACATTTAATTATTCACGAGCTGTCTGTTTTTATTTACGCCTCATGTAGTTTTTTGGAGTATGTAAGGAGACAAAGTAAGATTGATAAGTGGCGGCTAACATGAGGTTGTTCCTGGTGCTGCCATCCCTGTCATGTAAAACATATGTTTACACAAACCACCACTGGACTGCACGTGAATGATTTATTGCAGGATTCCTTCAAGATGACTGTCTACAGTCGTGGTTCCATGTTCCATTAGGAGCAGAGATGGAAATAACTGACATATATTTGTGATGTTTATATTTTTCTTCTTAATTTGTATGTTGATACACCCTGGAGCCTAGATAAAGACATTTGTTTTAGATGAATATGCTACTATTGAAGCTCCATACAGTAAAGCTTATTTAAACATGCTTAAGTTGTTAACACCAAATACTCATAGCAGTTATTGGTCAGGTATTGATATTTTTAGATACTCTCTAATAAGCCTTCTTCTCAAGAGACAGACATGGCTTACTAGCTTGTGGAAAAGCTGACATGGAAAGACATTGTTAAGTAACTAGACAGACAATTCTCTCTCCCCCCCCCCCCCCCTCCTCCCCCCTCTCCACCCAAAAAAAAAAATGATATCTCGACAAGATAGTTGCAGCAGGGACAAACATGGACACTAGGAAAGTCTGAAAGTTTTGCACACAGACAATCGTCTAAGATACTTGGACATTAAAATTCTAAGATACTGATTTGTGGGTGGCATAATGTTGATAATGTTGAACATAATGACAGTCTTATAAATATCATTACGTAGAACGAAAACATCAAATAAAGCTGCAGATATAAATAAGTGTAGGATATTAATAAGTAGATAGAGGAATTTAAGATATTAACATATAAATAGAAAACAAAATTAAGCTTCAAACAATCAGATATAAAATTTAAAATAGTGACAAGCGTGTAGACATTTACAATGTACACATTTAAAATAGTGGCAAGCATGTAGACATTTACAATGTACACATTTAAAATAGTGACAAGCATGTAGACATTTACAATGTACACATTTAAAATAGTGACAAGCATGTAGACATTTGCAATGTACACATTTAAAATAATGACAAGCATGTAGACATTTACAATGTACACATTTAAAATAGTGACAAGCATGTAGACATTTACAATGTACACATTTAAAATAATGACAAGCATGTAGATATTTACAATGTAGACATTTAAAATAGTGACAAGCATGTAAACATTTACAATGTACACATTTAAAATAGTGACAAGCATGAAGACATTTACAATGTACACATTTAAAATAGTGACAAGCATGAAGACATTTACAATGTCATCATCATCAGTTGCCATCTCCACAACGAAGGTTGGCTGTAATGGATCTCCAACGTCTTCTGTCTCTTGTCTTGGTGGTACACTCTGATAGACTCTTTCCCGTCCATCTCTTGATGTTATCTTCCCACTTATAGCGCTGTCTTCCCCTTGCACGTTTGCCTTCAACTCTCCCTTCTGTTATGGTCTTCTGCAAGGTGTTATGCCTTTTTATGTGGCCAAAGTATTTTAGCTGCCGAACTTTGACCTCTCTCATTAGTTCCTCTTTTCATACCTAGATTTTCTAGGACCTCCTTATTTGTTTTCATCTCTTTCCATGAGATACGCCCCATTCTTCTATATATTCACATTTCAAGAGCCTCAATTCTTTCTTCCAAATGCTTATTCATCGTCCATGTTTCTGCACCATACAGAAATGCAGAATATATATAACACTTTATGATTCTCAGTTTTAATTTATGAGATAACTGTTTGGATGTCAGTATATGTTTCATGTTGTTGAATGTAGCCTTGGCCATTCCTATTCTCTTCTTGATTTCTGTTTCACATCTGCCATCTTCTGTTATTATATGACCAAGATATACGTAGCTCTTGACTTGTTCCAGGATTTTCCCATTTACGCTTATCTTTAATGTGGGTTTATCGTCTGTTTTGCTAATTATCATAGTTTTAGTTTTCTCAATATTAATGTCGAGTCCATATTCATGACTTATACTGTTCACTTGCTTCACTAGTTCTTGTAACTCCTGTTCGCTTTCAGCTAACAACACAGTATCATCTGCATATCTAAGGTTGTTTATTGATCTTCCACTGATGTTCAGTCCTGGTATTTCCTGTATCTGTTTGAAAATTTTTTCGGTGTATAAATTGAATAGGCAGGGGGACAGCACACAACCTTGTCTGACACCTCTTTTTATGTCTATGTATGGTGAATAATTCCTTCCCGATCTTACTGTGGCAGTTTGCTCCCAATAAAGGTTACTGAGTATTCTTATATCTTTTCCATCAATACCTATGTCTTTGAGGCATTCAATTATTTTCTCATGATGGATTCTGTCAAAAGCCTTCTTATAGTCAATGAAGCACATATACATACTTTTTTGGACCTCTGTATATTTTTCTGCTAATCTTCTTAGGCAAAATATTGCCTCTCTTGTTCCACTGTTCCGTCTAAAACCAAACTGTTCTTCTTGGATTTCGCTGTCTTCTTCTTCTTCCGTCCTTAGCCAAAGACCGACCAAGCAGTCAGAGGCCATCACGCCTTGTGGCGTCTTAAGGGCAACAGCAGAATGATTTTCTCTGTTGTAGTTTCCCATCACGCCTAGCGGCGTCTTTAGGGCAACAACAAATAGATCCTTCTGCCGTTGTTTCCGTAATCGGTGTGACAAGCCAACGGGTGATCAGCCCATTGGGCTTTCGCTGTCTACTTTACTTTTTATTCTTTCCTGTATGATTTTGAGCAGTATCTTAATTGCATGACTCATCAGGCTGATTGTTATTTACAATGTAGACATTTAAAATAGTGACAAGCATGAAGACATTTACAATGTAGACATTTAAAATAGTGACAAGCATGAAGACATGTACAATGTAGACATTTAAAATAGTGACAAGCATGAAGATATGTACAATGTAGACATTTAAAATATTGACAAGCATGTAGACATTTACAATGTAGACATTTAAAATAGTGACAAGCATGAAGACATGTACAATATAGACATTAAAAATATTGACAAGCATGTAGACATTTACAATGTAGAGATTTAAAATAGTGACAAGAATATGAAGCTACAAGAAAAAACAGTCCCATAATAGATACTGCCGTAGGGAAATGTGATACTTCACTATACTAGATCCATCTTTTTGAGGTGGGGTGATCAGTTCCCGTGCTCACTGCCTATGCCTTCCTTAAATCAGAAGCACAGTCAGGTATCCATTTTCAGCAGTGTAAACTGGAGTGTGACGCTCTCAGGTTTGATCCCGGAGCCCAATAACGTTGTCGCGAGAGGACATCGCTGTAACCGCTTATTTATTTGATTAAATGTACTATACCTTTAACAACTTGGTATGTAACCAAAGACTTTGAAAGAAAAAATAACACACACACACGCACGCGCGCGCGCGCACACACACACAGACAGAGGGAAATCGGGCAGTCCACATAAATTCTTGCAGCGGACACCGGTTCCTCGCGATCGACGTCTTGCCCACCTCTGGAATAAATATCGCATCTAAAACTCGGCACGTAGTCCAAGGGCGGCAATCCTGCATTTTCAATATCTGAGCATATTGAACAAAGTTACTGTACCTGGCAACGCCATTAATAACAGTGATAACACATAACGGGTGAAATGGTTCAGTTGTCGTTGAGCGTGAAATACCGCGATAACAGTTTATCGGCATGTAGAAGAAAAGGACAAGGGAAAAAACAGTTAAGTCTCATTGGTAATTACATTCCATTTATCTTACCTCGAACTTTTATGGGTCACTGGTGCAGTTTGTGGACAATGGTCAGCAGTAGATGTATGCTCATTTAATTTACAAATGTGTGAGTACATTAGTGGTGTATTGGGTTACTAAGTAAATGCATTGCAGGAAACTTGCAGTCGAAATAAAACAGTCTATGCAAAAAGGACTTAACAGTTAAAGCTAAAACAGATTTTAGATATGCTGTCGCGAGGTTGTTATATTTTTTCTCTGTACTGTTCCCTAGGGCTTAACTGCCTATGCACATATCTTAACACAGCGCGACATATGTATTCTTTTTTTTTCCTCCATTTTCTGATTTCTAAATATGCGATATTCTAAACCCCAACACCGCCCCCCCCCCCTTTTTTTTTCTCTCCCTCAAACCTAAATTCTGATGGTTAAAAGAAGCAGCGGAAGAAACGTTAATGAAAATGTCCTGTCTAATAGGGCATTAAGGATAATTAGCAGTACTGATATAAACAAGAATTCACAGAAAAGGAATACATTTGAATTAGCAGCAGGATTTATCAATACAGCATTAGCAACATTTAAACGTGGTCTTGGGACAGTGAACACAAACGGAAAAAATATTCCTAAACGCATTTAGCTTCAAGTCAACTTGTCTTAGGAAAATTTCTTAGCGACATTGGCGAGCTAATTTAGGGGTTTAGAGAACGTTTCGAGGAAAATTTAAATAGACTAGTGCACCAGATCTCCCCAGACATCCTACTTCGTAGACAAGGAGTTACAAGTTAGCTTTTGAAATCGCACATAAGGTAGAAATAAATAAAGCCTCTAAAATAAAGCTCAGAGAAAAGGCGGAGCTGCGCACCCTGATGGCTTTTCAGCAGATGTCATCAAAGTAGACATTGACAACGCTAGAGAGATGTTATATAGATTACTTGGTATAAAGTCTCGGAGAGGGAAAGTGCTAGCAACATGGCAATAGGAACCTCTGGTCCTGTTGCCAGTGAAGGGGGATTTCCATGAGTGGACACACTACAGAGGAAGACTGTTACTTTAATCTCAGAAAAAATATTAAACTGAATCATCCTTGGAAGATTAAACCATGCCATAAACAGACAACTGAAGGAACGAAAGAACAAACAAACTTTATTTTCAAAGGGTTGAGAATTGGGCACACAGGCTTAACTGACATTCTGCACTTCCTTTCTCTGATCTGCTATACTGAATACATTTATTCTCACATGCATCTTAAATATTAATGTAAACAAATTCAACACTACAACAGCACAGTAGCAGTGAGAGAAAGAACAAGCAAGTTTTCGACAAAGCAGATCCTGTACAGACCATATGGTCACACTGCTCAAAATACCTGAACAGAGCTGCTTGGGCTTTACGCTGGATTTGTGAACAATGAAACGACACTCTACAGTACAATCAGGGAATCACTTTGAAGACTGATGAAGCATTATGGAGGCCATTAACGTAAAAATGAGAATATATAAAGACATAAAATGCAGAATTTTTCACGAAGGGCAGCTTACAGAATCATTTGAGAAAAGTACAGACTTGCGGCTGGGATGTCTGTTGTCGCCATTTCTCTTCTTATTAGCAGTCTATTGGATTATGAAAACAGCGACATCGGCCAGCATAATTGGAATTCACTGTACTCAGACAGATTTTGCTAATGACAATAACTTTAGCTAGATGTTAAGACAAAATGAGGATTTTTGATGTGAGGGCACACCCGCACAGAGATAAGACAGATTATGAGAATAAGTACGGCAACTGATAGCCAGATTGCACTTGGGGGAAACAGCGGAATAATCAGAGGACTTGTATGTTCACGGCAATATGGACAATGTTGAAGGAACAGACATGGATATCTGAATAAGAATACCTAAAGCAAGAGAAGGATTCGTTACATTGGGACACATGGAAATCAATAAAAATAGTCCAACATAAAAATAAGCACATTCAAGTCAAATGGCGTGGCAAATTACATTATTGTCGGTTAAAGAAAAAAAAAAGTAACACAGAATTTCACAGATTTTTATAAATCAGTGGTTGCTACACGATCATCATTGGGGAACTGATGGAACTAGGCAGACACCAGTGGGACAGGATGTGTGGAATATGTACTAGCGTTCGAATGAGCACACATTGAGGAAAGTAGCCGATAGAAGTCCAAGGCAACCCTTAACGGGTGGCTCAGAACAAGAAATATTGACATGGTTTCATGAGTCTAAGAGTTGGGCAGGTGTGGTGGGTTTTGATGTTATGAATTGTTGTTATGTATTATGATTGTATTAAATGAGATCAGCTATGAAGGTCTCTGAATTTAACAAATAGTATTGTAAACTTTTCAGAGTACCTTTCCGCTACCACCCTTTTGATCTCATTCAAAATTAATCTATATTATTATTAAAATGACTTCGTGTAGTGTCTAGGGTTATGAATGTAGAGTGTAGGGTGCAATAACCAACTAACATACAAAAAAATAGTTTATTATCCACAACAACCAACAGTATTACAACAATAACATACAAACGACACTTTAAAAGGCTATCTTAATTAAGACAGTGGTTGAACTTTGTGTAAATAGAATTTTTTACAATTTATTATCCTGATTCTAATTTATTTTGAACCAGGACTGATAATCAAAAGTGAAATCAAAAGAATCATTTACAACAGTCCAATAACACAGTAGATCTTCTGTCCATACATACAATATTATTCTAATATAAGTGTGTAGTTGTATTCTTCTACTTTGAGGTAATACTGGTATCAACAATAGGTTGTTGGTTATAATCACTCCCTTTAAGTTATGTCTGTTTTAGTTTGTCACTTGTGGAAATATTAATAACTATTCACAGTTTTCTTCACTATCACTTTCTAGTTCTTTTAAGTTGAGCTGCCAGGTGCCGAACAAGAACTTAACTTGGCAGGAGAATACAGGTAGATCGTTTCCTCTGTTCGCTTGACAATCTGTTCCACCTGTTTGATAGGCAATGGCCACTAGCATGGGCTTGAAGTATACAGATAGAGTCCTGAATCGAGCAGTTCTCAAGCGTTAGGTACTACATTAACGTCAGTACCCAGGACCCTGAAATGTGAAGGTTATGCATCCTTCTTTATACCTAGTATACAATACTATTCCACATTTAAGTACAGGTACATTACAAACAAACGAAAAGGGTCATAGCTTTACACCAACCTATGCCACCATTATCTTTTGATGTGACAATGTACACCAGTATTCCTCTCCCCTAATAGTTACAACGCCACTGCAATTCCAGCTGTAATCTTTTCCATACAATAGGATAGGTGTTATGCTCCTTGATGATAATCATACATATTTTCTTGTAGTCTAACACCTCTCTGATAGTCTACCACATGGTGGATCAATCTCTAAGCTCTGTCTAAGTTTGCTACAGACCCACTTACTTATAGTCATACATTATTATCTCACATTCAATTTTTATTCTAGATACATGTTAATAAAGTCAATCTTACCACATTTATTCAATGAAATACACAAGTGAACGATGACTGGCACACTTTCGATCTGCCGTTCTGTCCAGGCTTTTGAGAAATATTGTTTACACAGCACAAGCCTGCTCTCATCGCTCCTTGGCAAAATTTTGTTGTAAAATGGCGTCCTCACCTAATGCTTTTTCCCCAATATCAACTACTCTGGCCAATGATTATCCTTATTTCACTTGTAAACAAAGTCTTTCAAAAATACAATTCAACTTTCTACTACGTTACTCGGGTAATATATGTTTAGTACGAGGTCGGCCAATAATATTTCGCCTCACTTCAAATTCCACCCAATCCCCTTCATCGTACTATCTTAGCCTATCTTTCACCTAATTTCCCCCCCCCCCAAAAAATATGCTATCCAATCTAAGCAGATATGACTTGACCTGATAGTATCTCCGCTTCTCTATGTACTATCCCCAATATTTGATTATCTAATGGACTATTTATGTAATTGATAACATATTCTTAGTCAGCAAATCTTCAGGTACACGAATATATGATTTTTATGGGGCTAAGCGGCTTGGTTCAAAATTCTATCTTTTTTTCTACGTTAGTTGTTTATTTTTAAACTACCTCCTGTTCAATTCTTTTCTCATGTACTTACGAGAATCTCTCGTAATAAACGAGAATTACGTCATTCGCAACAAGAGCTAAGCGTGTTTCCCTGACCGTAGTGTCCACTTTTTCTAACTTTTTCATCGTAATTTGAAAAACCGCCTAAGGCAATACTAGCAAGTAGTTTTATTTTTAGAACAATGTGAGACGTGATTTGCGTTGGGTTTTCTCCGTTTCCCCTCCCCTCTACAATGTATTTAGGCAAATACTTAGTTGACCTAGGGAAGTGGAACGTTTGTCTCAATGACGAATTTGAAAAGTAGGGTACCCTTTTGGTTCGGCCATTGCGTTATCAAATAATACGCTGAAGGCGTAGGCGACAACTTACGATTCTCGCCGAAAATTTTTAGTACTTTCTTATCTTTGACTTTATGCACTATACTGTTATAATCTAATTTAGATAGTGTATTTAGAAGTTTATCACAGCAGGAAATAATGTGTCGGAGTTTACCATCCAGCGAGTAGACAAAAACCGTTGTAGATCCATTATGGTCAGCATTCGATGCGAGGATGTCAGCTGATCTTATCTGTTTACATAATAAAATAATGTAAGAAGTTGTCAAAAATCATCACTTGTTCAGTTTTCTTTCTTTTTCTTTTAAATAAGAGTTTTTACGAGGCGTTTCCGTCAACTTAGACACAAGGATCGTTTTTTATGTTAGGACGCCTGTCTAAATATAAATGACCTTGTAGTCTGGCTATACTTCAGTTGATCAGTTATCGTCTTTATGTTTGTGCTTTTAAAACAAGAACTAGTTAGCAAATAGAAACAACAGAGTCTAAAGAGATTACCCTGTACTTCCAGAACAAGGTCCGCCTTGTAATGATATCGTCAGGTTTACCCAGTGTGTGTCTTCTTCTCATCTCCTTTGTTTAATTTACTTGCTTACTTTTTACTTTTTCGATCCAGTTTTTCCGTGAAACATAGTGTAGAGCTGAAGTTTGTGTTCTTTAGGATCAAGAACCCGAAGACAGTTACCTTTTTTACACGGCCATCGCGACCAAGCCCCAACAAGGGATAAGTGATATAACCACTTGCCCTCCAATCGACATCTTCAGCGGCATATATTTCCTCTTTTGTTTCTCCATGATGAGATAAAGTTACAATAAAAGGAAGCCTTAAATCTCATATTTATCCATATGGGGTAACCTCTGTTAAATTTATATTAATGTGTAATTTTTTTCTATCAATTGTTGCACTATCTTTTTACCACAACAGTTAATTGAATATAAACATTTTATGTTTTATAATTAAAAGTAACACGGAACCGGAGTTACTAGAGTGTATGTGTACGCTTTTGTTCTCGTATCTATTTTAGTGCTGAACTAAACCCTTTCAGCTATATGGCTTTGTCACGAGTAGGTTATATAAGAGTCTGTCTGTGACCAGAGCCACGGTCTGGGTGATGTCAGAGACAAGACATAAGAGTCAGAGAGGGAATAGATAAGAGATTCTGTTGATGGTGGATGATGTGACTTATAGTTATCGAGGGTGAGAACATAACATGACTCGCCACTCGGTGACCTTTGTTAAACTACTGTCACACCGCCTCCTACTCAATTAAGAGGTAAGGTTTTCTTTATTATACACTACTGTGTATCCACTCACACAACAATACAGTACAAGTGAATAGTACAGATCCAGTCAGGAAAGGAAAAGAAATCTGATCCGGTTAAATAAATATATATATATATCTTTTATTGAAACAACACCTAAATAGCTGCTGAAAAAAAAAGAATAACATAAATATCAATCACGGCATAAAACTCAGTTGAAATAAAATTACAATGCAGGTCTCTAATTACGAGACACACAAAAAACCCTCCAGCGACCGGTAGTATACAAAAATATGGACTATCGCAGGGAAAACCAAACAAAGGTTACCCGCTCCCACAAGTATGGGGTTGTACTTTAAATCTAATAATCCGTGGTTGGAAAAAGAACCTTGAATACACACCAGTCCCAGTTATGCCTACACACTAAGCCTGCTGACTTGTCTCTGTCAGCGACTTTGCTCACAAACTACACTAACCAGTCTAGTACACGGTTTCAGAAAAAGAATCTACCCAAATTTCGAGTGCACTCTTTTCCCCAACTCCTTCGTTGGCACGCGTGCTTTACTCCACAGGGATCACAGTTAGCCTTTGGAGAAATGGTGACCCTTTCTTCTCCCGGGGTATAATCCTTGGGAATAGATCTGCACCCGGCTATAAATCCAGGCAGTAGCGGGATGGAACACTCAAATGAATTTATATGCTGAAAACTAATCCACATCTGGATTTGGCCCACTGCTTTGTTGCAGCCCTCAAAACAAGAATGAACGAAGTGGCTTTATGAACACTGAAGCCACAGGAGCAGGGCGCTCCCCTTGCTAATTGATTTTCCAAAGAAATGCTAGTTCCCAAGCACGGGGAATACACCGATGACCCGTAACAGGGTGATGAACTGGGCACGCCTATATCTACGTGCAACCCATCTGTAAATGGGTCGTTGACTGGAGCAACCTTCATCTGAAAGCAAAGTCTCCACCGAAGCAAAGTCTTCACAGACGCGAAGTCTTCATAGACGCAAAGTCTTCATAGAAGGCGAAGTCCGGCCTATGGCTCAGTTGATAGCCGGAGGAGGCCGACGTATGCTGTAATAAAAAAATAAACAAAACCTCATAACATTTTGCTAAATAAAAATTGTCAAACATCACAACACAGCACACCAATAAACAAAGACAATTAAATACAGGTAATCAAACTACCCTTCCCCTCCCGCTGGGAGTCAAGGCAGACCTTTGCTGCAGTTAACTTTACTCTCCCCTCCCTACTGTCAGCCCACACAACGCTCAGTGCTGGCCGGCTCACTATAGCATTTGCGTAATAACACGCAGTCCCGCGTCTTAACGCTGGGATGATTTCAAGCGTGTTTACAAAATTATCTCCTCTTCTCTTTGCTCTATCTGCGAGACGTGACCTTAAAATCAGTCAAGTCAGCTAGCTACATAATTTGCAAGCCCATCTACCTTGTCGCAAAGGTGTTCGACAAATTAATAATTACATACCACATATAACAATCATAGAAATATTATACATGAGTTTTAAACAATCAATTAATGTACCGATGCTTACTCAAGTTCAAGTTACATGGTGTGGAAAAGAATTATATTATACACAAATCCGCCACTGAGGCCAAAAACATTACATTTATTCAGGTTAACCTGATTGTGGGTTAAACATTTCCTAACTTATTTATCCATAGATCAGGGGACTCTGATTATACTTTTCATCCCCTTCATCAAGCATAATGTAACATAACCATGAGGCTCTTATCATATAAATAGCAGCACCATCCCCAAACCAACTGGCTATAGCTTAGGTGGCGCGGTAAATGATTGCATTAAATACCACACTAGTAAACATCCTTTATGAAGAAATACTCTGTCCATTATAAAGCCCTAGCAAACATTATAATGCTAGCAAGTACCAAATTCAAAAAACCAAATCCAAAAGTCAGAACTTCCCACTACGAATCACCAGTGGGCAAACTGTCTTTACCATGCTATTCTCCCGGCAAGAATTTCCAAGACTGAAGCAATTTACAGTTGTTGTTGTTTTGAAGAGGTGATGGGTGGAGAGCGGGCACTTAACAGCTGACCGTTATTGCCTCTTCTCGTTCCATCTTGGTCTACCCTGTTCAACCTGAAATTTGGTTATAATTGGGGTATTTAGTGTCATTTTATTTTCTAATTTTGTATTCAATTTAAATAACTATTGTCTTTAGCAGTTGCTGATTTTAATTTATATTAGTATTTGTCCATTTTATCTTCTCTTTTGTATTGTTTATTGATAACTATTGTCCTTTACACTTGGTTTTAATTTGTATTAGTATTTGTTCTTTGTTGTTGTTTGTTAAATCACGTTTTATGTGTTAAATGCCGTGAATGTTCACCAGTTGATAAATGTAGATGTTGGGACTGGTGTAGTAAAGTGTAACGATTGTCAACTCATTAAACCCAGCACAGTTTTGGTCATACAGGTCATCTTGTCCTGGAACGTGATGAGGCTCCGACAAGAATGTGAGTGTAGACAATGAGTGTGTATATGAATGTCAGAACGCGAATGGTAGAATGATTCGATAGAGTTGACAGGTTGGTAGTACATCACTCATGCTCACACTGTTCGAATTCAAGAAGTACTGGAACTACGGTGGTCTTTTTATAACATTTAATGAGACGCACACTTGGACAGTACGTGTATGGTTACAGGAACAAATGTCGACATAGACAGCATAATGTTGGTCACAGGAATATCATCTTAAGTTAGCATTCATGCTTGGCAAATATCATAATGGAGCATTCGTAAATAAGCATTCAGAGTTCCATCATGTAAATCATCTGGCTTTACTGACTGGGCACGTCAGACCATAACCAATATATAGGAAGGCTCCTAGACCTAACCTCGTCTAGCGAATATCCCTTCACGTAAAGTTCAATATATATATTTTTCATAAAGATATAGGAATCCCAGACATGGGTTCTCACATGTAGCAGTGATCTCTTGGTTCATCGAGCGATAGTACAGGCATCCCTTTTTCTCACTCGATAAATACAAAGTATATGGATTTCAACATGGCTGTGCTTCTCTCGTGAGCTTCACTCACTATTGGATACAGACCAAAATTGGTCATTCGTTAAATGTCCTCATTTCTTCATAGCTTCTATCATAGAGGTAATTGAATAATATCATATAATCTAGTGCTGATACCTAGGAATGTCATCTTCCTTTGAATAAATATTTTTTTCAAAAGTACCACTGTGCATCTGCTTATCGACAACGATGGCGAAGCCCAAGTTCATAATAAATTGTGGTTTTACCTTTCTATGCGAAATATAACTTTGCCATTCCTTGGCAAAAGAGAATAAACACTGGGGTAAAGTACATACAACATGTCTAAATGACTATCACTTTTCCCCATCTACTTATAGATCACTTTTTCGGCGATAAGCCTGCTACAACAAAATTCGACATCCCGACAGGATGACAGCCATGAATCACACCCCCTGCTAGCGATACTTCCGCTGCATAGCCTTTGACCTTTTCTAGCGACAACCAACATAGTTCGACTTAGAAATGTAAAGATATACATCTATAAGACAGACTCGTCCTACTCATACAAACACTACGTATAAATTCAGGCCATAGATATACTGAAGCAAGAACAATCTATTCCTACCCAGCCAAAGAATAAATCGCAGTAGGCCTAAATTCGTCCGCGGAGTCCGATCGAAGATGACGGAACTCCTTTCAAGGGAAGTAACTCAAAAATGACTTCTCCTTAAGCACTTAAAAAAGGAAATACTTTGTTTACAAAATATTTGCGAACATAATAAGTATATAAATGTATTATATTGCAAGATAGTAAAGATTGCACTTTACAGTCTTACCACACCTCCCGGGAAAAAAAAAATAAATTTTTTTTTTTTAAAAATACATCTAGGAGCAACGTAGAATAGGCTCACAACGCAAGAATACTGCGCAGATGAAAATATCAGGAATAACTATAATTCCTAATATGACCGGTGAGAATATATCTCAAAATCTGAGAGAAATTGTTTCTCTACGAATAAATGTTTCCAGGAAGGTGTGATGTACGTATAATACAATTCTGGTAATTATACAATGCATACCAAAAATTCACACTATAATCTTAAATTTATGATTTATGAAGAAACAATCATCAAAGAACAGCGGTGAATAAACATCAATAAACCGCTAAGTAGCGATACCATCATTCTATTATTAAATTACAAATGTGTATCTTAGTAAAGAAACAAAAAATAACTGTTGTAAAGTTATACATATTAAAAAGATCCAATATTTAACAGTTAAGTGGCATCATGTGGGCATCTGGACAGAATGTCCGCCATCACATTTTCTGAACCACGGATAGCTCGTACCGAGAAATGAAAAGGTTGAAGAGCGATTGCGTATCGAGTTGATCTCGAGCTCTTCAAGTTCTTACTTTGGATAGCCGTAAGAGCTTTTTGGTCAGTTTCCACTACGAAATGCGCGCCCAGAAGGAATCTTTGGAGTTTGAGAATTGACCAAACCATTGCCAATAATTCACGGTCTAAAACCGAGTAATTCCTTTCTGCAGCATTAAGTTTTCTGGATATATACATTACCGGATGCAGAGTTCCAGAGTACTCTTGCATTAGTGCCGCTCCAATCCCAGTGGATGAAGCGTCACTACGAAGAACAAATGTCTTATCTGTTGTGGGTAACACTAAAATAGGTGGTGATGAAAACATAGTTTTGATCTTCTCTAGTGAAGATTGGCATTCATGAGACCAGTGAACCATGTTAGGCGACCCTTTCTTTAATAGTGTAGAGAGAGGTGCCATGATAGAGGACAGATTCGGAATGAAACGTCCATAAAATTGTATGAGACCTAAAAGACTTCGCACTTGCTTTTTAGTCCTAGGGATAGAGATGTTAAGTATCTTAGTGATATTATGGTCTTCTGTCTTCAAGAAACCGTGACCTACTCGATGGCCTAAGAAAGCAATTTCGCTAAAGCCAATACAAGCTTTGGATGGTTTTGCTGTCAGGTTATACTCACGCAGAGTTGATAATAATTCAACTAACCCCGAATAGTGATCTTCCCAAGTATCGCTGAAAAGACAGATGTCGTCTAGATAAGCAATGACATCTGACCGATACGATAGGATTCGACGCATCATGCGTACAAATGTAGCTGGTGCGTTCATAAGGCCGAAAGGCATAAAATTCCATTGGAAAAGGCCTCTGGGAGTAGAGAAAGCGGTAAGAGGTTTGGCGCGTTCGGATAATGGAACTTGCCAATATCCTTTAGACAAATCAAGTTTAGTGAAAAAATGCGATTTAGAAAGACGAGTAAGTAGCTCTTCTAGTAAAGGCATAGGTTCAGCATCGAACTTCGTAACTTGATTCAATTTGCGATAGTCAACGCAAAGACGTATGTTATTGTCTTTTTTTTCGAACAATAACCATCGGCGAAGAATATGCAGAAGTGGATGGTGCGATTATTTGTAAATCTATCATTTCATCCAACTCCTTTTCAACCTGTGTTTGGAAATGTATAGGGATAGGATAAGGTCTAACCCTAATTGGAGTATGTTCAGTTAGAACAATGTCATGCTCAATGACATGAGTTTGTCCAGGGATGTCAGTGAGGACATCCTGAAATGTTTGTAACATAGACGAAACTTGTCGCTGTTCTCCTAGAGACAAATCAGGAGAAACAGTAACGTCTTTCCATGATTCACTAGAATGAAGTGGGATCATTGGAAGCGGAAGATTAACATCCGAAAAACTTGTTTCCTCATCCTGTATTACAGACAGTGATGAGTAATGACCATGTTTGACATGAGAATCGTCCGTTGCCTGGAAAATAGGCTGTAGATAGTCAGGACGTTCATGGAACTCCGTAAGCATATTGATGTGGAAGGTTTTATGCTTCCCGTTAATATCGACGATGTAGTCAACATCTGAAATTTTCGATATTATATCGTACGGACCTTTCCAACTAATAAGGAGTCTGTTTTCACGACAAGGTAGCAAAACAAATGCTTTGTCACCAGGACAAAGTTGTCGTAAAGTTCTCTTCTTATTAGCAAATTGTCTTGCCTTCTGCTTAGCAAATTCAGAAGAGGACGTTGCCAATTTGCATGCTTCGATAATCTTTTGTCTCAGCGCGATGACATACTCGTAAGAAGATTTTGTGTCATCGTCAATATTGTCAGCTGTTATAAGATCATGCAGCAAAGACATTGGGCCGCGCGGTCGCGCGCCAAAGACAAGTTCAAAGGGAGAAAACCCTGTATGTTCATTGGGGACCTCTCTGTACGCGAAGAGGGCCGCGGGTAAAACCCTATCCCAATCTTGAGGATGATCCTCAGTTATCTTCCCTAATAAGTTCTTAAGTGTTCTATTTAGTCGCTCGACCATCCCATTGGACATAGGATGATAGATGCTACTCAAAGATCTCTCTATCTGTAGAGTAGACATTACTTGAGACATGGTATCCGATATCAGTTGGGTGCCATGATCTGATAATATTTCTCCGGGGAATCCCAGCCGAGAAAATATAAGCCAAAGAGCATCTGCAATGTCAGCGGTAGTAATGCTCTTTAGAGGGATAGCCTCTGGCCAACGTGTGCACATGTCTACACACGTTAAGATAAACTGATGTCCTCTAGTAGATTTGATCTTGAATGGACCAATTATGTCTATCGCCATTTTCTGGAATGGACGAATAGGAATATCTGCAGCCTGAATAGGCGCAGCATGACGAGGACCTTTGGATTTGACTTCTTGACATACTTTACAGGATCGACAATAGATCCGTATGTCCTTGTTCACAAAAGGCCAAAAGAAAGCCGCAAGAACTCTTGACTTTGTACGGGAAAAACCCATGTGACCAGCACACTGAGAGTCGTGTGCATGTTGTAAGATCTTAACTCTCAAATTCTTGGGTACAAGAATCTGAGAATGACTTGACTTAGTGGAGTCTTGCACCATACGTACAAGTACGCCATTCTTCATTGTAATCCAAGATTTACAATTTGAATCTTTATTCGGATCACCTTTCGTTACAAGAGTGAAGAATTTCTTAAGAGTCGGATCTTCTTCTTGTTGTTTTATAAACGAGTCACGAGAAATTACCAAGGGATCATCTTGGTTATGCACTTCATTATCTTCAACAGATGAAGTTTCAGGCATATTGAGAGCTTGAGCTCTAGTGACTACCGCATTAGCAGATTGCATATTTTGATTTTCCCAAACGGAAATTTGCTCCGGAGTGCATTCTTTGACTCCGTGAATGCGACCGATGATAAGATCAGCGATCGGATTCGGCAAAAGACATGCGTGTACATCTCCTGTGAAGAAAGGAGTAGAAATCCTAATGATAGCGGTAGAGTATTTCTCTATGGTGCCGCCAAATGTTACGCATTTGACTACTTTGCCTGTAGAATGAGAAGGATCTATGAGTGACTGCCTAACCCCAATAGTTGTGCATCCAGAATCAAAAAGTACTGAGACTGGATTGTCATTTACTAAACCTTTGTGTAAGACAAGAGAACCTCTCCCATCATGCGCGATTGACGCAGGAAGAGCGGGAAGAGGATGGCCACAGCTTAAAGTAGACACTGTGGTTGGCTCAAATAATGTTTTGCATTGGGGGCACTGAGATGCTCTCCCAAAATCAAAAGCGGCACATGCCATATTATTAGAGTCATCATTATCTTTATTTTGTTTATAGGCTTCGTGGGACTCTTGCTGTGCAGAGTTCGCCTGGTAATGAGCTTTATGTTTTTTGAATTGTGCTCTACCTCTGTTATTATTGCCTCTGTACTTATCATTGTTTCCACTATTATAACCCCTACTCGGGTTGAATCATAGCTCCTTTGGTTACTATCATCATATTCATTATAATGAGTATCTCTGTAATTATGATCTTGTTGTCTCCATGAAGGAAAACTTGGATAGTTTCTAGAATGACTTCCTTTGCGAAAGTTCCTGTAATTATGATCACCCCTGAATCGAGGGCTGTCAGCTCTTCTCCAGGTATTCGAAGAAGAACCCTGATATGATTGGTTACCTTGGTTCTGATAACTGTAATAGTTACCTTTTTTATTAAACCTATTTTGAGGTCCTTGGAATTTGTGAGAGTGATTAGGGTTGTATGGTGTTGCAGAAGCAACTGGCATACCTTCTTTAACCTTACTGTTGCTAATAGCTACGTCCGGATGTGCAGTGACGTATTGGGTACAATACTGTTCCATTTCTTTTAGAGACTTAGGTTTACGCTCATGTAAGAATTCGAGGAAAGGTTTATTTATACTTGACATAATCTTGTCTCTGAGTATCAAGTCCATAAGTGCTTCATAAGTCTTTTCTGTTTTGGATAGCTCAATCCAACGATCAAATGTAAGACGTGTCCTTGCAATGAATTCTGAGAATTCTACACCTGCCTCAGGCACCATTGTCTTAAACAACTTCCGATAACCCTCTTCAGACAACTGATACTTCTTTAATAAGGCTGCCCTAATAACATCATAGTTATCTTTGTCAGCCTCTTCAACCAAACTTAAACTAGTCAGAGAATCACCTTTCAGATTTTCTGATAACTGGTTAGCATATTGTGATTTGTCCACATTATGGGCTCGACACGAGCGTTCAAATCTATTTAGCCAGAATGTTATGTCATCACTGGAAGGGTTGAACGCTGGTACCTTGACCTTGTAAGTAAAGGGTTTACCATTACCACCAGATGCTTGATTAACATTACTTATGTTTGTTAACTTTAACTTTTCTAACTCAAATGCTAAAAGTTCTTTTTTGTGTTCATGTTCTCTTTTTTTCTCTTCTGCAGCAGCTTCATCTTTTCTTTTCTCTTTTTCCATTTCCATCTGGAATCTTTTTTCATCAGTCTGTATCTGCAATTTCTTTTGTTCATCCTCTCTTTGTAATTTTTTTTCCTCAGCTTCTAATCTTTTCTCCTCAGCTGCTAATTTCTTTTCTTCAATCAATGCTTTTCTTTCTTCAGCAGCAGCAGCTAATGCTTTGTCATATTGAGCAACTGCCCATTCTTCTAATTGCTGACCAGTCTTATCAAGAGCCTTGCCTTGTGTGATAAAATAATCTAATGTAGACATCTTGTCTAATAAGATCAGTAATTTGCAAAAGTAAATAAATTCACTTTCTTAGTCTTAATCAAAGACCTTGTATGATAACTTTGTAACCTGTGGAAAATAGTAATTAACTATCCCAATCACTGTGGGAAACAAGCCTTACAAAGGTCTTGTATAAATCCTTATATAATAACAGCTATAAGTTGCTGGTTCACTCTATAATATAAGTGCAGTGCACCAGAAATAGTGTTTTATATCATCAACTGTGTACCTTTAGCAATAGCAATTAACTATCAGTTGATTCTTGTACATCAATTTATATGATCAACTATATTTTAAATAGTGTATGTCGATCAGGCACAAAACAAAACAGTTATACAGAAGAACATGAAAACATTTGCGGAAATGAAATAAATCAAATGGGAAAAACAATAAAAGATAAACCGCAAGAGGATAACAAATACAAATAACGCCACAGTATATAAATATAAATTGAGAATAGAACTGAAAGATAGAATAGGGTAGACCAACAAATTACAAACAAATCAAAACAAACTAAAGAACAGAGGAATATTACAAAAACAACAATGAGTACAGTCTTCACAGCTAACACTAATAGCAACAGCTGTCGCAGCAAATTTTCAATCAAGAAAATTGCACCTATAGAAACGCACACATCAGACCCTCTATTACGTGGGATACTCTGTTGTGTGACACCGCCCAACCAAAACAACAACCCGCTGGATACAAACAACTATCACATATAAATATTTAAACATAAATACATAAATGCATAAATAGTATGGCAATATGATGTAAATAGAGTGTTGCAGAAAGAATGTGTTGGAATGAAGGCTCAGTTACACTGCCTAATAGTACAGTACTGTGGTACTTTATTAAACAAATACTTCTGGTCTAATTATTTTAAATTCAACACAGAAATAGAAGCTCCATCGTTGATGTGAATGATAACAATCGATGTAGGACTTCTCAGTTCAATAACATTTCCTTTCGCAAACACTGTCAAATATTCTCCAGTCCTGATGTGTAATGTTCTATGTTTCAACCAAGCTTGCTGTGTAACACTGTCAGTTGTATGGCAAATGTCCAACGAACCAAATGTCAACAAACGCTGACCTAGTTACTGCATACTCTCGACAGGACAGGTCACGCTGACATCACTGTAGAGTTGTACTGTTGATGTATTTGTGTGTCGTAACAGACCCCAAGGAACGTCTGGTCTCAGTAGTTTACTTCTCAATATGGTCACTGTGCAGGTTGACCCAGGAAGCTGGCACACCAGTTGTTAAATCACGTTTTATGTGTTAAATGCCGTGAATGTTCACCAGTTGATAAATGTAGATGTTGGGACTGGTGTAGTAAAGTGTAACGATTGTCAACTCATTAAACCCAGCACAGTTTTGGTCATACAGGTCATCTTGTCCTGGAACGTGATGAGGCTCCGACAAGAATGTGAGTGTAGACAATGAGTGTGTATATGAATGTCAGAACGCGAATGGTAGAATGATTCGATAGAGTTGACAGGTTGGTAGTACATCACTCATGCTCACACTGTTCGAATTCAAGAAGTACTGGAACTACGGTGGTCTTTTTATAACATTTAATGAGACGCACACTTGGACAGTACGTGTATGGTTACAGGAACAAATGTCGACATAGACAGCATAATGTTGGTCACAGGAATATCATCTTAAGTTAGCATTCATGCTTGGCAAATATCATAATGGAGCATTCGTAAATAAGCATTCAGAGTTCCATCATGTAAATCATCTGGCTTTACTGACTGGGCACGTCAGACCATAACCAATATATAGGAAGGCTCCTAGACCTAACCTCGTCTAGCGAATATCCCTTCACGTAAAGTTCAATATATATATTTTTCATAAAGATATAGGAATCCCAGACATGGGTTCTCACATGTAGCAGTGATCTCTTGGTTCATCGAGCGATAGTACAGGCATCCCTTTTTCTCACTCGATAAATACAAAGTATATGGATTTCAACATGGCTGTGCTTCTCTCGTGAGCTTCACTCACTATTGGATACAGACCAAAATTGGTCATTCGTTAAATGTCCTCATTTCTTCATAGCTTCTATCATAGAGGTAATTGAATAATATCATATAATCTAGTGCTGATACCTAGGAATGTCATCTTCCTTTGAATAAATATTTTTTTCAAAAGTACCACTGTGCATCTGCTTATCGACAACGATGGCGAAGCCCAAGTTCATAATAAATTGTGGTTTTACCTTTCTATGCGAAATATAACTTTGCCATTCCTTGGCAAAAGAGAATAAACACTGGGGTAAAGTACATACAACATGTCTAAATGACTATCACTTTTCCCCATCTACTTATAGATCACTTTTTCGGCGATAAGCCTGCTACAACAAAATTCAACATCCCGACAGGATGACAGCCATGAATCACACCCCCTGCTAGCGATACTTCCGCTGCATAGCCTTTGACCTTTTCTAGCGACAACCAACATAGTTCGACTTAGAAATGTAAAGATATACATCTATAAGACAGACTCGTCCTACTCATACAAACACTACGTATAAATTCAGGCCATAGATATACTGAAGCAAGAACAATCTATTCCTACCCAGCCAAAGAATAAATCGCAGTAGGCCTAAATTCGTCCGCGGAGTCCGATCGAAGATGACGGAACTCCTTTCAAGGGAAGTAACTCAAAAATGACTTCTCCTTAAGCACTTAAAAAAGGAAATACTTTGTTTACAAAATATTTGCGAACATAATAAGTATATAAATGTATTATATTGCAAGATAGTAAAGATTGCACTTTACATTGTTGTTGTTGTTGTAATGCCTCGTTGTCTTTCCTTGTCCTATGAGCAGCTAGTAAGGTTATTTTTAATTTTGTGTTTTTGTGTGTGTTTTTTTAAATGATTTGTTAGTTCTTGTTGCTTAATTTCTATTTAGTTGAATGTCTTTTCTGAAGTACTAACCTTATATGTTTTCCTTTGTTTTATGTATATATCTTTTAAGTATTGATTGGGCATATCTTGGGGCATCTATACTTAAAACTTTATCACCTGTCATGTCTATATTGTGATTTCTATAGTAAGTTTTTAATTTCAAGCCTTTGTTGTTCATACTTTTTACAGTGGATCAGGTAGTGGTCTATGTCATTCTCTTCATGACATTCTTGGCAGTGTGGTTCCTCTATCATAAAGTATGCTGCACCGAGACGGAGACGCCACAGTTTTTTGTTTGATGGTATCTTTGATTCTTCTCTGACCTGGCACGTCCTCGTTGGTTCTTTCAGCAGTTTGAACGCGTGTCTGCCTTTTCTACTTTTCTTCCATGTTGTCTTCCATTCCTCGTTTATAGTTATCTTCACCTGGCTCTTGATCTCCGACCTTCCCAGTCCTGCTCTTATATTGTTTTTACTTATTCTTCCATTCTTGGTGTTCTGATCTGCCTACTCGTTACCAGCAATACCTATGTGTGCTGGAACCCACACTAGCCTCACACTACATCCTCTGTTCCCTAGTGATGTATTAATTGCTAGAATTTCTTCCTTTATGTCTGGCCGGCTACATTTACCTGGGTGTTCTAGTGCTTGTAGTGATGATAGTGAGTCTGTAAATATCGTAACCGCTTCTGGTGGGTTATCTTCGATTATTTCTAAACTTTTTAGAATTGCTAACATCTCTGCGGTAAAAATCGAAGCCCCTTCAGTTACACTGTAGCTCTTTTTAATTCCCCATTGTGGTATTACAACTCCGGCACCTAGTTGCCCACTATCACCCTTGGATCCATCAGTGTAGACGGCCAGACTTTGTTCAACCATACATGAACACGTGCACAGGACAACAGACAAAGACACGTAATACTGGACCAGAACTTTCTCTAAAAGACGCAACTACCAAAAGATTTTGCGTAACGGGTTGATGGCCGTCTCTGCTAAAATCGAAAACAACACCACCTGCACGACACGGGCTTCTGGTACCAACGTAAGACTAACGTAACAGGAGCTTTAGAAACCAAGAAACAACGGGGACTGATACCGGTTTCAAAGACCCAGACATGAATGACCGCCAAGTTTCTACGTAAAAGTGATGTCATTCAACAAAGCAACTGAGACGGGTCTCCGGGAAGAAACTGCACTCAAAGACCAAACCGCCCCTACAGAAATGCAAAATGGGGCACTCACGGGGACAGTGAATCGGTGTCTCAAAAGAAAGCAGAACTGGATTACCGCTCGTGCTCAACCATGTTTACGAGCGGCGAAGATTCTCTCCCGCTTGTCCGATGCCAGGTGCTCTTACATATCCTTACGTCAATTGTTGCTGGCCTACTGAACAAGAAATCAAGAGAACTCAGCCACTCTGCGGGGTGGGTGTCTGACCGAGTAATAATGGCATAAAACCACATGTAAAGAACGAAATACAGAGAGCCAGTAACTCTATAAAAAAAACTAAGAGACAAAAAACGAAGGGGGCTGGTTGGAAAATAGGGAGTAACAGCTATTTCGCCACATGCTATCGTCGAATCCTTATCTACCTATTTCTCATTTGAGGAAGTGTGGTACCTATTACCCTCAACAACATCTTTGTAGAAATCACTCTTTCAGTCTTACTAGTAATTCTTGAGTAGATTATCGTCACCTTCATCTCTGCTGTCATCAACTCAACCCCTCTAGCCACATTCTCCCACACATAATTTTCAGTAGTTTGTTTTTGAATAATAATATTTAGTTTTATTGATTTCCCTATTCTTCCCGTGACTTTTTGTAGACCACAGGGGTATCCATCCAATTTGTGCTTTCGCGGAATTTAAAAAAAAAAAAGTGTTCGCGTTTTCTGAATTCCGTTACTATGAAAAGATGTAATTGACGTGATGTATTGATTCCCGCTTTTCTATTAACAGTGAATAGAAAGGACGTGCAGTCTCAATGGCTTTTGTTGTCTGCGATGTAGTATTATACTTAGCAGAGCTACGTGATCAACAGAAATACTATCGACGACGAGGTCGACATCAGTAACGTGGGCATTAAAAATGTTAGTAACGTGGACGTTGAAGATGTCAGTAACGTGGACATTGACGATGTCAGTAACGTGGACATTGAAAATGTCAGTAATTTGGACATTGAAGATGTCAGTTACGTGTGCATTGAAGATGTCAGTAACGTGGACATTTAAGATGTCAGTAATTTGGACATTGAAGATGTCAGCAACGTGGGCATTGAAGATGTCAGTAACAAGGACATTGACGATGTTAGTAACGTGGACATTGAAGATGTCAGTTACGTGGGCATTGAAGCTATCAGTAACGTGGAAATAGAAAATGTCAGAAACGTGAACATTGAAGATGTCAGTAACGTGGACATTCAAGATTTCAGTAACGTGGACATTCAAGATGTCAGTAACGTGTTCAAGATGTCAGTAACGTTGATATTGAAGATGTCAGTCACGTGGACATTGAAGATGTCAGTAACATGGACATTGATAATCAAGGCAACAAAGTCTTAACACTATTTCGTCTTTTAAAACAACATCTCTGTTGTTTTGTGTGTCCGCTATTTTCTTTCTTTTTTTCTTTCAATTTGTTTGTTTGTTTGTTTTCTTTCTTTCCTTTCCTTTCCTTTCCTGTCTTTCTTTCTTTCTTTTTTCTTACAGGTCATGTATTAAAATAAAATCAACCTGTATTGCGTTCAGCTTTAAAAAAAAAAAAAAAACTACGAAATTCAGAAGAAACTGACATAGGCGCTTTATTTTATTTGATTTGTTTGGACTGTTATTTAACCGAATTTTTTGGTTTTCTTGGACATTCTTTAACGTGGCTTCAACAGATTATTTTGTATGCATGGAATTTTCTTTCACGTGGAATGAACGGGTTTTTTGCGCTTGCTTGAACCTTCTTTAATGTGGCTTGAATAGTTTTTGTGTGTTTTGTTATTGTCCCTTGGACTTTCATTAACGTTGTTCGATCAGATCGTTTTAGTTTGCTTAGACCTTCTAGAACGCTCGATCAGATCTTTTTAGTTTGCTTAGACCTTCTAGAACGCTCGATCAGATCTTTTTAGTTTGCTTAGACCTTCTATAACGCTCAATCTGATTTTCATTAGTTTGCTTCGATCTCCTTTAACGCTCGATCAGATTTTTTTTAGTTTCCATGGACTTTCTTTAACTGTCGTAGATTTTTGATAGGAGAATTAAGACTTGGGTTGGTCCCTTCTGAATAGGTTGGAATGAGTGATAGTCACAGTGTGAGATAGAAATACAAAATAGATTTCCACGAGTGAGGTGGTAGAATAGTGATAGAGGCTGTCTCTGAGAGCGGGAAATCTTCTCTCTCTCTCTCTCTCTCTCTCTCTCTCTCTCACCTATCTTCTACGACAGATCTAAAGTAGTCAGACAGTCTAACACATATACATTAAATATATATATATATATATATATATATCCACTCACGTGCACGCACATTCAAGTGGCGACAGGTAGACACACAGACGTGGGAAACTATAACAAATGATTATATAGATATTTAGAACGAGCTGACCAACATGCTGATTAATTTATTGTTAAGTTTATTTATCATTTGTAAACTTACGTCACAACATGTAAAATTACATCAAAAGGCATATACACAAAGTCATAAACAAATCAAGGAATGCTACAAGAACGGATAGACCCACAGTTATGATTTTCCCTCGATGGATAGCCCACAGTCCCGTTAGGAGAAAGATGATAACACAAAGAGAGTCCCAGATACATATGATTGAGTCTAAGAGTTTTTCCCCGTTTAAGGTATGAACAGACCTGATACTTTAATCTAGTTTAAGGGAAAATATGGTTAGCAAAAACAAACTTGCATGAAGAAAGTTATGACAGCAAATAGGTGCAAAAATACAACGGTAACAATAGCACTCAGACCTGCGTACACTCTTATTCATTCAGCCGTGGCCACGTGTGCACATTTATACTTACAGCTTTGATCGCTGCCTCTGGGAACATAATTTTTTCTAGGACCTTCACACAGACCCGTAAATGCAGTCTCGACCAAGAAATCCCCAGTTCCAAAAAAGACGTACTGAATTCTCTGTCTCAGGGAACGATTCCTTGGGTGTTCTTATTTTTCGGATGTCTGTTAAGTCACATAAAATTTGTCCAGGCACGAAAGTTAGCAGAGCACAGTGTCACTAGCTTAGGTTTCGAGAATTAAGGAATGTCAGATCGGTGTCTTCTTTCAGGAAGGTACTATATTTGGTCACCACAATACTAGTCAAAACTCTGTCGGGATGTACTGATATTTTGCTTGCCACAGCGGGCTGATCTGTACTTAAATGTTATTCTGGAAGAATTAATTCTGGCGCGAAGGCCTCTTACTTCATTTAACTGTTAAAGTTCATGTAATGAAAGTGATTAGTTTCTTCACAGATAATGTTCACGTTCTAGAACGCTGGCAAAGTTTGGGTACCACAGTATTCACTGAATAAAAAAAAATACATATGAAATATTTTACATATTATGTACTCAATATAACTTACATTTTTAAACTGCAAGCGTATAGCTTGTCTTATAGTTTAACCCTTCCCGTGGAATTAGTTATATTTAAAAAAAATCATCAATCCTCATGAATTTGGAACACGTGCGTATTCCGTCAACACTCATGAGGCTTCTAGCATTTATAAGTTAGTTTAGAAAAATATGTTCTCGTCTGATTATTTAGCAGTAAAATTAAATTCATTATAGCTACATTGTTGTTTAAGCTAGAAATTATAATTTATTTATCTTTCCACTGAAACACGTCACTAGAAAATAATACAGACTTATAAATTAAGCGCTCTGCACCAAATCTAACTAGTGAAATAAAATAAGCGATTTAACACTTTAAACACTTCACAAAATACTAGATAATAATATATTTTATCTCACACAGAACTACAGGTAGTCGCACAACTTAAGAATTATATGCTTATATTTATGGAAGTCTAGAAGTTCGACAAATTGTCGAAACAAACTGAGAAACTTCGCTATTCAGCTTATTCTGTTCCGAGCAACCTGTCTACTGCGAATTTAGAGGACTCAATGAAAATAAATTTCAAACTCTGGTTATATATATTACCAGACAAAGAGGTAAACGTTTATTTCGCCAAACCGAAATAATCCCCCTTTCCGTCTATAACACTACGTTTAACACCTAACCGCATGTCGTAACCGCCACCTACTGACCGATGGGGCGCGTGTCAGTTGCGAATCTCAGACACCCCGTCTCTAGTGCAGAAACAGTTATTCACACCTCACGCTGACATTGGCCCACAAGGAGTGTCGTGTCAGGTGAAATTTCCAGACAAAAGTCTCAAACTGCGCCAAGGAGATGTCAGCTATCGCGCCGCACTGAGCGTTCAGCCGATTCACTCGTTGTGGCAGGTGAAAATGCAGACAAATTTGTCGCCTATATGTCTGGCGAAACGAATATTTACAGTGTATTTCGTCTGGTGCAGGGAAAGCTGTAGACTTATGTCTGCTCCCAATGTCTGGCCAGACGAATATGTTCACAGTTTCGTCCAACTGACACCTAATGCCATAGAATGCATTCTCACGCCAAATCGCCTGGTGAGGGACTGAACGTTGCGTCATAACTGCGTTCTCAGTCCCGAGAAAAGAAACAGGCAAACTCCAGAATGGGAAAATAGCAATGAATATATTCGCAAACGTACGAATGCGAAAAACACAGGAAAAGGACAAAAATGACAACAACAAAAAATAGAGGATACGGGTGACAGAAAAAGAAGAGGATATAGGCAACCTATAGATCATAAATGTCTACGTGACATTAACGATACTTGATCAGTTTTTTTTTTTTAGTTTGATTCGATCTCCTTTAAAGCTGCCCAATCTTGCTTTTAAATTTGCTAGGGCCCTTTTTTATCGTTGCTGGATCAGATTTTTTTTTGGTTAGCTTAGGCCGTCTTTAACGTTGCTCGATAGGGAGCCGCGCTGGTGTAATGGCTACAACGTTGTACTGGCGACCAGGTGTTCATGGTTCAAACCCGGCCGTCGGCGTTTGAAGAAATGTTTACGACCGGAAATTTGACTGAATAATCTGAACGGCTCCTGCACATAAATCCCGTGTGGATGGGAAGGAGCGAAGCTCCTGACCGGGTTGGAAGGAAAGTCCACTGACCCCCTAGCCTCGCAATGACATGTCATTGGGCCGAAAGAGCTGGAAAGCTCGAGTGCCGCTGGTTATAAGGAAAAAAAAAAAAAACGTTGCTCGATTATATATTATATTTAGTTTGCTTGGACTGCCTTCAACGTTGCTCGATCAGATTATTTTAGTTTGTTTTGTTGTGCCTCCTTTAATCCTGCTTGATCAGATTTTTTATAGTTTTGTTGGACCTTCTTTATCGTTGCTCGATCTTATTTTTTTTTATAGTTTGTTTGGATCTTTTTTATCGTTGCTCTATCATTTTTATTTTTAGTTGTTTTTTTTAAAATCTTCTTTATCGTTTTTCTAAAATATTTTGTTAGTTTGTTTAAAACTTCTTTAACGTTGCTTGATCATATTTTTTATAATTTGGCTGCATCTTCTTTAACGTTGCTTGATCATATTTTTTAATAATTTGGCTGGATCTTCTTTAACGTTGCTCGATTATATGTTTTATAATTTGGCTGGATCTTCTTTAACGTTGCTTGATCAAATTTTTTATAATTTGGCTGGATCTTCTTTAACGTTGTTTGATCATATTTTTTATAATTTGGCTGGTGTAGCGAAAGATTTTTCTAGTGTGATGATGGTGGTAGAGAAGAAGTAGAATTTCTCTCCAGAAAGTATGAAGTCCCAGTGCCAGAGAAGTACACTGGTATCACAATTGAGTTACGGCTGTGAATACTCTGAGCTGGACAATAGATTTAGGCTTCAAAAGTATACTGCGCCACTTTCGCTATAGTAACTGTGGTAAAGTGGGATGTTATAAATATTTATAGGGGACTTAGTGTACTGACTGAGATCAGCTGTGAAGGTATCTGTATCTAATAAGTGTGGTGTATTACAGATGACCTTACTTGCTACCACATTTATACCTCAGTCAGAATTATTCTGGAATATTGTGATGACTACGTTAAATGTCTAGGGTTATGAAAATGATGAAGTGTAAGTCACAACAACAACAGACAGATAAACAGTTTAATTTATTCCACAACACTTTACAACACTGTGACACTCACACACATATAACACTCTATAAGACTATCTTAAATGAGTCAAGTGTTTAAGTTTAAAAATATATGTATTAATTCTTTCAATAATGGGTATCCTGATTCAACTACACAGTGAACCAGGAATCACAATCAAATGTAATTACAAGTGGTATGTACACAGTTTATATATATGAACTTTGTATTGACATATTTTATTATTCTTATCCTATGTGTGTAATTTGTGAAGTAGTAGTATGAGGTAATACTGGTTTTGTTCAAGCTTGGTTGTTGTTTTTCGTCATGACTTCAAGTGTTTGATTATCGTGGAAATAGTATTGGGAAAAGTTCACAGTTCCTGTCATTTGAACCAATTAATTGTCCCTCTGTGTTTAATAAAATGTCAATTTTTGAGGGGGGCACATAATGTTGAGCTACTCTGGCCACAGAAGCTTATCTTTCGTGATGGCGGCAGGAAAAGACTCCTCTGCTCGATTGCTTCACTGTGTTCTGGAGACACCTCACTGGTCGCTATCTGGACCAAGGAGTATGCTGTCAGCCTCTGGATTCAGCAAAACTCAGACCAGGTGCTGCTTCAGTAACTAGGACTGTCGCAAAATTGGTTGCAAGTCATTGCAAACGTTTTCAGGTAGATTTATAAAACCGTCTACGATCGATTGACCGCTTTCAAAATGGCGGCGTATCAGCGAAATGTGTATCAGTCAGAGGAAATCGCCAAGGATAAATAAAAGCAGAAGGGAATCAGTATGAAAAAGATTTTACATTTCAGTACAGGGAAGGATTGTGTATAACTGCATATAAGAAGGAACGGTAGGAAGTTCTCATTTTCGGAGATATATGCGTATTTCGGCTGCCCACAGTTACGCTAACAGCTGGTAAACCCACTTCTGTTCGAAATATTAAAATCAACAAATAACAGTTTGGGAATTTACATGGATAGGAAGATAGAGTTTTATCAGCTGTATAAAACTAGATAAGATGGAACAATATGGATATTATATATGCCGAGAATGAGAAAGGCAAAAATTCCGTCGACGCACAGATCGGCCGAAATCACTGTTCGGGAAGGATTTTTTAGGTCTAGGTCTAAGCTGTGACGTCGGTACTCTCCGATACGTCCGCGCTATCGTATATAAAGCGTACCGGTAAACTGAGACACAGACAACGGAAAAGGTTTGAGACAGACTGGAGGCAGAGTTTCGCCACTATCCATGAATTGTGAGCGGATCGCCAGAAACATTTTTAAGTCCAGTATCTGAAGTCTGAGGGTTCCATGAAATAACCCAAACCAGACTGTCCAGTATCAGAAGCCGGTGTAGTTCATCAGAGGCAATCCCACAAAAGTGCAGGACCCCAAAGAGTGAACTTCAACTGGTCATTGGCATCCCTACTGTTGGGTCTACCAAGTCTGATATCAGCAAAGGACAGTTCCGTGTCAGCAGTATCAAGTTGAACAGATAAGTGTCACTTAGGACACTGACTACCACAATATATGAAACACAATAAATAGTCAAGTGATGACATTTATCAGAGGACTAAAAACCGTGATATATTTAAAATGAATGAAGTCTAAACAGACAATAATAGTAATTGTGTGAATACTTTTATATATATGTGTATGCTCTTTTCCAACTAGTAGAAATAGAATACTAGTGTAATTATTAAACTATTTTAACTGTACCTGAGGACTTATTCACTTCTTCCATTTGTGGTTTCAGTGAATGTACATTTTACTTATCCCCTAGAGTATAAGTAATCATAAGATAGTCACAGGGAGGAGACACCTTAAATCCTGGTACAACTTCTTGCCAACTGGGCCAGGGTTTTCACAGTCTGACTATTTTTATGATAACAATACACCAGTGCTTATTTATAAGACTGGGGTATTACTTGTAAGGTCAGAACTCTTTACTGGCATACTCTTACATAAATAAATAATTTTAAATAACCTTCCGCCACAGTGGGGGCTTGTCCGGGATATATCTTTGATATTCCTGAGCCAACTTTCTATTTCTGCTGTGTAGAAAAATTTTTTTTTTTTTTGAAAATTTTTGGAAAGAGTTAACATAGTAGGAAATATATAATTTTTTAGGAGTACCATTGAGTACAGATAAAGAAAGCTGTTTCATATATGGTGAAGTCAGTTTAATTAACTTTAATTTTAATTAAGTTAATTATATTGTAGTAAATTAGTTTGAGTAAGATCACTTGCCCTACTAGACTACAGATACATCATGGCTGAATTGGTCAAATTTAGGTCTGCTACACTGCAGGTGGGAAAAGAGCTTGGCATGGATGGTGACGCTCTGATCCGGTATGTCACGACGGAATGTGAAAAGTACACCGAGAGAGAAGCAAAGCAATTAGAAGCAGAGAGAGAAGCCAAGAAATTAGAAGCAGAGAGAGAAGCCAAGAAATTAGAATTAGAAGCAGAGAGAGAAGCCAAGAAATTAGAAGCGGAGAGAGAAGCCAAGAAATTAGAAGCCGAGAGAGAAGAAAGGAGGTTACAAGCAGAGAGAGACCATGAGCTGAAAATGAGACAGCTTGATCTTGAACTTCAGGCTGGGACTATCACCCATGGTAATAGCTCACCTCATTCTGCGAATAGCTCTTTTCAGAACACAGCAAATGGAGCCATGAACTTCCACCTAGATCCATTTGTTGAAAAGGAGGACACAATTGAGTCATACCTGGATAGGTATGAAAGGCTAGCCTCTACATATGGACTGGAAAAGGAAAAATGGAGTCTAAAGTTATCCCAGGGATTGAGAGGTATTGCATATGATGTGTTTCTGAAACTCCCCAAAGAAGATCAGGAAAATTATGAGATACTAAAGCAAGCCTTACTGATCCGCTATGAAAAGAACTCAGAGGCATATAGGAAGAAATTTAGAACATCTAAACCTCTACCTGGAGAAACATATAACCAGTTCTCAGCTAGGCTAGAAACGTATTTGTTGAAATGGAGTAGTTTAGGTAAGTATCAGAAAACATACGAGGATCTGAAAGAAATGGTTATGTTAGAGCAAGTGAAAGATTCCATGTCTCAAGAAATGAGGAAATTCCTTATGGAACAAGGAGCAGAGAGGCTGGAAGACATTTTGAAATGCGCAGAGAGATACCAAGCAGCTCAAGCTGAATTGGTAGGAACAAAAAGGAAGCAGGTAGAAGGATATAAGCCACCACCGCAGAATACCCAGTTTGACCAGAAGGATCATCCATACAGAAATAAGCCAAGATTTGATAATAAGGACAAGAACCCTCAGACTCAGGAAAAGAAACCCTACAAACAGGGAGATAAGTGGTGCAAAATTTGTAAGATGAGCAACCACAACACTGTAGATTGTAGAAGGAAAACCCCTCATCACGCTGCATGTTTAGCAACAGGGAATAGGACAGATATGATGGAACTGACAGGGAGTCAGAATAGCCCCCGTCATCCCCCTGTGAGTGAGCTCGTAACCGTGAACGGCAATCGAGTCATGTGCTTATATGATACCGGCCTGGATTTCGACTCAGTTGTGAGTTCAACCCTAGTGCACTCTGATCAAATTACCACAGACACCGTGGAAATACAAGGGGCAACTAAGGGAACAGCAACCATGACACTTCCTATAGCTAGGATCAATGTGAAATCTCGCTACGTGGAAGGAGTGATAACAGCCGCAGTGATAGATGACCCTATATACCCGCTGATATTGGGGTGTAGGTATGTATTCTTGGGTGACCCAGTAAAACCTGTTGTCCTGGCGGCAGTCCAGACCAGGTCGAGCACCAAAAACGAGGAGGAAAATCCTAACAATACTCAGCCAGAGCAGATGAAACAGGCTCAATCAGAAGATGACACATTGAAGCCTTGTTTTGGCAAATTGCCAAAGGCCCATAACCCTCCAGAAAAAGGAGACTTGTATATGAAAAATGGACTACTGTATAGAAAAGCTGGTACAGGACCGCAAGGACATGGACAGCTGGTAGTACCAAAGTCATACAGGGAGAAAGTTATGGAGCTCGCACATGCTATTCCATTTAGTGGACACATGGGAATTGGTGCCACAAGTCAACGGATAGCTTGTCACTATTACTGGCCAGGGATCACGGAAGATATCAAACGATATGTGAAATCTTGTCCAGAGTGTCAACGGGTAGCCCCCAAGCATGGGACTGCACCAGCAACTCTAGGGGAAATGCCAATCATGGGTACCCCATTCGAGAGAGTTGCAGTGGATATTGTTGGACCCCTCACTAGGACTAAGAGAAGGAATAGTTATATCTTAACTCTAGTTGATACATGCTCTATGTGGGGAGAGGCCGTAGCCATGGTATCTATAGATTCTAAGCATGTGGCAGAGGCATTGTTGACAATATTCACCCGGTTAGGCTTTCCACATCAAATATTGACGGACAATGGTTCCCAGTTCAAGGGAAAGCTAACCCAAGAAGTGTTCAGGATTTTTCAAGCCAGACATTATCATTGCTCTCCTTATCACCCACAAGGAAATGGTCAAGTCGAGCGGTTCAACGTTACGCTCATTTCTATTCTCAGGAAGCTGGCAAGTGAAAAACCTGAAACATGGGATGTATACTTACCCGCTGCATTATTCGCATACCGGGAAGTCCCACACAATTCCACAGGAATGGCACCGGCCACATTGTTGTTTGGTCGGCCTATAAAAGGTCCACTGGAAGCATTACTGCGGACTTGGACAGATGAGAAGGCAGAGGAAAGTGTCACCTCATCAATTCAGTATGTAAATGAGTTGACCACTCGACTGAAAATGGGCTGGAAATTGGCTAATGACAATCTTCGCAGAGCCAGAAAGAAACATACTGAATACTATAACAAGAAAGCAAAGGATAGGGAACTTGCTGTTGGAGAAAAAGTGCTTCTTCTATTGCCCAGCAGTAACAACAAACTGCAGATTGGTTGGCAGGGTCCATATAACGTGCTAGAGAAAATATCGAGGACTAATTACAAAATTGACAAGAAGGGCAAAGAAAGGGTGTACCATGTTAATCTGTTAAAGAAATATTATGACAGGACATCAACGGAGGTAGCTCATATGATGACTCTGGCCATCGCAACCGAAATGAAGCATGAACCACTTACCTCAATAGAGTATCCATTAAGACCGACTGAGACATATGAACAAGTCAAAATTAGTACTCAGTTAACTCAGGAACAGAGGGAGCAAGTTAAAGAAGTTTTTAAAACACATGCAGATGTGTTAACTGATAAACCAGGATGCACCAACTTATTGACATATGATATGAAGGTCATCGATCCAACACCTATCTGCATGAAGACCTACCCTATACCATATGCCAAGGCACAGGCATTGAAGGAGGAAATTGATTATCTGTTGCAAGAACAAATCATTTCCAAGTCAGAATCACCTTACAGTTCAAGTGTTGTATTGTTAAGAAAACCAAGTGGAGAACACAGACTCTGTATCGATTACCGGAAATTGAATGCGATCACTGAAACCCAAGCTGATCCATTACCAGATACCAATCAGCTGTTCTCGACGCTAAGTACTGCGAAATATTTCTCTAAGGTCGATTTAAGTAAGGGATATTACCAGATTCCTGTCAAACCCGAGATCCGACACATGCTGGCTTTTAGCACTTCGGATGGTCACTACGAATTTAATGTACTACCATTCGGGTTGAAAAACGCACCAAGCGTATTTTCAAGGATGATGAGGAAATTGCTGGAACCCTTGAACAACTCTAACATCACCAACTTTATGGATGACATTCTCATAGCCACGGAAACATTTGAGGATCATCTACATTCTCTATCAATGTTACTGGGTAGACTCAGAGAGGCAGGTTTGACTGCTCGCCCAACCAAGTGTGTAATCGGATGTCAGGAATTAGAATTTTTGGGACATACAATTTGTCATGGAAACATGTCTCCTGATCCCAAAAATATAGAAAAGTTAAGGAATGCGCCTAGACCACAGACAAAAAAGGATGTGAGGTCGTTCGTATCCTTAGGAGGATTCTATCAAAAGTACATCAAAGACTTCAACACCTTATGTGCACCTTTGACGGATCTGACAAAGAAAGGAAAACCTGACACAATAAAGTGGACGGCAGAGTGTGAGCATGCATATTCAGAATTGAAGCATAGACTCACTAGTAGGCCTATTCTGAAGTTACCAGATCTGACGCAAGAGTTTATAGTACGGACTGATGCAAGCAATGTAGGAATTGGGGCCGCGCTTTTGCAAAAATCTCAGACCCAGAATGAGGAACTGTTTCCTGTTGCTTATGCCAGCCGCAAGTTGAACGCGGCAGAAAAGAATTACTCTACTATAGAGAGGGAATGTTTAGCATTGGTGTGGGCCATCAATAAGTTTCAACCCTATTTGTATGGCAAACCATTTGTGGTCCAGTGCGATCATCAACCCCTGTCATTTTTGGCCTCATCACGTCACGCAAATACTCGCTTACTAAGGTGGTCATTATTGATTCAGCCATATTCCTTCACTATTGAATATATTCCGGGAAAACAGAATGTGGGCGCAGATTTTCTAAGTCGCCATCCCACAGAGCTTGAGGAGGATAGAAGGAAGGAAAACTAACCTCGGAATGGTCGATTTGCAATTGTCTTGTACCCAATAGTTAAGCTAGATATCCTCCAGCTTAAAATATGGGGGAGCTATGTCGCAAAATTGGTTGCAAGTCATTGCAAACGTTTTCAGGTAGATTTATAAAACCGTCTACGATCGATTGACCGCTTTCAAAATGGCGGCGTATCAGCGAAATGTGTATCAGTCAGAGGAAATCGCCAAGGATAAATAAAAGCAGAAGGGAATCAGTATGAAAAAGATTTTACATTTCAGTACAGGGAAGGATTGTGTATAACTGCATATAAGAAGGAACGGTAGGAAGTTCTCATTTTCGGAGATATATGCGTATTTCGGCTGCCCACAGTTACGCTAACAGCTGGTAAACCCACTTCTGTTCGAAATATTAAAATCAACAAATAACAGTTTGGGAATTTACATGGATAGGAAGATAGAGTTTTATCAGCTGTATAAAACTAGATAAGATGGAACAATATGGATATTATATATGCCGAGAATGAGAAAGGCAAAAATTCCGTCGACGCACAGATCGGCCGAAATCACTGTTCGGGAAGGATTTTTTAGGTCTAGGTCTAAGCTGTGACGTCGGTACTCTCCGATACGTCCGCGCTATCGTATATAAAGCGTACCGGTAAACTGAGACACAGACAACGGAAAAGGTTTGAGACAGACTGGAGGCAGAGTTTCGCCACTATCCATGAATTGTGAGCGGATCGCCAGAAACATTTTTAAGTCCAGTATCTGAAGTCTGAGGGTTCCATGAAATAACTCAAACCAGACTGTCCAGTATCAGAAGCCGGTGTAGTTCATCAGAGGCAATCCCACAAAAGTGCAGGACCCCAAAGAGTGAACTTCAACTGGTCATTGGCATCCCTACTGTTGGGTCTACCAAGTCTGATATCAGCAAAGGACAGTTCCGTGTCAGCAGTATCAAGTTGAACAGATAAGTGTCACTTAGGACACTGACTACCACAATATATGAAACACAATAAATAGTCAAGTGATGACATTTATCAGAGGACTAAAAACCGTGATATATTTAAAATGAATGAAGTCTAAACAGACAATAATAGTAATTGTGTGAATACTTTTATATATATGTGTATGCTCTTTTCCAACTAGTAGAAATAGAATATTAGTGTAATTATTAAACTATTTTAACTGTACCTGAGGACTTATTCACTTCTTCCATTTGTGGTTTCAGTGAATGTACATTTTACTTATCCCCTAGAGTATAAGTAATCATAAGATAGTCACAGGGAGGAGACACCTTAAATCCTGGTACTACTTCTTGCCAACTGGGCCAGGGTTTTCACAGTCTGACTATTTTTATGATAACAATACACCAGTGCTTATTTATAAGACTGGGGTATTACTTGTAAGGTCAGAACTCTTTACTGGCATACTCTTACATAAATAAATAATTTTAAATAACCTTCCGCCACAAGGACCACAGTCCCTGAAACAAGAAGGTTGTACCTCCTACTTCAGATCTAATTTATAATCTATTTCCACACTGAACGCAATACATAACAAACACTGAGTTCAGAGCGGTAGGCCAACTGCTATCTTCATCTGAAACAATTTACACCAGTATACTCCTCCCTAATGGTTACTACGCCTCTGCAATTCCAGCATTATTTCCTTCTAGTCAATAAGATAGGTGTCAGTGTACTATTAGGCAATTCCATGCAGTTTTCTTTTCTCCGACACGTTCTGTTCAGGTTGGAGCACTATCTAGGCCTTGCCTCATGTTTGCTACTGAACCACGCACATATACAGACATAAATTATCAATTTACATTCAATTTTCATTAAAAAGATATCGAATATGTCAAGCTTACCACAATTCATGGAAATAATACACAGATACGTTGACTGGCGATGAATATGGCACAAATTCCGATCTGCCTCTGTCCCAGACTTTTATTTAGAAAAAATATGATCTGGATCTCAACGCACTGTTTCTTAGTAAGTTTATTTTAAAATGTGGCACTGAACTGACGCTCTTAATTGACTATATTGGCGGGTCTAACCAATCGGGCCATGTTTACACAGCTTTTCAAAAAAAGTACCCTTACTACCGTTTCCCCTAACAACAAAGAATTAGTATTTGTAGTCCGACTAATCGTGTTTAGCCTTACATTTACTTCTATCCAATCAAATAGGATTTTACATGGTGGCCCATTTCCCGTAAAATAGTGGTTTCAAAACATGCCACTGTGCGATTATTTTTTGTGTGTTGTCTGACACCCTCACTATTTTCTTTTGGCTATAATTTGTTAATTCCTAGACTATTTGCGTAACACTTAACATATTCTTTGTCAGCAAGTCCTAAGGAACCCAAATATATAAGTTTAATGGGGCTAAGGGACTGCGTTCAAAATAGGCATTTTCTTCTACCTCCCGTTCACTTCGATACGATGTGGTGTCTGGGTACTGTCAGGCTTTCAGACATAAAACAGTATAATGTCATGTTTCCTAATAAGCGTTTTTCAGGTTTTTAAACCTAACTCTCGTATGGGTAGTGTTTTTTATCACGGTCTATTTGAAAAAAAGTTAGTGCTTCTGGCCTTTCGCGCGGGGAGGGTGGCATTAATTGTATACCGCGAGACGCGTGTTAGTGTTGCATGCGTTCCTGCTTTCAGCCCTCCCTCTCTCTATCCTAAGTTCATCTGTCTTTCCGTTTATGTTAACGTAGTGTATAAATGAAATTAATGGAAGTATTAATTTAGGTCATTACGCAGTGTGCCTAGCTCAAGGTTTTCTTAGAAATACAGTACACGTTTTATTGTAGAAAGCGTGTAGTGATGCAGTAGGCTTTACTATCAACGTGAAACGTTACAATTTGCAGACGAAGTAGAAAACAAGGGGGATTTTTGTACGCCATTGTGACAGCACTGTACTTTTACCATTTCTCTTTCCTTTTATTGAATTTATGTGTTAGGCTTTACATTTACCTTTTAATTTATATATGTGAATTTAGAATGTTTCACGACAGTAACCCAATGTGATAATATACTTAAATTAGAAAAAGTAACTCAAAATTTAACAGTTAAACATTCACCCATTCAAATGAGTACAATTTCATAATTTATTATGTACATCTATCTAGCATTGTAATGAGAAATGGGTGTTGGAAGATGGTAAAATGTATGATTATTTATATTTACAAAGTAAAATAAATAAAAGTAAAAAAAAGTCTTGGAGGTATCTTCCAATGAAATTATAAAGTCTGTCACAGTAGTTTTAGTATCTCTTGCTATCTAGTCTCTAGCTTTTCTCATCATCGACTATCGCTATTGAAACGCTCAGAGTGTTTGTAGGATTGGGTACATGTAAACTCAACTTACATTACGTCACGTCTGTTCAAGGTTTCTGAGACACACTGGTAATCAAGAGGACTTTCCTTCAGCCCGCCCTATAACTACGGGGGACTAAGGTGTTGAAGATTGTTTGACCACTAGGCTGCAGTTAGCAGGATCAAAGGTCCTCAAGTCTTTAGTTGATACTTGATCACGAACTCGATCAGACACTCGATCATGAGCTCGATCAGAAACGATCATAAAACCTGGAACAATAGGTAATAGGTGGCTATGGTGTTCCAACAAGCTCACCCACCACTGATGTTCATGAGGCGACCATGTCTTTAGTGTTTGTATATAAATGAATGATTCATGGTAGTATGTTACAGAGATAGCATGATAAGATAGTGTCTACTGTGCAGAAGATAACAAAATACATGAATAAATCACATGTTAGGATACATGGGTAAGATATAACCTTTGCCTTCCACTTATGGATGCCAAGTCACTTATGTACTTGCTTGTATGTCGTAAGCTTCCAGACAAGAACTAGCCATGATATATTTGGCTAACCAATTAATTGTTATGCTTCCTGACAATGCCGGTGGAGGTTATTATGTCTGATACTATCAAATTGTAAACAAAATCTGAAATAAAATGATATTAGTCACACATATATCTTTAACAAACTTACATACCCTCTAGGATTAATAAGCGCACGGTGAGGCTGTATTTGTTGAAGTATATATCTGCCCTGCATGCAGCGTGAAAAAGCTTTTCTTGCAGATACTGTCTTCCAGTCTCTCACTCTGGCGTCTGGATTTTGTGTGTGTGATTTTAAACGGGCCGCTCTGTTCTTATATTTGGGCAACTCTCCCGTACGAGAAAGCACCGTCTTGCGTCCGCTTAGATTTTCGTTAAATCTCTTGGTTTGAGGCGATCTGTGCTTTTTCTGTACTTGTTTTCTCTTCTTTTCTTTCATCATCATTATCAGTTGCCATCTCCACAACGAAGGTTGGCTGTAATGGATCTCCAACGTCTTCTGTCTCTTGTCTTGGTGGTGCACTCTGATAGACTCTTTCCTGTCCATCTCTTGATGTTATCTTCCCACTTATAGCGCTGTCTTCCCCTTGCACTTTTGCCTTCAACTCTCCCTTCTGTTATGGTCTTCTGCAAGGTGTTATGCCTTTTTATGTGGCCAAAGTATTTTAGCTGCCGAACTTTGATCTCCCTCATTAGTTCTCTTTTCATACCTAGATTTTCTAGGACCTCCTTATTTGTTTTCATCTCTTTCCATGAGATACGCCCCATTCTTCTATATATCCACATTTCAAGAGCCTCAATTCTTTTTTCCAAATGCTTATTCATCGTCCATGTTTCCGCAACATACAGAAATGCAGAATATATATAACACTTTATGATTCTCAGTTTTAATTTGTGAGATAACTGTTTAGACGTCAGTATATGTTTCATATTGTTGAATGTAGCTTTGGTCATTCCTATTCTTATCTTGATTTCTGTTTCATATCTGCCATCTTCTGTTATTATATGACCAAGATATACGTAGCTCTTGACTTGTTCCAGGATTTTCCCATTTACGCTTATCTTTAATGTGGGTTTATCGTCTGTTTTGCTAATTATCATAGTTTTTGTTTTCTCAATATTAATGTCGAGTCCATATTCATGACTTATACTGTTCACTTGCTTCACTAGTTCTTGTAACTCCTGTTCGCTTTCAGCTAACAACACGGTATCATCTGCATATCTAAGGTTGTTTATTGACCTTCCACTGATGTTTTCACTACACACCTATATCTTTCCTTCCTTCCTAGGTATCCTTTCATTTTCCCAATAGGAAGCGTTCATTCTATCCATGTTTTATCGAAATCCGTTGAGGTATGAATTTATAATAATTTCTTAAAGATCATGAGCTAACTATTAGCAGATGTGATGACTATGAAAAATATTAATTATTTTTAAAACTACTTACATTTGAATAATATCCTTTTGGTAATCACTCATACTCTATCTCCTTATATGAATTATTACAGTTGTAATTTCATTCCACCAAACTTGCGCTTGTGGCTTTAGATTTTCTTTCCTGCCAATGCAAATTTTTAATGTCGGCCATGTTTCATATATTCGCTCCTTCCTACACTTTCCCAATGCTGTACGACTAGGCGAAACGCCAATATTTCAGCCCACCTTCAACTTCAAAGCAAGACCCACCGAGTTGTCCCTTCACCCTTATCTCTGTGTGTCGCGTTACACATTTTTTCACAAACAAAGCAAGTGGTGCCAAATTTTGCCACAGCTGGATCTTCTTTAACATTGCTCGATTATATTTTTTATAATGTAACTGGATCTTTTTTAGTTTGGCTGGATCTTCTTTAACGTTGCTCGATCATATTTTTTATAGTTTGGTTGGATCTTCTTTAACTTTGCTCGATCACATATTTTAGTTGCTTAAAACCTTTTTTTAACGTTGCTCGATCATATTTTTTTAGTTTTGTTGGATCTTCTTTAACGTTGCTCGATCATATTTTTTAGTTGCTTGGACCTTCTTTCACGTTGCTCGATCATATTTTTTAGTTGTTTGGACATTCGTTCATGTTGCTTGATCATATTTTTTTAGTTTGTCTGGACCGTCTTTCACGTTGCTTGGACCTTTCACGTTGCTCGATCATATTTTTCAGTTGTTTGGACATTCGTTCACGTTGCTCGATCATATTTTTTAGTTGTTTGGACATTCGTTCACGTTGCTCGATCATATTTTTTAGTTGTTTGGACATTCGTTCATGTTGCTTGATCATATTTTTTTAGTTTGTCTGGACCGTCTTTCACGTTGCTTGGACCTTTCACGTTGCTCGATCATATTTTTCAGTTGTTTGGACATTCGTTCACGTTGCTCGATCATATTTTTTAGTTGTTTGGACATTCTTTCACGTTGCTCGATCATATTTTTTAGTTGTTTGGACATTCGTTCATGTTGCTTGATCATATTTTTTTAGTTTGTTTGGACCTTCTTTCACGTTGCTTGGACCTTTCACGTTGCTCGATCATATTTTTCAGTTGTTTGGACATTCGTTCACGTTGCTCGATCATATTTTTTAGTTGTTTGGACATTCGTTCATGTTGCTTGATCATATTTTTTTAGTTTGTCTGGACCGTCTTTCACGTTGCTTGGACCTTTCACGTTGCTCGATCATATTTTTCAGTTGTTTGGACATTCGTTCACGTTGCTCGATCATATTTTTTAGTTGTTTGGACATTCGTTCATGTTGCTTGATCATATTTTTTTTTAGTTTGTTTGGACCTTCTTTCACTTTGCTTGATCATATTTTTTTAGTTTGTTTGGACCGTCTTTCATGTTGCTTGATCATATTTGTAATTGCATGGACCTTTCACGTTGCTCGATCATACTTTTTAGTTGTTTGGACATTCGTTCACGTTGCTCGATCATATTTTGTACTTGTTTGGCCATTCGTTCACGTTGATCGATCATATTTTTTAGTTGTTTGGACATTCGTTCACGTTGCTTGATCATATTTATAGTTGTTTGGACATTCGTTCACGTTGCTTGATCATATTTTTTAAGTTTGTTTGGACCTTCATTCACGTTGCTTGATCATATTTTTAGTTGTTTGGACATTCGTTCACGTTGCTTGATCATATTTTTAGTTGTTTGGACATTCGTTCACGTTGCTTGATCATATTTTTTTAGTTTGTTTGGACCTTCTTTCACGTTGCTTGATCATATTTTTTTAGTTGCTTGGACCTTCTTTCACGTTGCTTGATCAAATTTTTTAGTTGCTTGGACTTTCTTTCATGTTGCTCGACCAATCATATTTTTAGTTGCTTGGGCTTTCTTTAACGTGGCTAGAACAGATTTTGCCGCGGATTTTCCCCTCAATTAGTTTGGCTGTCGGAGAAGCCGCTCGGATTTCTGTCACTTTCTCCGCAGTTTCCTCCTCTCGTATTAGGAGCTGGGCTGCTATAAAAAGTCTGATCACATGACAGGAGTTCAATACTGCGCTGCCGTAGGACACGTTTGATTTGATTTGCTTCTCACATTTCTCACATAACCGTGTGCAAAGGCACCGTACGATTTGATCCAATAGAGGAAATTATATTTGTTTACTGGCGGTTCTCTATCTACATTGCTGCATCCTTAACTGAAACTATGGCAGTGTCTAAAGGCAATAGTAAAGCCACTGAGGTAGGGATATGGGCAGAAAATGTGTATTATAAGCAAATGTTAAATACTATATAAAGAACAAGAATATGTTTTATTTAATGCATAAAACAAAAGTGCTGATGTTGCGGCGAAGCGTGCCTTCATCAGGGAGCGCGACGCCAGAAGTTGACGTAAACTGATACAGAGGGAAATGCGTCGATGAAAATAATAATAGTTTAGCTCAGAGGTCTTAAGAACACTGGATAACCATTGTGATAGCGCTGTACTCGGACACTGCAATTCTCGTCTGTAGGAATAAGATTTATTAGTCCGTATATTGTTGTCATACAATGTTTATCAAGTGTTGCTTCGTGTTTAACTGCCGTTTTTCTTGTTGCTACTTTAAGAGACAAGGGGTAGGCTGTACCATGGGGCATCGCTGGATCAACACATTTATATTAACACGAGAATGTAACCCGCTAAAACATCCGCCTATCCTGGTTACGGCACTAGTGCTCCTGTAGTCATTCCACTCCACTCCATGTCAGTTTCATTGGATCTGTGTAGTAATGCTTATCATGACTTATATAGGTAATACTGTACATCACGACAAAAACATTGGATCTGTGAAGTAAGGCTTATCATGACTTATATAGGTAATACTGTACATCACGACAAAAACATTGGATCTGTGAAGTAAGGCTTATCATGACTTATATAGGTAATACTGTACATCACGACAAAAACATTGGATCTGTGTAGTAATACTTATCATGACTTATATAGGTAATACTGTACATCACGACAAAAACATTGGATCTGTGAAGTAAGGCTTATCATGACTTATATAGGTAATACTGTACATCACGACACAAACATTGGATCTGTGAAGTAAGGCTTATCATGACTTATATAGGTAATACTGTACATCACGACAACAATAAGGCACGTGCGCTCTTTTAATGGGTGTTGAATTTAACCTTTACAGTAGAGTGCGCGCCCTTTCGATATTTTTTCGAAAAGCTGGCTGGATTGTTTCATTGTTCGTTCCAGAAGACAATTAGTCATATGGGCGTCAGTTTACTTAAAATCCAAAAGAAAGTTTGTATTGTACCTCGTCGAAACATTGACTCCAACTGAACACTGAGCATTATTACTTTCCTTGTTTTTAATTAGTTTTGTGGAGGAATGAGAGGTAATACGTCTTACTAGGACATAAGACAGAATAAAACCTACGTTACAGCCACAAGGCCTTCGTCAGGGACAAAGGAACATAAACAGAAAGGAAAGAAAGTGAGAACTAAGTAAAAAAAACCCATTACAACTTTAAAATGTGGCGCAGTATTTGTTTGTTAACATAACTAAAAGCGAGTAACTATGGTGATGTTGTAAAACTGATAATAGAAAGTTAAAAAAAAAAAGCACAATGGTGTTGGAGTCAGATTTACGAATGGGCAATACACTAGTAATACGGGGCGTTTCTGGTTTTCTTTTGCCAGGCTCAGCCACAAACAGGAAACAACACTGACAAATATAGAAGGGCTAAGAGTAAATAGTAAAGGCCACAACAAACCACGTGGGAAAATCATCAAAAATACCAAACAAGAAAGAAATACCAACACAAAGAAACTGACCTCATTAGCAAAGCAAAACAAAGCAATGAATAACAAATATAGCTAAAAGCACAGCAATGCACACTTTTTTGCATTCCTTTGACAGTTATTTAACATGCGAAATTTAGTAACCGAAGAACGCTTGTCTGTAAAATTATTCAGTAACCGGAACGTCAATAAATAAGTCTGTTTCGAAGCCTGAGTAAACTTCATTAATTAATAACAGTGAAACTGGACATGTTACATTTTCATAATTGCCTAATTAGTGAAGTTACAATGCATTAAATATTATTTTTCTTAGTAACTAATCTGGAAAAAAAAATATGTTTGTACGTGTTATTGGTCTACATTGGCAGGAAGTAATAATTACATGTTGCTCCATGCCGTCAGGTCGTACCCAAGGATTACAAGACGATGGCAGCGCTGTCCAAAGCTATCTCCAAAAATGTCCTGTTTTCACATCTGGATGACAATGAGAGAAGGTAAACTTTTGAGATGATCTTTTCTTTGAAAAATGTTTATGGAAATAATTATGTCAACAAAATTATTACAGTATTATTAGCTTTTAGCCGTAATAGATTTGAAAGTACCTGCCCTTGCTTTCAGAAGCGTGCCAATTGAGTTGTGTAAATTACATAAATTGTGTTGCAGTTACAGCCTCCTGCTCAGAGACAAAGTGAGACTTAGATTACTGCTTCCACGTGCAGCCGTAAGAGGCTAGCAACCTTATCACATAAAACAAATTGCCTCACAAATCACTACTGCAAAAACACAAGCGTGCGTTGGTATAGGCTTCCTGCAAATAGATCAGTAACAGTGGTGGCTCCATTCTCTATATCAGCGTTTCTCAAAATTGTTGGTCTCAGGACCTCTTTACACTCTTAAAAAGTATTCAGGACACCTAGGAGCTTTTGTTTATGTGGGTTATACTGCGAGAGAATTAGAGTTAACACGGCAAATAACGTCTTAGATTATTATGGAAACTACCAATAACCCGTCAATAATGACGCGTGCGAAAAGCTTCTGCAGCGCGTTAAGATTCGTGCTCTTCTGCAGACTGATTTGCTCGTTGTGACTGACGCTGTCCTCGTCTTTGTGCCGCTTCATGTTGTCGTCGTATTGCTGCTTCTTCTAGAGTCTCGCTTGCTCGTTGTGATTGACGCGATCGTCTCTTCCTCTTAGCATCTGCAGCTCGTTTTGCAGCCATTTTATCATTTTGATCCATAATAATAAGTCTGCAATACTTTAAATTAAAATTTTGTCTTGAAGAAACAAACAAAAACTTACATTTTAAGGTTATTTTTAACAAAATGATGAGTTAAATCCGTTTCCGGAATGAAACTGGGTTCTACACCGACTTTTCTTCGTTGAGTGTTACTATTTTCAGGAGAGTACATATAAGGAAAACAATACAATTAATGTCTAACTTTCAACCACAGTTGCATCCCTTAGATGTGACCGACGTACAAACGGTGAGAATTATGGATTTTGATGATAGTTTTGTCCTTGCGGAACCCCTGAAAGGGTCTCGGGGACCCCCGCAGGGGTCTGCGGACCATACTTTGAGAACCGCTACTCTATAGTATAGTACTGTACGCGTAAATGGAAACGACGATGTTGTACAAAGGCGAACAGACTATAGATATAATCTTGTAGCGGCTGGGCAAAAAACTGCTCACCTGAATTAGTTTTTAAAGATGTTTTAAAATGTGATGATCTGTTTCAAATGTATTATGCACATCATTCTGTAGACTTAATCATTCGGGCACTTGGTGAGATTGTTAAGTTGCTATAAAAATAATACTGACGTAGGGGAATGAAGTGTTGGAGACCTGACTTGGTCCAGCTTTATGATTAGCGGGGTGACCTCGCTGCCTTTACCTTCTCTAACTCAGTAGCAGGGTCTGCCAATCGGATGCTGTCAATTGCTATACCGGGACTTATTGTGGAGGTACCTAACCGTTCCGATTTACAAGCTAATAACGCTGGCTTCCATCTTCATGTACTGCATCCACATTACTGTGTATTCAGTGCAGTAAATCTGTGTTTATGAAGTAATAAAGGAAACTGTCCTGTGTTACTTATAATCGATACTGTCAAAGACGACATTAAAGAGGCATGGTTTAAAAGAGAAAGTATTGCAAATACTCATTTCCGTGGAACAGTTTCTGAGAAGGGGAAAGGTGGGATGGGATTCAGAGTGATAATAGGTGACATTTATGGAGAGGAAAATCATCATCAGTTGCCATCTCCACAACGAAGGTTGGCTGTAATGGATCTCCAACGTCTTCTGTCTCTTGTCTTGGTGGTGCACTCTGATAGACTCTTTCCTGTCCATCTCTTGATGTTATCTTCCCACTTATAGCGCTGTCTTCCCCTTGCACGTTTGCCTTCAGCTCTCCCCTCTGTTATGGTCTTCTGCAAGGTGTTATGCCTTTTTATGTGGCCAAAGTATTTTAGCTGCCGAACCTTGATTTCCCTCATTAGTTCTCTTTTCATACCTAGATTTTCTAGGACCTCTTTATTTGGAGAGGAAAATAGATGACGGCAAAGAGAGAAGATGATGAATAGTTAAACAGCATTACATAGGAGAGTCAACAACAGAACTTGTATAGAGCACCAGAGACTAGCATTTGTGAAGAAATAAGATTTCCTATGCCAGACCAGTTGACATGACACAGTCTTGATAAAGATATATATAATATATATGTACTTTGGTTTGTGTACGTGTGTGGGTGTGTCTGTGACTGTATTTTTTTTTCTTGTACAGTGAAGGTGAATACATGTGTTGTTAAAAGCAATGAACTGGTCTGCACTCTGGCATAGAGAGGAGGGCGTACCCAGAGGTGTACTTAGACGAGCTTTTGAGGCAGAGCTCCAAAGCGAACATTAAAACGATAGAGGAAAAGAAAAAGGAGCTGAAGTAATGGAGTGTTACCGCCTCTGCTTTATGCGCCACCGGACTTGGCGAGAACGGTTGATGTTGAACATTTATAATGATTTACCGCTGATAGCCGTTTCCATTTATAGTATTTTGTAATGTATGTAATGTTCAGATGATTTCACTTCCATTTTCAGTGATATATTCGACGCCATGTTCCCGGTGCATCGGCACGCAGGCGAGGTCATAATACATCAAGGTAAGCTTGTCCATATTCTCATTATGTACTCAGTAACCAAAGAACATGTGATAATAATCACTAGTAATTAGTAACCACATAATATATGACCTATCCTCTAACAGACTATAAGCACAAGTTACTTGGTAAGAAAGATCATCTAACATCGCAGGTGTAATAGTAATTGCAGAGATGATAGTAATTACCACGCGTAATAGTAACTGCAGGGGATATTCCTTTATATACAGGTAGTTCTTTGTTTACGCGATATATGCGTTCCCGTAAACAGAAATCCCATAATGGAACGTGATTTTCTCATTCAAATACACGTAAAGTAAGGGGATAATACGTTCCACCAATGCCACACATAATATTAAATATAAATACATGTAATAATAAACAGTCTAAATTAAAATATACTATTCACATTAAATACACTACTGAAAACAACATTGACAGGGGCAGCACCATAACTTTCTTCACCTACACCAACTTATAAGTCAGCGAGAGGTGGGGGTGATGAGATCTGAATGAGAAGCAGGTGATGCAGCAATAAACTGTTTTCTGAAGAAGATGCTCAGAGTTTTATTATTATTTTTTTTTTTTTGAGTTTGTGACTTTCTTGATAAGGAGAAGCACATCCCATAATTTAGCCTCCTGACCATAGAGCTCCCGCCCATGTTAGGATAATCTTCAAAGATCATAAGGCAGGATTCAAGAAGTTGGAAAGCTTCTGTAAATTGTTTCTCTATAAGTTGGCGGCCTGGTGGTTGTTGCGTCTTCATCTTTTTCCGTGTTGATTAGCTCCAGCGCCATTGCTCAATTCTAATTTCTGAGATTCAAGCAAATTAACAATTTCATTTTCGTCTTCTCCATCAAAGTCAGTTCTTGAGACCATTCTGACACAATCCTTAATAGCTGAGATACCATTGTCATCAACGCTAAAACCCTCAAAGTCATTGTAGAATTGAGGGCAAATTTATTTTTTTATCAAATACTGTTCGTGCATCGCCGCGAAACTTCATTCCATGCAGTGATTAGCAAAAGAACACATTTAATAGTGAATACCTTTAAAAAAATCCTCCCCCACAAAAATTAAATAAATTCAGATTGTCATCATTTTGCTCTCGCTCTCCCGTTAGCACGCAGATATAATACTGTAAAAATATCTAAATATCGGGTCGCGTACATAAAACAAAAAGTGCCTAAAAATTGGTTCTCGTAAGTTAGAATTTGCGTAAATGAAACACGCGTAAACAGAGAACTACCTGTACTTGTCTTTCTGAGGCGAATAATGTGGAATAATGGTCAGTTTATTTTCCCTGGATATGAATCTAAAGTCAAACAATACGAGCCTGTTTTGCATATTTTTCACTTGCGGGAGAATATGTTTCGTGGACTTTTTTTAAATCTTTAGTTATGTCATTCATTCAGTGCCTTGCCGACTGGCCTTGAGATTGCATCTCTCCATTTCCTCCGGTCTCTGATGTCTTGAACCAAATGTGTATTCAGTCTCATCTTATGCCATGTGATCAGTTTGTCAAGATGTATCTTTCTTTTACTTTTTTGGGGTTTGATTTGCAAGTTGTTAACAGATTATCTAATTTTTCTTGTTTCATAACTTGTACAGAGAACTTTGTATATTACTCGTATCTTGTGGATTAATTGATTGTTTAGTTGATTTACAAGTATCTTCCTCGATTTTTCTTCAAACCCCGATAACCAAAAATGTTATCAAAATGTGATTTGGTTTACGTATTGTCCTTTCCAAGCACGAAGTGATCTCACAGTTATGTATGTTTATCTGTGTGTGTGTGTGTGTGTGATTGGTCCCCTTTCCCCACAAAAGAACTCTTCCTATGGAAAACAGTTTTCCTGTTTAACGAAGGTTAACGAAGTATTGTCCTACAAACCTTTTATTTTACGTGACAGGGGGAGGCGGGGAGTGGAAGTGTAGCGGAGATAATGTATGTGTTTATTATCTTAATGTAACCAAACCTATTCCTGTGTTCCCAAAACTGAGACCAAGATTGCATTTTGAACGAGTTCAAGAGGAATAGATAAATCATAATGTCATTTATTTAGGCATTCACAATAGTTGTCCGCTAATTCATAGTAACACTTGTGGGATTGTCCGAAGTACAATGATGTTGATTCTGATCAAACAATAATTATAACAATTGTAAGCACTTTATATGTTGTGTTGTCCTAACACATGATCGTTATTTTTTACAGAATTGTCTTATATAATTTTTGTACCAACTGGTAAATATTTAGGAACGTTTTAACCTTAAGTAAGGAGGGGAAAAACCGTGTCAAAGATTTTTTTAAAAGTTGTTTACCTTATTTTGATTATTATATCCCCCAGGGGACGAGGGAGACAACTTCTACGTCATCGACCAAGGGGAAGTAGACGTGAGTTATGTCGTTATTTGTGTTATTGTAATGTTATGTGGGGCTACAGACCATGAAATGAATACCTCCCCCACAGGGAATGAACCTTCCGAGAAAATTCAGAACAGAATTGAAATTAAAACTTCTTGGCTGGTAAAACTTAACAGTCTCTCTCCTCCCCCTCCCCCTCTTTTTCCCCTTCCGGCGGGAGATAACACGACATCATTTGTTAAGTAGTAACTAAATATACTCATTACATTCCCTGTTAGCTCCTTATGGTGCATGGCACCGCCGATGTAGCTGGCCACACCTTGCAGGAAACCTGCGCCAAAGCATGTTCTCTTGTAGCGGTGGTTGCTGTAGTAGTTTGTTTTACATGAAGATTGAGGGGAGAGGATAGAAGGCATCAAGTGGAAAACACTGCTTGCCTGTTAGGTATGTGGTATTAAGAATATATTAATTGCTCATATTACTATTCCGTAACAAATGCTAAGACCACCTAATTTATCAGTCATATTGCCATTCTATTAAAATACTTTAAAAAAAAATCCAAAAAAAACAACTAATGTATCATTCACAGTTACCATTCCATAAAAATGCTAGAAACTTATTTATCTATTACATTACCATTCTATGAAAAATGGTAATTATATATTTATTTATCTCATTACTGTGTTGTCTAAAATCGTATTCAACTTCAACATTATCACCACGTTATGACTTTTAAAGAATTAGAACAGGTATAATTATCAGCTTTTGACATGTCATTCAAACTTGTATATACACTGTATACACTGCAATACCTTAACTTGGGGGCAAGTATAGTTCTACATATCAACTTGTGGGGGCAAGTATAGTTCTACATATCAACTTGTGGGGGCAAGTATAGTTCTACATATCAACTTGTGGGGGCAAGTATAGTTCTACATATCAACTTGTGGGGGCAAGTATAGTTCTACATATCAACTTGTGGGGGCAAGTATAGTTCTACATATCAACTTGTGGGGGCAAGTATAGTTCTACATATCAACTTGTGGGGGCAAGTATAGTTCTACATATCAACTTGTGGGGGCAAGTATAGTTCTATATATCAACTTGTGGGGGCAAGTATAGTTCTACATATAAACTTGTGGGGGCAAGTATAGTTCTACATATCAGTGTGTGGGGGCAAGTATAGTTCTACATATCAACTTATTGCGTTCCATTCTGTTATCGTAATGATTGATGATAGCGTTGGACAAGTAAGATCTAGGGTGATAGCAATTCAAAAGTCCAATGAAAAACGACAACAGTAACTTGTGAAGTAAATGCAGCTCACTCTTGTTGACAATTCTTATAATTTAATCACACTTCCCACAATATGCAGCTCCACATATAGATAACGATTCATGATTACAATCTGCGAACAGTCCATAATTCAAAGTCCGTTACACTGCAACAATAATGGTGCATTCAAAACCTCTCCGTAAAGTCCGTCAAGTTGAGGTCCGCGAGATAATTATATGATTTCACAATATTCTCAAAATACTCATCTACATTATACGAATCTCCTGGCATCAATAGGTGCAGACACTTTCTTATACATAAGCATGACGAAGGACATAGCGGCCTCAAGAGAACACATATGAAACACAGTCCGACCGGCTGAAGACACTTCCAAAAGTCAACTGCCGTTACTCTGCACGCGCGTCTACGTAATTATTTTATTTGACGTCAATTTAATCTAGCGACGTTCTATTTGAGCACCGCGATGTTTCAAAACCATGAACGCATTGCAGTGTGCAAAAAAGGCGTAACACTCATCATAACCAAATTACCACAGAAAGCACTGCTGCGAGATCACGTGACTGCTTGGTAGAGGCTGCTCGTCAGGGACCAGCTACAGTGGTGATTTCATGCTTCATAAAATAATGATGATGACATCAGAGCTTAAAAATAACTATAATCCCAATACAAAGCCTAGTGTAAATATTATCACAACAAGGTCTTAAAACACCAGTGCCATGGTAAATCTTAAAACACCAGTACCATGGTACATCTTAAAACACCAGTGCCATGGTAGATCTTAAAACACCAATGCCATGGTAAATCTTAAAACGCCAGTACCATGGAACATCTTAAAACACCAGTGCCATGGTAGATCTTAAAACACCAGTGCCATGGTAAATCTTAAAACACCAGTGCCATGGAACATCATAAAACACCAGTGCCATGGTAAATCTTAAAACACCAGTGCCATGGTAGATCTTAAAACACCAGTGCCATGGAACATCATAAAACACCAGTGTCAGGGTAAATCTTAAAACACCAGTGCCAGGGAACATCTTAAAACACCAGCGCCATGGAACATCTTAAAACACCAGCGCCATGGAACATCTTAAAACACCTGTGCCAGGGAACATCATAAAACACCAGTGCCATGGAACATCTGGAGACAGAAGTGAAAATGATGAGGAAGACATGGAAAAAATTTGAGCTTATGGCACGTGACAGGAGAACGTGGCATGTGTTTATTGAAGGCCCATACTCATTGCGGAGCTAAAGGGGATTGAATGATTGATTGACAGTGGAGCAGTACAACAGTAACACTTGACGTTCCGGATACAATCCGTTGTCAGCCACAGTAAGGAACGCATTCATGTGCATATATTTAATGATATAGAATATTATAGATAGACAAAGAATAAGTTACTTTAGACAGGAATTGAAGATGAATGAAGATCAACTAGCAGTATGTGTGTATATACGCTTAAAATGGAAAGGATCTAGTGTCGGCGGCTACCCAGGAGAGGACTGAAGAAATACATCATAACAGCACACTGGGCCCACTGTACGTGCCAGGGCTGTGGAGTCGGCAAAAAATATCCCAACTCCGACTTCGAATTTTACGAGACTTAAGTCAGGGCAGATCCACGTTTGATAAATGCAATGGAGATAAGCGCTTAAAAAATTTGAAACAACGTTTTAAAGTAGTAGAACTCATAAAAACCACTTTCTTTTTAAAGTCCATCAATTTTAACATAATGTAGGAAAATTTCAGTTGCTCTTATCATAAATAAAGTTTTAACCACAATTGGAAATTTGGTGGCACATTTAGAAAAAGCACACAAGAAATGAAAATACACTATATACACTGTCAGTTTTCTCATCATTGTTAAAAATGAAACTATTTTGCCTCATGGTGTTTGACAAAGCAGTCAAAATTTGTGTACAGGTGTGGATGATTTGTTATTTTGTATTACTGTATGAATGAGTGAATAATCTACGAAAGCCACGTATTCATTTATTCACACACACATACCATACTTATACATATAACTCCATACAAGTGCATCATTTTATGCCATATCACTAGTTAAAAAAACTGTAGTCCGAGTCGGAAATTTAAGATTACCATAATCGAAGTCGGAGAATTGTTTGGCCGACTTCACAGCCGTGGTACGTGCACTGTATAAAGAATACATTAGTAATCAGCTCCACCCCCAACGATGCTCGGTACAAGCAGAGTGTAAATCATGTGTGTTTGTGCCTTCCTGAAGGTACATAACTTGTTCTGAAATGTACTGAAACAGCTTCCCTTTTAGCCTGTCTTAAAAGCCTAATGCTAGTTTCACTCGGTGTGCTGTTTTTAATACTTGTAAGTCATGTCATGTTTTTGTTCTGTTATTAATACGTAAATCGTGTCGTTTTTATTTTTGTAATGTTGTTAATACTCGTAAATCATGTCATTTTTGTGATGTTGTTAATACGTAAATCGTGTAATTTTTTTGTGATGTTGTTAATACTTGTAAATCATGACATTTGTTTTGTCATGTTGTTAATACGTAAATCGTGTCTTTTGTGTGTGTGATGTTGTTAATATTCGTAAATTATGACATTATTTTTTTGGTGATGTTAATACTTGTAAATCATGACATTTTTTGTGATGTTGTTAATTCGTAAATCATGTAGTTTGATAGCTAGGCGGAGTTGTCGTACGGAAGGTACGGGGTTCGAACCCTGGGTAGGCCACTCACGTCTGTTGTTTTTCTGTTGTCCAAGTGTTCTACTTCTTTATTTCTTACGAGTGCCTGAAAACATACCTTTATGTTTGTCTAATTTTAGTTTTCTTGTGTGCTGATGTTAATACTCGTAAATCATGTCGTTTTTTGTGTGCTCTTTTTAGTATTCGTAAATCATGTCATTATTTTTGTGCTGTTGTTAACACCCGTAAGTCATGACATATATGTGTGTCCTGTTGTTAGTAAACGAAGTCATGAAATTTGTGTGTGTTGTTGTTGTTAATATACGTAAGTCATGACATTTCTTTGTGTTGTTGTTAATACTCTCGTAACTAATGTCATTCTTTGTACTGTTGTTAATACTCGTAAGTGATTTCAGAAATACTCATATATATGTATTATTGCAGTTTTCCTGCATCTTTGACATGACCTTTCCACGCTTACCTTGTAAATATGTTTTCAGGTGTATGTTGGCGGTACTCACGTCACGAGTATCGGAGAAGGAGGAAGTTTTGGCGAGCTTGCTCTCATCTATGGCACACCAAGAGCTGCAACGGTCAAGGTAGGATTTAAATCACACCTGTCTTGTAAACATGGTTTTACCACAGTTTTTCCATACCTAAATCTTTATGTTTCATGTGCACACATAATTCACCGATGAAGAAAGATTTTCTGGTCCAATTTTAAACTCTGTCGTTGTCGATTACTTTTCCTTTCTATTTTATTTTATGCTCTAAACCAGGGTTCTCACCCCTTCTGAGCCTCATTTTCCTGCTTAACACCCTCCACCCCTTACAGTGGCTGTTAGCTGGATAAAAAGTACCTTACCATCTTACTGTGGCTCCCTAGAAATATGGCATGGCCCTGTGGGATCCATATTGCCCGCGTTGAGAACCACTGCTCTAAACCACCGGCAGGCAACACAGAAGCTGTTAGATTCTACTTTAGAAATGCTGAGCTGTCTAAAGATCTAATTGATAAAATAATGTCCTTATCAGGTTTTAGAGTATTTAGAATTTGCAATAAGTGCAGCCTATATATAACGTTTGCCTCGTGCAGTTCCCAGGGGTCTCTGAAGAGATGAGGACAGGGTAGGACTACTACATCCTCAAGCATGTCGTACAAGGCGACTAATATGAGGTTGAGCATGTGACTGGCAACCTCATCACGTAAAACAAATAACCACAGAAACCACCACAGCAAGATCACGTGACAACTTGGTGCATGTTTCCTACAAGGGAACTAGCTCTAGTTGTGATTCCATACTCCATAAGGTGAGCAAAGGAAAATGATACGAGTATATAATTTGTATCTGTGCCGGACGATCTGCGTCCTACAATATCTGTCGACAGAGAGGTGGACAATTCAAGCTGAATTATATTTGACAGAATTTTTAACTTCACTTCAATGATAATATCGCGTTCCTGTCTTATGTAGTTCACGAATACAGTGAGTTTTAATTAGCTAGGTCGTGGTTTCTACCTTTAACCTTTGTGATACCACATTTTTAAATGCCGACGGGAAATGGCATGTCAGAAACTCCTCAAGATTAACAATTCTGACTTGTCACTTTTCCGTCATTTAGAAATCTACCAAAACATCTCGTGTGATCTACCATTAGAGCACGATTGGCTGGTTGCTGACCCCTGCTCTAAACTAACAAACACTAGGGGCTTCTGTAAGCGGTAACAATTTGAGAGTGAGAGTTAAAAAAAAAAATGCACAAAAAACGAAACTAAAGAAGATTGTGCGATTGTAGGTCGAGATGAGAGCTAATAAAATCTATATCGCAACGTCATTTATATTTGGATATGAGCAAAAATAACCAACGGACCCTGTTGTCTAGGTTGAACGGAGCGCGCCTCGCAAAATTTTTTTAATTTTTTAAAAGAACCGTCAAAGATGCGTTTTCCTATTGTCATCAGGCTGTCATGGACGCCCTAGAGCTGGCCACTTCCTGTTTGCCCTCAGAAATAGCTTTTATTTTTTAAAGCAAATGTCCTAAGCCGTCAAAATAGCCTCCCCGGATGCATACTCCAAGGATTTCCAGTCCATTTAATTCTTTCCTTCCATCTCTACTGTTCTTTTATGTTTTCTGTCACTGTATTTTATCGAAATCGCCTTTTTCTCTCTTGTCACCCATTACGATTTTGACCTCGACGCGTACCTCGTTTTTTTTGTCTCCGCTTCACTGATTACTCTGTCAGCATTTCTTGTCTTTGCCATCGACTACTCCCCATTCACTGCATACTCGTGCTTTTTTATGTTTTTATTTTTGTGCTGTTCATTAATGGGCTTCTTGTTTTATTAACTAGTTATCATAGCTGTTTATGCATTCGGTTGTGCCCATCACTGATCAAACTACGTTTGTATTTCTATGTGATACTCATCCAGGTTTTTCGACTACCCTTGCTCTTAACTTTATGCTTTTGTGGCTGGTTATTCTGTGGATATTCTTACCCGTACGTGTAATATCTCACTTTGACCCTGCTTTTTCTGACATTTTATTCTCACATTTTTGGGAAGCGCTACCCATTCCCCAACGTTTTCGCGAGGAGAACTTGGAACTAACTAAAATGTAGGTATGAAAAAGTAAGCCTCAAAATTCTCTTGGACTCCCAACCACCACTCTTGCACGAGAGTCCATGATTGTAAACAAAACAGAACACAGACACACACAGACACACACAAACAAACACACACTGCTGTTAGTGACGCTTCCTCACCTCCTGGTCTTAGGGGAAATCCTACTTTCGTGAAAGAGGGAAATTGTCTGGGGGAATAGAAATGGTTTTTTTCTGAGCTCATACGCGCCATCTTAATTTAGAGGTGGTGTTAGACGAGATGTTTTGTTTACGTGCGAAAATTGAAAACAGTGGTCGAGGAAACAGAAAGGTCAGCAACAGACAAGACTGCACTTTTATAGACCCCCCGAGTAAGCGTTCTTAGTTGTCTGAGGAATTCTGTTGAAATTATGTTGTTTGTTTGTTTGTTGTTGTTGTTGGTGGTGGCGGCGGTGGTGGTTCGGCTGTTTTGGCATATTTCTCTGTTGTTTGCTTTCTTTTTTTTTAATCTCGACTTTATCTTTGTGTGCCATAAAAAAAAAAAAAAGATACAGAATTCATCGGTTGTTATGTGCTGGATTATTGTTCGCTCTAGGTGTTCAGCCAGATTGGATATCATATGTCTATTCCCCCTCCCCACCCCCCTTTATCTCTCTCTCTCTCTTTCTCTCTCTCTCTCTCTCTCTCTCTCTCTCTCTCTCTCTCTCTCTCTCTCTCTCTCTCTCTCTCTCTCTCTGTGTTCATGTGTGCGTGTACTTCTTGTCAAATCCTCTCACCTAAAGTATATGGCCACAGTCCTTGAAGTCATGGGAGAATAGGGGACTGTTTTCTGAAACGGTCACTGCTGAGACATTTATTTTTTTACACAGATTAGTAAGCGAAGATTTAAAAAAAAACATTTTGTGCACACGCTGTTCTTAGACTTGAAAACATCGTTCGGTAGCATGAACAGAAAGACACTTTTGACGATAGTACAAGAATTCGGTTAAACGAAAGACAATGAAAATATGCAGTCGTGTAGTCATTTAGATTGGAAACACAAAATGATGTGATATAGAGGGAAATTTATTTAATTCATGCAGTTAGGTTTATCGCGATATTTTCAAAATGAGATACTTCCAACGCCCATTACGTTTGAGTCGCGTCGAAGACTAAGCTGAGAGAAGTTTAAGACAAGACGGAAAAGCTGGGTGAGGGGTTAATGATCATTACCCTTCAGCTGCCCAAGGAGAATAGACCTTCAACAAACTCATTCTAAGTCATCCTGTCACGTGCCATCCGCCCAAGATCTTCTTTATGCCGTGCGTTTTCGAATTTGTTTTGTTTCCGAACTTTCCATAATCCCTAAATAAATATGACAGGAAGATTTTGTTTCCGAACTTTCCATAATCCCTAGATAAAAATGACAGGAAGAAATATAATTCTTGCCGTGCGAGTTACGAGATTTTTAATTTACATACAGTTCACTACATTAATGCATATCTTTGTAACCGCGCTGCTGTTACTGGTTACTGTGTGTTATCTCACTAGGTGGCATATGGCAGGCCTAGTGACGTAATTCAAGTTTACAATCTCTCCTTTTTATCTTCCAAGTTATTTAGTTGATATCATTACTGGCCATCTCCGCCAGAGGTGTAAATTCCTGGATGATACTCTAATCCTTTTCTTGTATACTTCAGGTTCGTTTAGTTCCTTCTTTGATGTTAATAGTGACTTCGTATAGTGGTAGTTTAAATGTACATGGCATACAATCAGCAACTCACAAAGATGGAATCAAATTCGTTCTGATCCTTCAAAACTTTTAATAACGTAATAAAACAACACATATAATGAGTTATTCAAATGATAGAGTTCGCATAGAGACCTTTACTGGGTCTTTGTACTTCAGGTTAACTCATACATGAATTCTATGTCTTGTAACTTCCATATTCCTCTTTAACTTATTCTTTTCTCCTGTAGACTTCCTTAGTCTTCCCAAAACCTGCTCCTATTTCCTCATATACCAATGCTCTTTATTAGCATTCCATACTTTATTTGTTACTTAAATATCTTCCTCGACGAACTGGTCAGACAGGTCTCTATAACTGCTCCTAGCAACAAAATTCATCTCATGCATAAATAATTGTATGTACACCCTTCTGATACTTACAAGTGAGAGAGCATATTTGAAGTTCTTCTATAAAAGTCGACATTCACTTTTTCTTGAAAATCATATGCATTTCTGGATACTTCATACCTTGTTCAATATGGCTCCTCTATAATATCTCTAGTTTCCTTCAAATGTTTACAGCCTTGTGGTTACTCTACACATAGTCGTTATAACCATCCGTTTTTCTTGGTACATAGTCGTAAAGTTCTCGTAATGAACTGGCATATCGTGCTTCTGCAAGATTCTCCTGTAAACAAAATTTTACTCTGTGCAAAATATAATCATAGTTCAATACTTACAAAAAACACAGCATAAACGCTGATCTCCTTTCAGAAATACACCTTAACTGTGAACTACAGAATCAAATCAAACTATCTCCCGATAGAATAACACTGGCTAGTGATGGCTCAACTTCTAAACATATTCACATAAACCCTATCTGTAAAACCACAGAAGGTTCATCTTGTCCGCATAGCGATCACACCTTCTTCCTGAAGCACAACTCAGGACTGCCCGTCATCTAATGACCTCTGGTCATTTTTCGTGGTGTGTTTTCTTGCCACTCTTCTGATTCGCTGACCCAAATCTTTTTACTTAAATTTATTGGTCAAGCCTTTTTTTTTCTTGTTCTCGAACTTTCTATTTACAACTCACTATTAATCACTCACTATTAGTTAACAAGAACCGGTATTCTGAACCGTTGTCAGTTAGCAAAATTATTATTTTCATTCATTATTTTCTCTTGTGAGCTGTCCTAACTGTTTATCTCACCTTAACAATAGCATGAATAATGCTTGGGCAAACCCCACGGTGACATCTTCAACAGACTCGGATGTATGGCATGAGCTAGTTCGACGCGGTCAGCATCAAGCGAATCTTACCGGTCAGAGAGCATGCGCTGTAAATCTTGGGTCCCGATAGACTTTCGTCTATATTGGGTCCCGTAATACTTGCTGGTCTGTCCTTTCTGTGGTCTCTGTATGACACTTATAGTACCAAAGATCGCTTAGAGGCAGGTTGAATATAAAGGTAGTTCCATAGCAGAAACTGCCGGAGGTGAGTGAAGTGTTAGAGACTTCACCTGACTAGGTCCAACTTTTGTTTTACGAGCTGGGATGACCAGCATCCTTCCTCGCTGCTGATGTCTTCCCTAACTTAAGAGCAAGAGTGGGGTTCCCATTTACTGTTGAGTTGACTAAAGCAGGAGTCTGCCAAGTTTCGATACCGGAAGCCGGTAACTGTGTCGGAGAGGCAAGCGCTCTTGTCACGAGAGGGTAGATGTTATTTAAATTATAAGATATCCTGGACACAAAGTTGTATCAGGTGATACCAGGATAGTGCCACATAAGAGTCTAGTCTTATAAGTAATACCCCCTTCTCTGAAAAGAGTAAGGGTGTATAGATATCAAAGGTAGGATCAAGCTGTATAAGTTCCTAGAGAAGATGGTAATGTATTACTCTAAGTTCCTACTTGCCCCTCCCCAGATCCTCCTCTGTTAATATTATTATTATTATTAACTCTGCTAGGGGTATTAACTAAATCTATCTACCTACAAGAACTGTAACTTAACTTAAAGAATTTTAAGTAAGCCTGCTGGTAAATATTTACAATTAATTTTTACAGGTTTTTCTTTTCTGCTTGAAAATCTTTCAAGAAAACTCCAATTCAATTACACAAGTAAATAAATAAAACAATTGAAATTTGTCACAATTATCTAGTCTTTTGAATTAACTAAAGATTCTTGATAAGGGTGCATACATGCCACACCTCGCAGATGAAAAACCTGTACAAAAAATTCAAAAACCCTGTACAAAGACCAGCAAAACCTGTACAAAAAAAAAGACAGAAAAAACGTATCAAAAGAGTTAATTCGTGTTAAAAAAAATTTCAATTACAGCTGCATCATAGAGGTATGGGGACTTTGCCTTTTAAAACAGGTCTTCATTTATTTTAAAACTCAAACAATATTTGTCTGAGTTTATTTTGAACTGTAAAAATGATGTGATCGTGTCATCATTTAGTCTATTTCTGCGCTTAATTATCACTAACAGACCAGGAAATCCTGTGTTTGATAGGACCTTATCCTTTAGCACGCTGCATTGTTTTCCCGAAAATGTGCCCTGCAGCTGCAATCTTTTTCACAACCCCCCTTTTTTTAAAGTGGATGACTTGTAAATTCTATAGTTTTTTGGTCCATTGCTCTAATTTTTGGACTGTAGGCTTTAGAAATAAATGAATGATGAATCTGACGATATAAAATTTGTTTGTGTACATGTTAGATGTGATAGGAAGAGAGGTATGGAAAGATGAAAAAAAAAAAAAACGATAAATAAATTTTAAAAAATTTGTTTTTTAATTTAAATTTTTTTTTTTTAAATTAAAAAAAAACCCAACAAACGAAGAGTCCTTTTCCTTTGCATCTCAATGAAAGTCATTTGACCAATACAAATCAAATGACGATCTTTTCGTTACACCCATCATCAGTAGCAAAGCAACAAACGCCCTCGTCAGCAGTGATGTTCGGCCGTAATCCTAAACCTTTCCGATAAACCTAATCCTAACCCCTAAAATTATACATACTAGCAATGACATTCTACTTTCGTTTCCATCTCTGCCATCACCCATATTCTGAGAACCAATATTAGCGCTAATAAAGACAAAGATCTCCTTGTCATCGCATCGGAGTCAGAATACATTAAACTTAGAGCGAAAATGGCCGCGTGTTGGATGCCGATTGATTGCGATTTAAAAAATTCACAGAAAATAAACGCGGATACTCCCATTACTAAATAAAGATCGGAAATGGAAGCTAACTCTCTTGCAAATAACATTAAAAATGACGCAAATTACGGCTACGATAGTGGCACAAGTCGATCGATTTATATGTATGTTTAATAATTAGGCGAAAAAACCCGTACAGACGTTTGTACGGGCCGTACACATCTGAAAACGCAAACACCCCGTACAGATTATGGGTAAACCATAGCGTGTGACATGTATGAGGGTGGATTTAACTGGAATGATAAGCCAAAGGGTCTGACCACCAAAAGTGGATTTAGGCTGACGACAAATCACCACCCCTATCGACACCTGGTATAAAAGTGCAAGATGTAGGTGTCTTCTCTGGTTTATAGTGTTGCTGTGTATGTTGCAGTAGAATAGTTCACAGGGTACAACACAGACAACATGATGTGTAGAGTCATGAAAATGGTAACTTCGCTTTATGTTTTATACCATTTATTGCACGCCACAAAACAGTCATGATATTTTGTCATCACCAACATAGTTTAACGAATGCAGCATTCAAAATCATATTAGCTGATAGTCATGTAGGATTCAATACTCAATAGTTCTATTGTAAACAGATAGCTTCTGTATATTTGATATCATAAAGTTCTGGTTCATGAAGCTGTATAAATAATATATATAACTTCTGCAACAGTGTCAGCTGCAGATCATCAATGTTCATAGACAATAATAGCAGATCAGATGTGTACAATAAGTCCGTTTACTGTCTGCACGTGAATAGCATACATGGAATACAGGTCAAACCGACCCTTATAACCTTCCTAAGTCTAACCATCTGACTTGGACGTGATCTCTGATATAACGAATCCTGGAACACAGACAATAGTCTTGTTGGTCTAGAGCGACCCATATATATATATAACTAGTTCAGGTATAAAGATACCGGTGGCGAAAATCCTAGTCAAAGTACCTCTTCATTTTGAATCACACAGGCGAGCAAGGAGCCACAAAATGACGAACTTCTAGATGATAGCATAAAGTTCAATACAAGAGGAATTACCTTTCTTCGGAAATCAACCACGAACATATGCCTCCAGGCAGGCTTGAATAATACTGGGAAATAGTCTAGTTAGCTAACTAACTCACAAAGACAATGTATTTCCCTCAGAAAATCACAAGACGCACATTGCGTCCGCTCGCTGCTCAGACCATTTCTAAACTCCCGAGCTGGGCGGAACACACCAAACGAACTACCAGTTTTGACATGCGCAGAACTCCAATATCTGAGTCGCCGCTCACATAAGACGATTCTAAGAACATTCGAGATAAAAGTCTTACACAGTCGCGCCTTTTATGGTCATGAACAGAAGCGTTAAGACAGGTTTCAGACATCTACAACAGTTGACTGATACTACCAAATAAGGAGATATGGTCACGCTTCGTTCAAGAAATTATAGACCGAACGTGTCTCTATACAAGAGAAGGCAAACTCATAAAAAAATTGTAGTCTCGATATCTCGGGTTATGTCCCTTTGACTGTAAAAAACATAATACACCTTTCAGTCAAAAAATGATCATACATACGAAAAATGATCATACAAAGACTTTGGAAAAAGTAATTATTTGTGCGTAACAGTTCTCTTTAAGCTGAATCACTTTGTTGAAGACAGTCTTTTTCTAGAATTGCTTCAAACTTGTTCAGTTACTTAAGTTTGTCTATTTCTGACTAGGATGGTTGCCTAGATAAAATGCTGTGCTGGATCATCATAAACTATTTTGTGGTGATGCTGCATTAACCGACCAGTAGCCTTGTGTGGCAACTTAGCTTGAAATATGGGCGTTGATTCTGTTCCACCTCTGTTCTGGCAGGAATTTGTGTCTCCTCCAGGCATAGGATTGGGTGACAGGCCCTATATCATCAAGGGCACTAGCACCAATAGCTCCTAAATTAGTCAAGCTCCTTCAGGTGGACTTCAGTTACAGAATAAAACCTGAAACATATTCAGTTTCACCACTGTATTGTCTATCTCTATCCCCTTTCTACAGAGGTAGGAGGTAAGAGACAGTTTCAGACGACAGAGTGCAGGTAGATGCACAGGTCATATCAAGACAGCATTAACACACTTCAGTTCACTGTGACCATATCTTTCTCCAATTCCTTGGATATAGCTAACTGTCCATGATTCGCCTCCATACATTTATTAGGTCTTGTGTAAAATACTAAGTGATATCTTAATCAACCCAGTAAAACAATTCCTTTCATCCTTCCTTGTGTTCCTGGTGTGTGTGCCATTCCATCAAGAAATAATTCTTTAAAAGCTTTTCGAAAACTATGAACTCACTCTTGCTTACATTCGCCATTTATTTAAATATACACAGTCTTGTAAGTCCACCAGAAACACACCGTAGTTTTCTAACACATGTTACACGCTTCCTAATGCACACTGTAGTTAATCAATAGTTGAAAAAAAAAACCGCACACCCACACAAATAGTAATACGTCTTACAAGGAGAAGGACAAGAAAAACCTACGTTGCGACCACAAGGCCTTCGTCAGGGACAGACAAACAAGAGACAGGAGGGAAAGAAAATGAGAATTAAGTAGAGAACATGAAACTATAAAAATAAGAGAAAAAAACTCCCTTAATATTAAGTCCAGTCACATGTGAAGCAAGATGGCTGCCACTGTTAGTTAATCAATAGAAATATATATATATATATATATATATATATATATATATATATATATATATATATATATATATATATATATACACATTCTTTCTTACCCTCAGGCACATACAGTCGAGCTGTTAATGATTAGAATGATCTGCTCTCAGGTACAAAAGGCAAAGGCACTCTTCATTAACACTTTTATTCTTTTTCCGCTTGCTATGATTTTCAAATCTGACTGGCCTCGATTAGCAGAAGGCAAGGTGTATTTATACGTCACATCCGGTGACCGAGACAGCAGAGGCGAAAGGGGTGTTTGCAAATCTCAAAATGTATGCAAAATTTGTCCTGATGTACAAATATTGAAAACTACGATTTTAATTATCTTCTTTATTTCTGGAGCGATTTTGTTCATCTAAGGCTTAAACTACACCCTGATTTATTTTTTAACTTTCTAGCTATTTGTCTTTATATTACATTCTTTATTTTATTCTATACGTAGCCTAAACAGCAAAATTATGGACCAACCTGATGTCTCGATGCCTTTCACTAGAGATTTCTCCATTACTATATCACTTCCCGTAGAAATCTTATTACTAACGGGTAGAGCATCATTCCTAGTATTGTATTAGTGACCTCTTCCAGGTGGTACTTCTCTCCTAAAGCTGTAGTTAAATTCCAATCTCAACAGGTTTGCACAAAATTGGAGATCGCCATTGTAGGCTAGTTTGTTATTTGTAAACACTGCATAAAGGTGCGTTTTCATTGGTTCTCTCTGCATTCTTCTATTTCTAACGTATGGCGTTTCGTTTGGGTAATGAATGACGTGTTGTGACTCCGACTTCACGACAGCTCTAACTGCTTATCTAATAGGACGCTCTAGCTTCTATTTACCTAGTGATAAAAGATGTAACATTTTCTCATTCCGATATTGCTTTACATACTTCACTGTCAGATAAAGATCACACTGAAAACAGTGAAACTGCATTGATATGGTTTGGCATTTATGCTGCAAAGTACAAGAGCATATTTTCAAGCTCAGTAATCTCCAATTTATCAGATCATACTAGTATTTCTTATTTTTCCCGACTTTAAATTTCCCGGGAGTCGGATAGACCTATATATATATATATATATATATATATATATATATATATATATATATATATATATATATATATATATATATATATATATATATATATATATATATATATATATATATATATATATATATATATATATATATATATATACACACACACACACACACACGTATAAAATTTATTATGATCACCATAAGGCTTGTCACGGATTGCCTCCCCTTAGCTCTGCAGTAGTGGTCCACCAATGGCCAATACCCAAGAGTATCTAATATGGATCTTCAAAGGTGTCTACATTCACACAAGATTACTCTTGGCAGAGTTGTAGATAGAAGGATAATGATGCTTCTATCTCAAGGGAGAGTTCTCGTTGCCAAACCATCTTCGTTGCTTTGATACAATCAACAATGATTGTTTTGTTGTAAAATAACATGTAACAAATTTAATAATCAACTGGTTTTTAACATGTTAAAATAACGATGGAATTATGGTGAATTTTAGATGTATATAAAATTGTCTTCACTGAGACTTTTGTGAGGATTTATAAAAATGGTCCTTTTGCTGTTTCCTTTAATAAGAACGTAGCTAATCTAAGTGAGTCCTGCAGCCGTGGTTTCGTCAATTCTTTTGTGATGATGGCACTTCTCCACACAGCTCTTCCAATGTAGGCGGTTAGTGTTGAATCCCTGCTCTTGACTCACAACTAGTGGCATAGAAACTTTAGTCTTGCAGCTTCATACCACCAACTTTAGACAAAATAAAAAGATCAAATGCGTCTGCAAAGTACACTGGGTTGGAAGATTAACAGGCACATTGTCTCGCTGTCCACCCACTAATGTTAGCCTCTCTGAATAATTATACTCCCTGAGTATACACAGTATAACTCAGGGAATATGATTAGAAATCACCGTTATCCTTCTGGTTACTTTAAAATGTGGAAAATGTGTCTGGGCAGCGTGAGTACAATGATTTGTGCCTGAACTCAAATTATCAATTTCATATCTCACAAAATGATACGATACACTTGATGCACATGGGATGTAATTATCACTCATCACTGCTCCATTTGGAGTCTGGGGTTGCTGCTTTAGCTTTTCTGAGCGAATTAGCATAAAACAAACACCAGCGCTTGGTGTAGTGGTTTATGAACATACTATTTTCATATGTTAGGGTTGCCAACCTCCTATGACGTGTATAAGCACTTAGCAAGTACATACATGTCATATTCACATGGTAAAATAAATGTTTACACTTACCCCAAATTAACTTTTGGGAACACAATCTCCTGGCACAGATATATGGGCACAGCACGTTGATGCGATGCTTCAAATCACCTGTCTGGGTAATTTTATTATTCCTCTTATGACTTGTATTCTTATTCCTTAAGTTTCCAGGTTTACTTTTAAGTTTCAAAGTTGCCCAAATACTTCGATTTGGCACTTATAATTTTGAAATTCTTTGTCCGATTCTTGTGCTTCCGATTTCTTAAGCATCCAGTCTTGGTATTTAAAATTGCGGGTTCTCTTTTAAGTTCTAAAGACGCCCAAATACTTTGATCTGTCACTTTTAATTCTGGAATACTAGTCCGATGTCTCTCTGGCTCCTGGGAGTTGCTAATTTGATGCAGTCTGATTGTACTTTTAGACCAACTTGCCAATGAAAGTCAAAGTCTATTCCGGCTCTCAAATTAAACCAATGGTAATAACTCTATAGAACTATGTGGGTCGGGGTGTTAAATCCTTACTATCCCCCACGTGTTTTAAAATGACCTCTTCCACAAATGGCAGTAATACTTCCGATTGTATTTGTACAAACTCACAAACACATCGGCGAACTTATTTCCTGACTAATATCTTCCGCCCATATTGTCTCCTTTGACAGGTTATCTGTAAAATTGATACAGAGATGGCCCAGCGGAAGCGATTACGTATATCACACGTATTTGCGTACATCTCTCAGATGGCTTTCTCAGACTGACAGACCGCGAACCCAGGTGGTCACTTGCCTGTTTGTCGCTGGTCCCGGAAATGAATTACGTCAAAGTCGTTATTCCTCTTCACATTTACTGTCTGCATCAAAGGTGGCTAGACGACTTACGTGATAAAAGTATTATCCGCTGACCTGTCTAATTAACCTGGTATTATTGGTGAAACGTAAATAAGTATGGGAGCGGCTAGGCAAAAAATTAGAATGGTCTGGCGCTCTCACTTCCAAACCTCTACACCTCACGGTAGAAGGGGAATGACTAAGTAAGTAAGTAAGTAAGTAACGTAATTTATTTCAGCCTTATGTGTGTTAAAAAATAATTTTTTTTTTAAATCCAGTAACTTTCGAGGAAAACTAAAGAATAGACAGATTTATCTGAAAGTCTGCTTCAGAATTTTGTACACAAAATTCCCAGTTATTGAAGAAAATATGTCTTTTTCTGAAGGTTTTATGTTTATTATTGCTTCAAAAAGTAGATAAAAATTAGCAGTTCGCTTCCAAGTGGCTTCAAAAGTTTGATATTCTCTTTTCAAAGTTTTTCTGAGATTTTTTTTTTTTTTTTTTTGATGATTTTGATTCATTTGATTCAGTTCCAGGGTTAGTTCATCTTCTGTGGCCATTTCCATTGACAAACTAACATCATTTTTGTTTGTTTCTTTCCTTTCTTCATCTTAGTTTGTCTTCTTTGTCGGTGGTAAGATGTCGCCGAAGAGTCTATTCATTCATTCTTCTGCGAAAGAATAGTAGTTTTGAACATAAGGACACTTTTTTATTTTATTTTTTTCACGCTCTTTGGATTTTGGAGGGTCATGGGCAGGGTAATAATTTTCTTCTCTCGCCGTTCTTTGATTCTTTTTAGAAGTGCTTCATACATTTCTTGGGCTAAATGGTTATTCAAAACTTAAATATCTTTACAAACATTATAATTAGAATGAGAAAACAGAGAAAGATCGGAAAATATTACGCGCACTTTTGTACCCGAACTGACCTCAACTGCTTTGATTTTCACTGAGTTGTGTCTTGTTTTAACATGATTCATTCATGCGCCAAATTAAATTCAGCCGTATGTAAGCGAGAAAAGATGCATGTTTCTTAAAGCATTCTAATTATACTATTTTTATTAATAAAAATACTTTTTTCAAAATTTCACGGGTCCTGTTTATGTTTCGCGGGACTTGACTAATCAAAAAATATTTAAATTCCCGGGATTTAATCCCGAATATTCCCAAACCGGAAACCCCAATTCACACGCTGTTAAATCTCAACTGATTAACCCACTGTGTAATCACCCTGCGATTTCAAATAATTTCTGTTCCTTCCTGACTTGAAATGTGACCAAAGAATTGAGTGATGTAGAAATGGCCGCTTTGTTAAAAATAAATGCATCTATAAATAAAGGCAGAGTGTATGTTCATTTAGTGAACTGTGTCCGTTCTCTCTTCTAAGCCCCCTTCCCAATCCTTCAGCAGAGATATAGACATCCCACGTGACATTTATCCTTGCTCTATTTTCTCACCCGCCGTTATCCGGTTTCTTTCTCTCTCTGGTTCTGTCTTCATCCCTCCCTTCCTCTGTGTGTGTTTGGGAGTAAACATGTATTTTGAGAACAACAAATACTGTTTGACAAAATTTACCAGTGTTGAAAATTACATCCCTCTAGTCGTACTGCCCGATATACGTATTTCTTGGGGGTCAGTGTGGTCGCGACATGTCAAAGCGCACTCAAAAGTGAAATCAGAAATCCCAAAGGGCATTTGCTATGTGGATTAAAGTATTTACCCGGTAGCCTGTTTCTCCATCAAACTGAGGAAACTGAATGGAGCAAATTTAGCTTCATGTTGTTCCAGTAAGTGTTGAGAAGTTGCTGAAGATGGAATGTCTTAAACGTGCTTTCCCTCATCGCCTTTCCTGTCTTCTGTATTTACTTGTTTCTTAGTCCTCGGAGCATTGTTTCGTCTCTTTCCTCTGTGTTCTTCCTCCCTCTCTCCCTCTCTCTCTCTCTCTCTCTCTCTCTCTCTCTCTCTCTCTCTCTCTCTCTCTCTGCCAAACTAACATACGAGCAAGAGAACGAAATATTTCCTCCTATATCCTAATTTTCCTATTAAAACGTCATGTAACGTAACAGTGAACCTATGCCGCCAGCGTTTTGGGGAAAATACGGAATAGGCGCGCATTGCACCGTGAAAACAAAATTGATCACCCATTAACAGAACGCGCAGGCTGTCATTTTTTTTTTTTCATTGGCCTTAAGTTATGATAAGTTTGACTATAAAGATCAAATATAGTTGATATGGAATTCTTATTCTTCTTCTTTGATCCTTAGCCGCCGACCGTCAAAGCAGTCAGTGGCCATCACGCCTAGTGGCTTCTTGTAGGGCAACAACAAATTGATTCCACTTTGCTCGGTCGGCGGCCATCCTTCGTACAGTGCCCCAACTCTGGTTCATTCCCTGCATCTCAGCCTCCACAGTCCTCCGCCAGGTTGTTTTTGGTCGGCCTCTCTTTCGTTTTCCTTCAGGGGTCCAAAGCATAGCTGTTCTTGTGATGGCATCGGGGTCTCTTCTGAGGACATGACCAACCCAGCTCCAGCGTCTGCCAGCTATGATGGTGTGCATGTCCTCTTGCTTGCTCCAAGTAAGCAGATCTTGGTTGGTGATGGTATTCGGCCAAAAGATTCGGTGAATTTTTCTTAGGCATGTTGTGTGAAAGGAGGACAATTTCGACATTTCCTTTTCTGTAACTGTCCAGCATTCCGCACCATAGAGAAGCACAGAAAGCACACAGCTCTGATATAATCTTAATTTTGTGCTTGTGCTGTATTGGGAGAACTTCCAGATGCTGTTTACGCTAAAGAAGGCTGTTCTTGCCTTATTCATTCTGATGTTGATGTCTTTGCCTGCCCCGCCGTCTGGTGTTACTATGCTTCCTAGGTATGTGAAGGTATCTGTCTGTACCAATTGCTGATTCCTTACTGATATGGGCTCAGGGTTGCTCACATTGAGCGTCATGACCTCAGACTTCTTTAAATTGATGTTCAATGATATGGAATGGAACGGAATAAAGTGACCACAGGAGAATTAGTTCCTTCATCAGGACCTGCAGACATAAAGAGCGCAACATAATTATTTCCCTTTATGATTTTGTAGGTCACTATTTGTCGTAAGACATCTAATATTGGAGCCAAAATATTTGCCAGGCCAGGTCATGAATTTATTTCTTATTTACATCTCTCCTGTCTTAACTCATATATGAAGTGCTAGAGAAAAATACATCAGATTATTGCCTACATTAATTTCATTTTTAAAGAGCTGAGCAAACCCCTGATATTGTCAGGTCTGGGAAAATGTTATGAAAAGGATTCCTTGCATGCAGCATGCATGGGTATAGCGCGGCAACTTGGTATTGAATATAAGTTTATAAACTAATAAAACGGTATTGAATCAGTTTTACTAATAACAGTTCACATGAGACAAGGGACGTTTCGGGTTTTACCCTTCGTCAGCCACAAACAGGTGACAAAGACCAAAATTACATATAGGTACTACAAAACTATACGATGATGAGAAACATACAAAAAATGGGCGATACAAGCAGATGGAAAAAGTAAATAACAATACAAGAAAACCGTAAAATCTAAAAGAAATACTGAAACAAGAAAGTAAATAATCCAACGAAACGAAAAAAGAAGAATAAACAAAACTGTGGCTGATAAGGCATAATGAACAAATGTAAAAATATGAAACAAGAGATGCACACAAAATATAGTAGTCACGAAACGGAAACAGGGTAGCAGCAATAATTGTAGTATAGTATAAGTAAATAAGTAAAAACTGGTAAATTAAGGGGTATTGCACTAATAAAAAACTGGTAAAAAGGTTTTATAAGTTTTTTATAAACTAATAAAAAACGGTATTGTAATCGTATAGTTTTTACTAATATGTAACTTTTCACATGTGGCTGACAAGGGTAAAACCCGTTTTCGGGTTTTTACCCTTCGTCAGCCATAAAAACAGTTTTTTTTAAACGGTTTTTACCAGTTTTGTAGCCCCTTTGTTTATTTACTTTTTCCATTATTGCTGCTGCTGTTTGTATCGTGCCTACCATTTTTTGTGTGCATCTTGTTTCTTTTTTACATTTGTTCATTATGTTATTTCGTTTCGTTGGATTATTTACCTTGTTTAGTATTTGTTAATGTATTTTTGGTACTTTTTCCATTGCTTGTCACACTGTAGTACCTATATGTAATTTTGGTCTTTGTCACCTGTTTGTGGCTGACGAAGGGTAAAACCCGAAACGTCCCTTGTCTCATGTGAACTGTTATTAGTAAAACTGATTCAATACCGTTTTATTAGTTTATAAACTTATATTCCTTACCAGTTTTACTGCAGCCCCTTAATTTATTAACTTGGTATTGATCTGTGCTGATATCAGAAATCAACCGGACTTTAAATAAAGGGGAGCGGGGCGTTCTCAGAACTCAGCCCCAGGGATCTAAAGACTGGTGCGGCAGTAATGTGCACAGTCTGTCATTTCTGTGAAAACTAGGAAGCTGTGTCCTGGTAACCAGTGTGTAAACAATAATTTTTGCTCTTAAACAAGATGAGAGGCTAGTTGGTTCATGTTGTAGTGGATTTTGATGGTATTGTATGGTTGATGTCACCTAGTGTGATGTATGAGGTCAGCTGTGAAGGCTCCTGAGATAAATGTAGATGTGAATTACAGAAGGCCCTTCTTACTACCACTTACGACCTCACACATATCTTTTTTTTTTACTAATGAATGTGGCTACGTTAAAAATCTAGGGTACTGATATGTAATGTGTTGTGGTAGATTACTCACACACACACACAGATATTTAAGAAGTCTAATAATATTAATAAAATTTATAACACACTGAACTAACTCAGGCTATTTTAGTTTTTTAAAGTTAAATCTTTTGATAAATTTATTTTGTTCTGAACCAAATGTTTAGTTGGTCAGAACATAAGAAATATTATGGAGTCATAAATGGAATGCAAAATCATATGACATAATAAAATGGAAAATGTGTACTTAATTATTTCAAATGACTGGTTAATAATAATTATATTAAAATAGTCACAGGAGAACTTATTACTAGATATGCTGTTGGGATGGTGTAATCACTCCCAGTCTATGACTGCCAAACATTGTCCGTTGACTTAAGGGATAAATATATATAGTTTAATTTCCCCAATGTCATGGCTTTCTTTAATGGTGAATTAGGGATAATTTAGTTGAAAATGTCGTTGGTGAAAGTCCAGCAGGCCAGATATAACTTATCTCGCCTGCGTCGATCCTGTACAAAAGCCTTGTGGCCCCACCTCTCCGTGCTGGGGGCAATATACGGCTGCTCTGACACAATGATAGACTGCTCTGGTCCACACTTGTATATATTACTACAGCATTTGACACCGCTTTGGTGCCAAATAGAAACTCACAGTTCAGAATTCAGAATTGAGAACACAGTTAAATTTACTAGCAAAACTCAGCTGAGCTGCTGGCCGTATGATGGCGTCCCACTATATAGTTATATTCTTATGGAATCAGCACCATCATGGATTCAAACTGCGTCTCTGAACAGACTTATGTCGAATGGCAAACTTTCACCTCTCTATCTCGCTACTATAAAATGCGTTGGCCAATCGCCGACTTCCCCCCTTGCTTTCAAATCTTCAACCAAAAGTCACTTCAGTCAAATCTCAGTCAAGTATGTATTACGGTCTGTTAGTCCGTCTGTCTCTACTTGTTTTTTTCATAAAAACACACTTGGTTTTACATGCATTTCCTACACGAATCTGCTGCCTAAGTTATTTTTAGCTACAATGCTCCACCACATTCCCTCTCTTTAATTACAGCTCGATTTTTACGTTTGCAGACTCAAGGCCAAGATTTTGGAAACTTTTAGTGACTTGGGTTAACAGTGCATTCGCTTGTATGATATGAACAATACAGTCTTTTGTCAATATCTTCTTTATTATCTATCCGTCTGTATAAATGAAAGCATATTATTTCTCTGCTCAAGATGGGCTATCAAACTAGCTAGGTTTTATTTTCATAACTCTAGTATTAAGAAAAAACATATTTTTCTCAAGTTTAATTTTTGAAATTTGTTCGAGAACCTTCCCTCATGTGTTTTGCCGCGGCATTCAAATAAAGACCAAGTATCGAAACACGTCCAAGAAATGACTGTCTCGATCAAGAGCTAATGTCCGTTTCTTGTCCATTTCCTTACTTTATGTCAGCTAGGGGACGTGAATTTTTTTCCTTTCACCCCCACTTGCGTCTTTTTGCCGTTCGAACTTCAAACACGTGTTCAGTCATATTTTTCCTTTTTTGTGTCTTCCGTTCTCTCCCGTCTACAAAGGGTAAACGTTTCGTCTGCACTTCTAACTTGTTAGTTTTAAATGGCGGTGGGAAGGGCTGGCATGGGCGAGCATGTCTCCTAGTATCTTACGCATTATTTTTAACCCTACATTTCATCGTTAATTTTGGAGATATTTTAACGTTGTATCATGGTGACATCATCACACATGTGATAAATGTTTACCCAGTCAGGGAATGTAAATCAGTGGTGGTGCTCTAGCTGGGGGCAGAGTCAGTATAGGCATACAACACTTGACAAGTGTTCATTGGTGGCACATAAATGTCATTCATTCAATATCATATTCATTCAGTACCATTTAGTACCATTCAAGTCTTCAAGGAGCATAGGCCTTCAACAAATTCATGCCAAATCCTCTTATCCTGTGCCATCTGCTCAGTCTCTTTCCATGTCTTCTTCACCCCCTTCACGTCTTTCTCCAGTTCTCTTCTCCATGTGTTTTTCAGTTTCCCTGTACTTCTTTTACCAAGGGGTTTCCAGAGCAGAGACTGTCTCATAATGCTAACAACAGGTTTCTTCAGTATGTGTATTGGCCATATCCAACATATATAAGATTACACCCCTCCATTTCACAATGACACACCATAACAGCTGTAGATCTTCCAGCTCTAAGTAATACCAGATATACTTGTATTAGCATCTTGCCTCCACTTTTCATCAGCCTGGGAAGTTCAGGATTCTAGAATAACTTGTTCTGAAGTGAGTGCTGCTTACTAGTACTGTGTAAAGAAGGGGGGGGGGGGGGGGGAGATAAAAAATAATCATACAGAGGAATAAAGAGCGAGAGTGCAAGTAATAAAAGTTCACGTCTTACTATTGAAGAAATGTGCTGAGAGCTGCGCACTGTGATTGAAGGATTGGGTTTACCCGATGGGGTGTTATGTCAATTATCGTTGCTGGTTCTATGTAATAATGTAGATGTATTGGTGAAGGGAATGACGTCAGAGGAAAGTTAGTGGGGCTGTGAAAAGACAAGTGATCTTCTGTGTATTGTCCAAGGTATCAATTGTCAAATGTAGGATTTTGACACAGGGACCTTCATGCACCAAATATAATCAGTGACTGTGAACCTGTGCATACTTTAGACTGGATCGTATTGAATTGAATCCAGTGACTTATACATGTCAGAGGTATCAGACAGTATGGTTTCCTTGGCAAAGGCCATGGGTTAATGGAAAATGAAATCTGTGTCTGGTAAAATGATGCCTGTAGTACCTTGTGATAAATTATTAATTTTTTATTTTTTAAATTAATGAAGAAAAATATTCTGTTCAACCCTTGATGGGTTATAATTAGGATATATATTGTTTTCAATTCCAAATAATATGAACAACTGCCGATATGAGAAAGTGGCATCACATTTGTCAAATCATTGTAAATAGGGACAATCACAATTGTGCTTATATGTTAAATAAATAAAAATATTTAAAAAAAAAAAAAAAACTATATCAAGAAGAAACTCTGAACAAGAATAATATTAAAGTGGAGGGGTGTAAAGGCCTGGGGGTTCCAGTTATATAACTGACTTTAACAGATATTTAATTGACTTTCATCTGTTAAAAGTCATATGCATTGTAAACAAGCATCAGACCTTCACATTCCCAGCCACTATATATTAACATGTGTTCGTGTTAAATATTGTTTGACTATATTATGCAGTTCCCTAGGTCTGTCTATTCTTAACACCTCTTCTATATTTATAGGTAAGTTGGATGCTTGCAAATAATCTAATATTGGTATTCTCATTTGTTCATACCTCTTACGTTTTAACAAGAAATGTTCTATATTATTGTCTTGATGACATCCTGCACAGTAAGGTTCTTCTATTCTGAAATGCCTTTTCCCAGCTGTAGTCTGAGAAGTTTCTTATTACTGGGAATTTTCAATTCCCTAGATATCTGAAATTTTCTTGTTGGAGCCTTGAACATCTTATATGCATGTCTTCCTTTCAGATTTTTATCCCACTCTGCTTTCCATTCATCTGTTATTAAATCTTTAATTAAGCTCTTAATCTCTTATTGAACTCACTTTTAGAAGCAACCTCAACCGCACTATAACCAGCGTCCTTTTCAGGACGTACACAGCGATCGCAATAGTCAAAATGGGCCGAAAGAAACCTCACGCTAAAAAGAGGAAGATTTATACCAGCCCACCAGCGCAGAACAGCCAGTGGAATAACACAATCAACAAAGAAAGACAGCCAGAGAGCAAAACTGCCCCAAGTACTCGTGCGGGGACCGAAATTTCTCCAACTCTTGATACGATGACGGAGCTAGCTGCGACGTGTATCGACCCGGTTGAGAGCCCGAATGACCAGACTCCTTGCGAGGAAGAGCAGAAAGCAGATGCAAGCAGTTCTGAACTTGACGATGAAGACCCAGAATATGACTACATGGTGAGCACATTAGAGCAGATAGAACAGATGTCAGAAGAAGAAGACCAGATGAAAGCGTTAGAACAGATAAAACAGATGTTGGAAAGAAGAAAAAGAAGACAGGAGCCTAAAACCCAGGGACCACCACCACAAGTACCCAAATCGTCAACTGAAGCCCTGTCTACTACAGAGAAGCTGCACAAAACACCGTTGACACCACCACCCGATGCCGAGATGAAAGAAGCACTATTTGAGGCGGCTCGAGTGTCAGACATCGAGATACGCCGGAATCCTACAAAGAACAGCCAAGTCCTCCGAGGTGAACAAGAGAAGCAAAATCACAAGCAGACAGAAGAGGACAGGGCACCGAGCCCGAAGACAAATACTCAACCAGTGGTAGCAGATGGGAGATGCCGCCCAGGCGAACTAAGGAAAAGTATTCACAAAGAACAGGATCAAGAGCGCAAAATAAAAATTACGCAGTTGTCGGAAGGAGAAGCCACACTCAGGGCACTCCCGGACGACAAAGTAATCAATGTCCTGGAGAAAGTAGTAGGCAAAAGAGGCATAATTAGTATTACAGGGAGTGACACTTGCCCTGAATGATACAGAAAAAACTAAATTGCTGATGACTGCTCTGGCATCCGGGCCTAAAGAATTTCAGCTACCACACCGGATCAAAATCCAAGCAGAAATCTACACTGAAACCAAGAGAGTAGTCATCAAAGGGATAGACACCAACTTGTCAGACACAGAGGCCCTCAGCTACATCCAGGCCGAAAACCCTCGGTACAGATTCACACACGCAGAAAGGCTTAAATCCTGGAACAAAGAAGACACCAGACTGATAATAGTGACTCTACAGGGGAAAACAGTCCCAGAAAACATCACTATCCAGAATAGACCTCGAAGAGCACATGCCTTCATCCCGCCAGTGATACAATGTTCAAAGTGCCAGGGATTTTCTCACACAAGGAACACGTGCAGAAAAGAGACGGTCTGTAGATACTGTGCGGGCAGCCACGAATACAAAGACTGCCCAAAGGCCAAAAAAGACCAAGACTACAAAGCACCAAATAACAATAGAAAATGTACCAACTGCCTCGGAAAGCACGGAGCACGATACCGAGGATGTCCCGAATACCAACAAACAAGGCAAATAATTACAGTTGCCATTGGAAAGAGAGTATCATACCATGAGGCAAAAAACACACTGAAGGCAAGTACTCTAGGTGATAGGCGCCAAGACAGCCTAACGGAACAAGTCAGACGGCTCACGACTGAAGTGAGAGAATTGAAACAACATCTGCGAAAGGAGAGAGAAAACCGCCAGCCACACAAAAACAGAACCTCAACTGACAGATGTGAAGAAATACATGACAGCTCGGAAAGCGCGAAACAACAACAAGTCATAAACGACATGAAAATAATACACCAAGACATGAAAAGAATTCAGCAACAGATAGAAGAAGATGTAAGGAAACTGATAGAACTGAAAGATGGAAACGAACAACTACTGAAAAGAATAGAGGCAGAAAGAATGACCATTGAAGAAATTACATCAAACACAAAAGACACTAAAACGAACGACCAATCAAACGAAAAAGTCATCGAGGAAACGTGGGAAGAGCTACTCCCAACAATGATAGAAAAAGCGCTTTCCCAGACACTGGAGAAAAGGAAGACACAAGAAGCAGAAACGAGGAGGGCAAAAACTCACAAAACCTAACAAGCCAGATAGGAAAACAACAAATGTACACCATGAACACGCCACGACACCCCGAATGGACAAGAGCAAAGAGGTATCCTGACAGGCAGCTAGTGGTCCTTTTTCGGACCAGTCCTTTTCAGGACTAACAACAGGCTAGCACCGAAGATAGTAAACACCCTATATACCCCAATTATAACCAACTTTCAGGTTGAACAGGGTATTACAGCAACATAGTAAACGAAATCAACAACAACAACATTAATCTCTTATTTACTCGTCCCTGCATTTATTAGATTTTTATTAGATCTACCTTTCTTGGCTTCTTTATCTGCCTTTTCGTTTCCTTCTATGCCAACATGTGAAGGTATCCAAGCAATTAAGACTGAACATCCTCTGGAATATAAGTATGTAGTAGTCAGAAATATCTCCTCTGTTATATCAGGTCTACTATATTCTCGTAAGTTTCTAAGTGCTTTAATTGTTGAAAGAGAGTCAGTTAAAACTGTTAGTTTTTTGGGAAGGTTATTAGAGAATATTTCTAGTGCTTTTAGTATTGCCACCATCTCTGCCGTAAAAATGGATGTATTTTCCGTGATGCTATATTCTTTTGCCATTTTCCATATTGGAATATATATTCCTATCCCCAATTTGCCATCCTCTCCCTTGGATCCATCTGTGTACACAGTAATGCTGTCTTTTGATATTTGTTGTATATATTTATTGGCTGTGTTTTTAATATTGTCTATATTATTTGTTTTCTTAAGTATTTCTGCTAGGTGGTAGTCCGTGTCTGGTTTCTTGATCTCCCAGGGCGGAATCACTGGCTTGTATTCACAACTGTTATTAATTGATGTAATTAATGTACCCAGGTGGACAATTTCCTCCATACACTTCCATCCTGTAGGGTATCTAGTGGTATTCATTGGATTGGCCTGAGTTGTTAGTTGGCATCTGGTAAAAGCTGTATGTGCTGGGTGAGACTTATCTAACATAACTCTGTTCATGTAATTCAGTCTTAACTCCTTTCTCCATAATTCTAAGGGTAGAATTCCTAAAGCCACTTCTATACCTCCCATTGATGTTGATCTGATTGCACCTGCTATTGTACATAAAGCCTGATGCTGAATTCTGTCTAATTTAATCTTGTTACTGTGCGCAGCAGAGTCATATATTATACTTCCATAATCTATTTTTCCTCTAATAAAAGATTTATAAAAAGTGAGCATTGTCTTAGTGCTTGCACCCCATCCATTACCTTTCAAATATCTTAATAAGTTAGTCAATCCTCTGCAAGACTCCACTAGTTTATCTATGTGTTTACTCCAGTTCAGCTGTTGGTCCAATATCATTCCTAGATATCGAGTGGTTTGCACTGTATTAATGTTTTGCCCTTGGATATTTATGTCTATAATTTTATTTTTTACAACCCTACCATTACTGAAGATCATACTCAATGTTTTATTTGTATTCAGCTGAAAACCCCATTTTGTCATCCATTTACATACTTTATTTATTTGCTTCAGTAGATCCTTATATAATTTTGGCAGATGTCTCCCAGTCCTCCATATAGCAACATCATCTGCAAACTGTGACAATTTATTTGTTATATCATTAAATTCCTCACCTAAATCATTTATCATTGTTGTAAAAATTGAAGGAGACATTACTGATCCTTGGGGTATTCCATTTTGTTGTTCATACAGTTCTGATCTATCATTGTTTACCTGAACAGTGAAATATCTATCTTGCAGGAAATTCTCTAAATAATTATATATTTTACCGGTTACTCCTATCTTCTTCATTTTAAAGAGAGCACCCCCTCTCCAGCATTCATCATAAGCCCTAGCTATATCTAAAAATACTACCACAGTTTTTTTCTTTCTTTTGAAATCCTGATTTTACTTCATGTTCCAATTTAATTATCTGATCCATAGTGCATCTGTTCTTCCTAAATCCTGACTGAGTTTGATTAAATAAATTATTCTTTTCCAAATAAAAATTTAATCTTTTATTTACTATGGTTTCTAATATTTTACCTAGATGGGAAGTTAAAGAAATTGGTCTGTATGAACTGGCATCATGGGCATCTTTTTCTGGTTTTAGTATTGGAATAATTACTGCTGTTTTCATTGTTTTGGGAATTTTTGGGATGTTATAATTTCTATGGTACTTTTTGGTATGTGTTTCAAGATTTCATAGCTCAATATGTCATGCCCTGCTGATGTATTTGTTTTGTCCTTTATTGTATTTTCAACTTCTTCCATTGTAATATCTGCATTTAAATATAATAAATTTTCAGCATTATAAGGTACTTCTTTACTGAGTTTTTTAAAGAAGTGTTGCTCTTCTGTTGACTTCAGCCTGTCCTAGATTTTCCTTAGAACTAACTCTATGGTAGTACCTGGCCAGCACCTCTGCTTTCTGCTAGTCAGTCTCTGCCCTTTCAGGTCTTTTTATATTAGGTATTATCATATGTTTAGTTCTGCCTTTAATGGCTTTTAACTTATTCCACACATCTGTTGTAGAGTTAGTTGTAGGGTTCAGTGTTTGGCAGAAATTTATCCAATGATTTTCTTTTGCCTTAAGTATTATTCTGTTTGATTCATTTCTTATGTTCTTATAAATATCTAAATTATCTTCAGATCTATGCTTTCTACATTCTTGTAGAGCTTGTTTTCTTTGTTTTTGAATTTCTGTACATCTAACTGTCCACCATGGTACTGGGTTTTTGTTCCAATGTTCATTCTTTTTTGTTTATTGTTTATTAAATTATTAATGAAGTTACAGTGCGTTATAAAACAAAATAACTATTTGGATCGTCTTGGCCGAGTTAATTGCTTCTCTTGTGTTGCGAAGGCCCTTTGTACTAAAGTGGTCCCTCAGATTGCAGGCCATCCTGGGAAGGGTTACACAACAAAATGCAAATCTGCAGCACTCAACAATGGATCACCACAGCTCATATCTTTGAAAGAATCAAGGAGTCCAGTAGTGAATTCAGCAATATTCTCATTCATCCATCGCCCTTTAGCTCCCCAAGGAGCAGGAGTCTTCAATAAACTCATGCCAAGTATTCCTGTCCTGTGCCATCATCTCTTGCTTTCTTCATCGCTGTAATTTCGGTCTCATATTCTCTTCCCAGTGTGCTTTTTGGCCTCTCTTACCCTGGTGATTCTGGCACACGTACTGCCTTGTAATGCTATTAACAAGTTTCCTCCTTGTGTGTCCTATCCATCACCAGCATCTTCTCATATTACTGTCAGAAAATTCAGTATCATTGGTAAGCACTGTTCACAACCAGACATCAATTACATTGTTACATGCATGTTTTAGTTTTTTGTTTTTGTTTTTCCTAGGCAAAAACTGATGTTAAGCTCTGGGGTATTGACAGAGACAGTTATCGCCGTATATTGATGGTAAGTCTTTTGTAATAGTAAATATCCAGAAAAAACACTTATGTGTCACATGCATAGTATTCTCACCAACTATTTCTTCACTTTGAAAATATTGGTGAGATATCTTGGCAGTAGTGTGATGAACTTCTTGATGTGGAGTCTACAATGATGAATTTCTTGATGTGGAGTCGACACTGATGAACTTCTTGATTTGGAGTCTACAGTGATGAACATCTTGATGTGGGGTCTACAATGATGAACTTCTTGATGTGGAATCTACAGTGATGAACTTCTTGATGTGGAGTCTACTATGATGAACTTTTTGATGTGGAGTCTACAAAGATGAACTTCTTGATGTAGAGTCAGTCTACAGTGATGAACTTCTTGATGTGGAGTCTACAGTGATGAACTTCTTGATGTGGAATCTACAGTGATGAACTTCTTGATGTGGAGTCTACTATGATGAACTTTTTGATGTGGAGTCTACAAAGATGAACTTCTTGATGTAGAGTCAGTCTACAAAGATGAACTTCTTGATGTGGAGTCTACAGTGATGAACTTCTTGATGTGGAGTCTACAGTGATGAACTTCTTGATGTGGAGTCTACAATGATGAACTTCTTGATGTGGAGTCTACAATGATGAACTTCTTGATGTGGAGTCTACAATGATGAACTTCTTGATGTAGAGTCTACAGTGATGAACTTCTTTATGTGGAGTCTACAAGAAATATTTTCTGTCAGTTCTAGATTAGCTTTATCATTGACAACAGTTTGTCTTCTTCTGATGTGGGTGAATATACTGTAGACTAGTCACATTTACCACAATAGTTGTGAATTTTTCATGTTTAACTTGCACATTTCATCTGTCTTGTGAAGTATTCATGTTTAGCACTCACATTTCATCTGACTCATGAAGTTTTCATACTTAACAGTAATATTTCATTTGTCTCTTGTATCCATGCTTAGCACTCACATTTCATCTTTCTCATGAAGTATTCACGCTTAACAGTCACATTTCATCCATCTTGTGAAGTATTCCTGCTGAAACACTTAACATTCACATTTTCTTCTGTTTCCAGGGCAGTACCATACGGAAAAGGAAAATCTATGAAGACTTCCTCGGCAAGGTTTCCATTTTAGGTAACTACAATTTTTAACAGTGTTAGATTGGAGAATGACTTATTTGATGCCTTTAATTGTTAGATCAGTTTCTTTAAGTATCTGGTACACTCAACAATGGTTGTCTCATTATCATCAATCCTTTTTGTTCCCCATAGAGCATAGGGTTACTATGGCTCATCATTCATTTCTGTTGTAAGCCATCTGCTTCAGCTCTTCCCATGAGCCCCTGGTTGCTTTGGCTTCTTCTTCTGCCTTTCTTCTACAAGGTTCTCTTTGGTCTTCTCATTCTTCTCTTCCCCTGAGAAATCCAGTCTGGGTCATATCAGATCTGATTCTTGCCATCAGTTTCACATCTGTGATCTTGTCATACCATTTCAGTCCTTCAGTTCTACTCAAGCACCTATCTCTGAAAGTCTGTAACTACTTGGCTCTTGTCTGTGTATCACATAAACATCCTTAAATATCTAGAATGTATCAATCATCATCATCAGTTTCCTTTGCGCTCCTTACAGAGCATGGAGCCACCACAGCAGCTGTTTCCCTTGCATGAAGCCTGCATCAAGCAGTCAGATGCTCATGCAGCTGTAGTTTGTGTGGCAATTTGTTTTACATGACGAGGGTGCAGTAGTCTTATCTTTACTTTGTCTCTTCGGAGACTTATAGAGAACTAGACAGGGCAGAATGTAGCATTGTGGCATTAACATTGTGTTTACTGTTGTTTATAACTTCAAAGATTGTGTATAAATAGTCATTTATTGTTCTTGTATTAAGATTCTAAAAGATTGTTTATAAATAGACATATTTTGTTCATGTATTAAGATTGTGAAAGATTGTGTATAACCAGACATTTATTGTTTTTTTTAATTAAGATTGTAAAAGATTGTGTATAGATAACCATTTATTTTTCATGTATTAAGATTGTGTATAAATAGCCATTTATTGTTCTTGTATTAAGATTGTAAAAGATTGTGTATAAATAGCCACTTATTGTTTTTGTAATTAAGATTGTAAAAGACTGTGTAGAAATATCCATTTATTGTTCTTGAATTTACATTGTAAAAGATTGTGTAGAAATAGCCATTTCTTGTTCTTGTATTTACATTTTAAAAGATTCTGTATAAATAGCCGGATATTGTTTTTGTATTTACATTGTAAAAGATTATGTATAAATAGCCTCTTATCGTTCTTATATTAACATGTATCTAACTGACAAAGCTAACAGTGTGTCATGTCACTGTCACTAAATTGTCATTGCCACCAAATTGTCATTGCCACCAAATTTTCATGGTCACCAAATTGTTATGGTCCCCAAATTGTCATTGTCACCAAACTACTTAAACCCTCAGAAAACTTGGACAAGTGGGAGCGACTAACTGTGGCTGATTCTCTAGAACCTGTCCAGTTTGAGGATAAGGAGGAGATTGTCAGACAAGGAGAGCCTGGAGATGACTTTTTCATTATACTGGAGGTAAGAGAAAGGAAACCTGGCGAGTGAGGCACTTAACACTACCTACACCTTCAGGGATTAGTTTTTTGTTGCTGTTGTTTAACTATGGATGCTGAGCTTGTTGCTCTTTTGCAGCCAATACCAAGTTGAAAAATCCTTGGTATTATCTACATTGTCAATCTAGGCTTTTTCTGTGGCTTTTCTGCCATTCCAAAACTTGTTGAGTTGATTCAGTGAGTCCCAGTTTCATTGTCAGGCATTCTAGGGGTAAGTTTGGGATGATTGTTTTTAACCCATCAGTGTTTGCTAAAACAGCATTATAAAGATTGCACAAACACTTGTAAATGTTTACATAACTAAGTCATATGTTTGACAAATAATAAATCTCCATAATTAATATAACAAACTAATGTGAAGTCATACTGTTAGAACTCTCATCAGGTTTTGCTGATAACATGTTGTATGACTGCTTGTTGTTACGTATACTGCATATACGACTTCAGTTCATTTAGGTTTATGGTCAATTTTGTTGCAGGGCTCCGCTGCAGTTTTACAACGTAGAGCTGATAATGAGGACGCTGTGGAGGTTGGACGTTTAGGGCCATCTGACTACTTTGGTAATTTAAATAGTGGAGTTTGTGTCACATTTTTATCAGTTGTTATTGTTGTAAAGAATCAACATCTTTGCACTCCAGGCAAACCCATAGGTGCTCAGTCTCCCTCAGTATATGTCGAAGAGTGTGAATGCTAACTGTTCCTGTAGCTCGCTGGTTATAAACATGACGGATGCATTCTCTCATACGTCCATCTCTGCTAGCCTGACGTTTGATGCCAAATTCCAACAGTCGTAACCTTGATGATTCATCTATTGCAGTGTCATTCTCTAACAGGCAATCATTAATTGTTCTAAGTATCTCTGCCTTATCCATATCCATTGTTCCCACTGTTGGTGCTCTTGATGCTAGTCTGTCAGCTCTCTCATTACCGCGTACCCCTGCGTGACCAGGACAGTAGATCCACACCAGGTCCTGCAGATTTGAAGCTTCTGTGGAGGTTTTCCATTCATGTCTTAGCCAACCATTTTAATCAGTAAGACTTGTAACTCATCATCATCATCATCAAGTACCATGCCTTCTGGTGTAGGCAATCATGTCTCTTCACAACTTCCTGTCTCCAGTTCTTTTAATCAATTATGTTGTTGACTTCTTTCCATGCCATGATGTCAACCTGTCCAGTATCTTCTCTCTCTGTCATCCTGTATCTCTTTTTCTTTCAATCTTTCCTGTTGTCACGATATGTTCCAGCTTCCTTCTCCTTCTTCGTTTACCCTCAAACATCAACTTGAATATGTTCAAAGAAAGCAGTGGTCAGGCTTCCTTCTTTTTCAAAGTCTTTGGAGATGTTATGCTTCCTTCTTTTCATAGCATGTCCAAAGACTTTAAACTAGTAAGTATTATTAACTCTATTTAAAATTGTGGCAATGTTCTTGATAAAGTAGCTGATATAAAGTAATTTGACAGAGCTGGAGGTCTGGTCAGTAGCTGATATAAAGTAATTTGACAGCAGCTGGAGGTCTGGGCTGTCAGTAGCTGATATAAAGTAATTTGACAGCAGCTTGAGGTCTGGGCTGTCAGTAGCTGATATAAAGTAATTTGACAGCAGCTTGAGGTCTGGGCTGTCAGTAGCTGTGGCAGCAGCTGGAGGTCTAGGCTGTCAGTAGTTGTGGCAGCAGCATATGACATGAGAGTGGACACTGTGAAAATATTGTTATGACATTTGGGAGAGCATAAAGAAATCTGTATATATCATCAATGTTTTCATTTGTGCTCATCATGGAGCATGGAACCACCACTACAGCTGGCCCTTGGCATGAAACCTGCACCAAAACATTCATGTACGAATATTAAAGCATTGGGTTTTGTAGCAGTTTGTTTTACATTTGCTAATACCAGACCAAGGAAGCATCATAAAAAATATTGAGTGAATAATACAAAAAATAATGAATGACAGTTGAATATTGTAAGAAATATCAAAATATTAATCTGTGAAGCCTCGGAAGATACATACACTAGAATGAAAGACAAATTTGAAAAATATGATACCATAGCAAAATGGGAAATTACAAGAATTTATAGTTAAGACATATGGCTCGGACAGAGATTTGACAAAAATTTATGAAAAACAAACTGCTGGGACTGAGATCTGGCCAGAATATATAATAAAAACAAACTGCTGGGACAGATATCTGGCCAGAATTTATAATAGAGACAAACTGATGAGACAGAGATGTTTCCAGAATTTATAAGAAAGACAAATTACTAGGACACTGATTTGACAAGCTTTTTTAACAAAGATAAACTGTTGGAACAGAGGTTTGACAATTACTGACACAGGGAATGCTTCAGCAACTGTTATGTTGAAAACAGTTGGTGATTAGTATGTCTCTAATGATCCCCAAAATATTCAGAGATGTAAACATATTTTATATTTCCACAAATGTTCAAGGTTATGTGTTTTATTTATTAAAGTCATAAAACAATGTTCAAAGTTACTTACTTTACTTAATAAAGGACATCATCTCGCTGTGGGGTGAGGTGCACAACAACAATGTTTATAGTTACATCATTTATTAGGGACAAAATCTCACTGTATGATGGTGTGTAACTGTAATAATGTGCACTGTTGTTTATTTCAGGTGAGATTGCACTGCTGCTTGACCGCCCTCGTGCTGCGACAGTCGTGGCTAGGGGTCCTCTCAAATGTGTCAAGCTCGACAGGTCCCGCTTTGAGCGTGTGTTAGGACCGTGCTCCGATATTCTCAAGCGCAACATCTCTCAGTACAACAGCTATGTCTCTCTTTCAGTTTAGAGAAACACGGGCAAGTGGACATTACCAATTAGGCCCAGCATTTGGTCAGAGTATTGCTCACGTCATCACTGTGGGATTTGACATCATTCATAAAATTAATAAGTCATCATATTTGGATAGGACCTGTATACTATCTTTTCCTTCAGACAGGACACTGTCCCCCTAGAAAAGTTTGACGTTTGACAAATAAACTTTAGTTTACAGAATGACTGTATGTTATGTGATCTTCTCATCATCATTTTTCATTGTCCACTTACAGGAAGCCTGCATCAAACATTCACATGATCTTGCAGTGATAGTTTCTGTAGCAATTCCATAATGAAGTTGCCAGCCGTATGCACAACCTCGTATTAGTCACTTTGTACGACACCAGAGAGAGCAATTATTTCTTTCAGAGACCCCTAGCAACTATACGTGGCACGTAATTTTGTGGCTAATACAAAACAAAAGCTAGTGATATCCCACAGTAGATATGAAGACATATTATCTCAGAAATTGGCTCTGTAATGTGATGTTTGTTGCCTGTGTAGGTTAACTCCTGTAACTAAAATATCTGTTATTATCAAATAAGATGCAAAATAATTTATTCATTTTTAACAAAGACATAGTAGCTCAGAATTTGTACACAAAAATTGTTACAGTTGTTGTTGGTAAAAATCTGTTGGCTGTCCTGTATAATATTCACCTTGGTTATTTGATCTCTTCAACATTTTAATTCCTTGATTCATTTACGTCCTGTTTCTTTACTTGCAGGAAGCCTGTGTCAAAACTTGTGTTCATGCAGTAATGGTTTATGTAGCACTAACAGGTTGACAGCCTCAGTGCACAATGTCACATTAGCTGCTTCTTGTTTCATGCCTGACAGAGCACTAGTCCTATTATGTTAATGTCTCACCTGTTAGTGCTGTTCTTTTCTTTTTTTTTTTTTCTCATCCCTTTCTTCAGTCCTTAAGGAAATGGGGGTCCCAGTGCAACGGAGGCCACCTGTCAGGAATTAAAGAGCTTCATGTACTCCTGCCAGTGGTGGTTTGTTTTGACATGATACATACACAAACCTTCTTAGCTGCCTTTTACTCCACATTTGATAGGGTAATGTGTATGTTTTCTCTGTTCTTTGACATCGGGGCTGAGTCTTCTCCTAGATTTACTTTTTTAGACATTGTTTTACTGTAATATCTCTACAAAATTTCAGTACAGGAAGATTGTCACTGAGGATTCAACTAAAGTAACTGAAGAGGCGCAAACTATTATTATGTGTACTACATGCCTGGTAAAATTGCTATATTTTAACATTCTTCAATAGTTTCAACTGATCTTACTGAGAGAGAGAGAGAAAAAAAAAGCATAACATTCTCTTGTCCATTTTTGTCACACTGAATGAAGAGGTGATGAATTTAACAAGTACAAAAGCTCAGTGACATAAGTTGATGTTTTCATATTAAGAATGGCTCTTTGTTTTTTTCTGAATGGCTGTCTAACAGGTCTATATGATAGAGAATAATATGCTGATGATGACGACAATGTGTAGATGATGATGTAGTTGTATTTTCAGGTTGTTAGAAATGTGTAAAATTAGAAAATACTAATATGTTTGTCATGTTCTTGGTAAATATTTACAGTTTTATTATTTTAACTTTCATCCTCAAGGCAAAGGTTGTATTGTGTCCTTTTTTTTTTTTCTTATAACAATATGCACAATTAAATTCTTACTTTTGACAGAGCACCACAGAAATTGTGATTTCTTGGTTTTTTTAAGACGTTTTATTTTTGTATGACTGACATGAAGGATCATTGATTGATGGCAGAAAACGTTGTTGAAGTCAGACAGTGTAGTCAGACATTTTTTGTTATATGACATAACGTCTTGCTTGTCAAGTTTAGACAAAACTGGAAGCAGAGTTGTTGTATGTGCAGTTTGATTGTCCCATTCACAATTGTTTTGAAATGTCTCACTTCTAAGGATCCTGTAGTTTCTACCAGGACACTTACTGTGCTAGTAGTAAAAGAGAATAAAATTATTTCAGGATGTCAGATTAAATAGACAAAGATTTTGTAGAAGCATAGGACACATTGAAGAAGTCACCTATGTGCATTAAGAGATGGTTATTGTGAAATCTCCGGAGTGGAAGACATGAAGAAAACTTGAAATGAACTGCCCAGAATAGGAAGATTTCATGAGAATCATTGAAGGCACTGATTCGCATTATGAAATGTTAATAAGGAAAATAAAAACATAATTAACAGAATCCAATTTTTCCCATTCAACCATTTTTTTCATGACTTTCTTAGCTTAGTACCTACTAAAAGATTTGTTTTCTTGAAACAACATTACATTTTATAAAGCTTCCACTCAATAAAAATAAATTGCCACCCTGTAAAAATAAACATATATTCCAGACACTCAGATCAGCAGCCATCTCCACACTGAAGGCCGGATACAGTGGATCACCAATGCCTCCAATCTCTAGCCATCTGTAATCCATAACTTGATGTCTCTTTGATTTTGATTTTTTTTAAAATACATTTTTATTCAATATCTTATTCTTAAGCAGTCACATTAAGTGGTTACTTTCTCTTCTGGGTTTTGTCTTTTTCATTTTTTTTTTGTCAGTAAGGATTTATATTTATTGTTAACGTCAGTAAGATATTTCTGTTTTATATCTGGCTACCTAGTGCTATACATCTATCTGAGGTTCTTTTTTTTTTTTTGAACTTGCATTTTGTATTTTTCAGCTTTTTAATTACAGTTATCATCATTGAATCATGATCTGTTGATCATTTTAGATTCTTCCACCTCACCTACCATCTCAGTCTTTGTGTAGTAAGAGCGAAGAACATTTTCTTAAGCATAATTTTTCCTTCTTCATTCATGTAGTTTAGCCAGTTAGCCAGGACTGTTGCTCAGGGTGGGGCCACCACAGCCAGGACTGTTGCTCAGGGTGGGGCCACCACAGCCAGGACTGTTGCTCAGGGTGGGGCCACCACAGCCAGGACTGTTGCTCAGGGTGGGGCCACCACAGCCAGGACTGTTGCTCAGGGTGGGGCCACCACAGCCAGGACTGTTGCTCAGGGTGGGGCCACCACAGCCAGGACTGTTGCTCAGGGTGGGGGCCACCACAGCCAGGACTGTTGCTCAGGGTGGGGCCACCACAGCCAGGACTGTTGCTCAGGGTGGGGCCACCACAGCCAGGACTGTTGCTCAGGGTGGGGCCACCACAGCCAGGACTGTTGCTCAGGGTGGGGGCCACCACAGCCAGGACTGTTGCTCAGGGTGGGGCCACCACAGCCAGGACTGTTGCTCAGGGTGGGGCCACCACGTAAGACACTAAAAATAAAAGGTAAAGGTAGTCCAGTAGCAGATACTGCCATAGGGGAGTGAAGTATTAGAGACTTCACCATACTAGGTCCAGCATTGAGAGGTGGGGTGACCAATTTCCTTCCTCACTACCTTTTCCTTCCTAGCTTAAAGGTACCCATTTGCAGCTGGGTAGACTGGAGTATGTCGGTACCATGATTCAAACCCAGCACCTTTGCCGTGAGAGACCAGCGTTCTAACCACTGTGTCAATCGGACGCTCTCGTAAGACACTATCGAGGCCAAAAATGTTGAAAATTTTTATTATGTGATACCATGGAATTAGGTCTGTTGGCCCAATGCTTCACCTGAGCAGTTCTTGTTTCCTAGGTTACTTCTGTTAATGTTACATGCTGATTCTGTTGGTTGAATTGTCATCATCCTTACACTGTGTCCAGATTATTCTCTCTTATTTTGATCTTTTAATTGATTATGTTTTTCTTGTAGTTCATTGTTCCATTCTTTGTGGAGCATGGGGTCATCACTGCATTTGATGCCTTCTGTGCATGAAGCCTGTGTGAAGGCATTTCATGGGCTCCTGTAGTTATGCCTTCTGAAGCATTTAGTTTTACATGATAAGGTTGCTCACCCTTCCTAAAGCTGCATTTTATGGTAGGGGGAAGTGATTCTCTCCTTGCTACCAAATATTGGCTCAGCCAGGAACCACAGGAGTGTGTTACATGATTGTTGTAAAGAAATATTTAGAGTCAGAGAGGAAAAGACAAAAGTGAGGCAGAAAACCCCAAAAAGAACCCACAGGTGCTCAAGAAAAAAACTGAATTATTCTCATAAATGAGAGATGAGATTACTGACAGTCAGGAGAAGTAACTCTGAAAGTCAGGAGATGTAACTCTGAAAGTCAGAAAGAGTAACTCTGATAATTAGTTTATATTTGTGTGTGTTACACAGCATAAAGACTGTAACATCTGAGAAGTAGATCAGGGGCTGCAGACATTCTACCTTTGCACTTATGAAGAAATGAAAGCAGGATGATAACAAGTTTCTATTCAAAGTTCCATGATCTAGTCAAATGCTATGTACTTATGTTGAACTTGTAATATTGCCTTCCATATATTTATTACACATGTTTGTGTTTACATATGTTGAACATTGTATCTGGAAGTGATTTTAAAAAAACTCCTGGCCATGATTTGTTTGATTTGTGTATGTGAGCATATAGGCAAGTTGAGTAACAAAGGTGTAACAAAACGTGTTGTATCCAATGTGATAATAATTATGTTATATTGAAGTTACAGTTATTGAATGGTACTGGAGTAATGTTAGTTATATCAGATGAAAATAACAATTGTGTTAAGTTTAATAACAGTGGTTACATTGTGTGGAGGTAACACAGAATGTTTATAAAACTATTGTTAAATTATTTTTGTGTGGCAGTAATTATGTCATGTGGGAGTACTCTGTATTGCATATTACATGCATTAAACCTGCATCAGTTCAGCTTTACATGCATTGACAAACAAAATAGAAAACCACAAGTTGAAATCGCAGTGGTGATACTCTTTGACAAATCACAACGCCATTGACTGAACACAACGCCATTGACTGAACACAAGCCTCAAGTAACTAAACTATGCCTGATTATGTTCTTGCATGTATCTCATAGTTTGTGTTCTGTTTAGCAGCAGTAGGCAACCCGGTATCTGTGGATATTTATTCCTGGTTATGTTCTTGCATGTATCCCATTGTTTGTATTCTGTCATGCAGTAGTAGGCAACCCAGTTTCTGTGCAGATCTATTTTAGAAACACTGAGTTGTCTAAAGACCTACCTTGATAGAATCATACCAGTTGAGTTATATTAAAAAATCAATCTCAGTGTTAGAGTGAGCAGTTTTAAAATATTTCTCAGTATTACCTTTTTTAACAACAGTGATAACTGTCTTCTTGGCATTTTAAAATGCCGGCAGGGTAGGGTTAGTGTGAAATTTCCCTAGCTTAAAAATGTCCTCTTTCTATCACCTAGAGATCTACCACACAGTTACTTGTGATCGACCAGTGGTCAACCTCTTCTGTATAGTGTTTACTTTGCCTCAAGCAATACTGGGTGCCATTCACTTTTGTTGTTAAGTTAACACATTTTTTTTCTTACAACATGGCTCCTGATTGCAAGGCAGCTGCTTTTTCAGGCATATATAATAACATGAAATATACTCTTGACAAGAAAAGAAAGGAAGCTGTTTTTATGTAATATTTTGTTATATGATCACACTCAACACGCCAGACTGAGAAATTCATGAGATGGTTAAAAGTATCATCTTTAGATTCGCATATTTTTAGGAGCATCAAGTGGCATAGTGGTTAGAGCCACTTGCTTCTGAAGGAATAGTTACTGCATTCAAAGCAAAGTAGTGTCATGGTCCAATCTACCCACCAATAAATGGACACATGACTCTGCTCTGAGTTAGGAAAGGCAATGACATCTGGTCACCCCCACCTTATAAATTTGAGATGTAATATGAAATCTCTAGCACATTACTCCCGAACAGCAGTATGTATTATTACTATTGAATTACCTCCACCTTATTAATATATTGCAGGAAATTAAATTTTCTGTACAGGTATCGAGCTTCAGAGATGAGCATTTACACTCAATAGAAATAAAGTGGATATACTAATTCAAATAACAAACTTCAGTCTTAGTTTTCCTGCATCTTGTTAATTCAGACTTTCTATTTTCAAATGTTGAAAGCACTTCCCAGAAATTAATTTCCTTTGTTCTGATGTAGATTACCAGTACCTCAAAACTTTATTTTTTAATTTTAAAGATCCAGCCACAAATATAAAATATTGTATTACTAACACTAACATTGGTGTGTTCTTGGTGACTGCCATATCTTGTCTTTCTTGTTTTAGAATGTTTGATAATGCAAGCATATTCACCAGGGTCACAGGTTCTGAGGAAAAAATGTGTATGAGTTACTTGTATGTGCACGTGCTAGGAATGAGAGAGTTTTATTTCAAGCCTGAGTAGGAATAGATCACTGACACACACAAAAATGACACTTTTGTAGACATAATAGTGCCGGCAGTTATACTTTTGTAGACCTAACAGTGCCAGCATTGTAACTTTTGTAGACTTAACAGTGCCAGCATTGCCACTTTTGTAGACATAACAGTGTCAGCATTGTCACTTGTGTAGACTTAACAGTGCCAGCATTCTCACTTTTGTAGATTTAACTGTTCCAGCATTGTCACGTTTGAAGACATAACAGTGCTGGCAATTATACTTCTGTAGACCTAACAGTGCCAGCATTGTCACTTTTGTAGACATAACAGTGCCAGCATTGTCACTTTTGTAGACTTACAGTGCCAGCATTGTCACTTTTGTAGACTTAACAGTGCCAGCAATGACGCTTCTGTAGACATGATAGTACCAGTATTGATGCTTATGTAGACTTAACAATGACAGCACTGACACTAATACATGCATGTCTGGACTGTAAACAACAACAAATAATTGTAGGAGTGAGCTAGTGGTTCAAGATTTCTGATTGTAACTTGAAACATTATTTCAGTATGTAAAGTGGAAATGCAAGTTTACCTGAATCTGGCTTATGTTATATAACTAGGGGAGATTATACATATTTACGGTTTTCACAGTAACAGATATTAACATTATTGTTGTTAGCTTGTGAGTTTGATGTTTGAGTTGCTTGTAATATGATCACATAAGTTATTCTTGGTTGGAGTAATGTCCAGCTACATTTTGTCCTGGTGTGTGATTGCCAAGTGCTTACAGCTTTCCCTGTGATGGTGTAAAATAGTTTTCATCATATTTAAGTTGTTTTAGATTAGTACCTGGACTGAGAATTTTTTTTTTTTTTCTGTTGTGTGAAAACTGTGTATAGGCGTATTTACCTTTGATTAGAAATTTACCTTGAATAGCAAGGTGTATGTACAGGTGTGTAGCTGATTAAGTTAACCAAGAGTATTTATGAAGTGTGTACTTGCTTCAGTTTATAATAACTGCATTATTGGGGTGACTGTTATAAAATAGTGGTTCATTTCCTGTCATTTGACAACACTAAATGTGACTTGACAACAGTGAATGTGACTTGACAAAACTGAATGTGACTTGACAACACTGAATGTGACGAAGCTGTTATGATATACTTTGCTACAGATTACAATTTTCTGTTATCATCAAGAATAACGAGGCCACTTGGTATTTTAATATAACGATTGACCCTATGCCAGGGTGCGCCTTGCCAGAACGAGGCAACATATTTGTTTTTTAAACTGCTCAGCGAAAAGAACAAAACCAAAATGTACAATAGTGACTTGACAAAATGAATTGGTGACAATTTTTTGACTACACAATCCCATGGTTATTACCAATTAATGGACTTTGCTACAGATTACAATTTCTGTTATCATCAAGAGGATAAAATAACGAGGCCACTCAGAATTAAAAAAAACACAATTGGTTTCAGGGAAAGACCTGTTTTTACCTTTTTTTTTAAATTAGAATAAAATAAAAAATGTTTTTTTACAATGTGAAAAATGGAAATATGTTTCTCTTTAAAACATGGACAACATTTTTCCCAACAAAACTGTCAATGAAAATAAAACACAACCCAGGAATCCCCTATGCCAGGGTGCCCTTTGCCAGAACGACCTCCCCTCCACCCCCAATATGTCCACTCTTCATCGTGTGACTCCCCCACCTAAACCCCCCATTTATCCCCCTCCCCCCCCCAAATCGGCAAACATATTTGTTTTATAAACCTGCTCAGCGAATTCAGCGAAAAGAACAAAACCAAAATGTACTAGATTGATATGTTCAGCTGTAGAAGTCAGATGAGCAATTTTCATTTCCCAGGTTATTAAATTAATGGATTGAACAAATTAATTCTTTCTTTTAATAGAGCTTGTAGGATAAATTAACCATTTATCTTGATGGTGCTCAGAAAAAAAATGAACTGTTTTTTTAAAAAATGGTATTCAGAAAGAAGATTAAATTTTTTTTTTTCCCCCAACGGTGATCAGAAAACAGAAGCTGCGTATTCTTTCCACCTGGAAAAGGAAAGGAACTAATTTTTAAAATGTATAACCACCGTGCATTCACCCTTGGGCATTGGGTAATAACATATTATTTAAGTTTTCCATATCACTAACAAGTTTTTACCCCCCCAAAAATATTTCTAATAACTTTGACTGTACTGTTCTTCACGTGTGAAGACATATTTGGAACTTATATTTCTGTACATATTCCAGTTTAGTTTTTTTAATCATGTGAGAAGATGTGATCGTTTTATGCAATAGAAGATTTCTTGTTGCGCTAACTTTGTTTGTTTTCTGCCAAACTTACTGTATTTTCTTGATTTTAAGACAAAAATATTTTAAACATTTAAACATGTGTGAACTTGGTATGCACCTTAGAATCAAAGGAATGTTAACAGTATGTTAATAGTCAGCAGGTGAAGCAAGAAGATCCAGCGTTCATTATGTACGCATGCTCGGTCTTGGTCATACATTTTCACGATGTCATCTCATCAGCTACTGTATGTGGAGTGGCAATAATTCACATATTTAACTTAATGGTTATGTGAACCTGTATTCACTCTGTTATCTCATCCCTGTTTTTATGTGGGTTGGCGATGTTTAGTTTAATAAATGTGTGAACCACTAGTTGCCATGTAAAATGCTGCCAAAAAATGATTTCATCGTGATGCAATGTTGACATGGCAAGCTATTCTGTATTCCTGTACATAGAGTAGGACAGAGATTGAGCTGCATGGCAGCTTTTTAAAATAGAGCATACATTTTATAATAAGTGAAGGAAATATTTGCCATTTGAAAGATCACCATTCCATATTTTCTTGTAAAACAATGGTTCTTGACAGGAGCTAAGAAAGGAAGATGGCCACAAGAAGTTGAGGCTGAAGTTGTCTAGAATAGACATTGAGGAGGTCAACATAAAAAAAGTCCTAGCAAATTAGATCTTAACGTGTTTCATTTATCTGGACAGCCAAAGAAAGAGATTATTGAAAACCAGTGATTTGTTATTCCTGGTGTTATGACCTTCAGCCCCTTGCTGTTTTAGTTAAAACATTGAGGGAGAGCAAGATAAATTGTTGTTCTCTGAAAACAAATGTGTTAACACATTCTGTTTAAGCATCTATATCAAAAATTGCAGAATGGGTAGCAGCTGCTTAGAGGAAGATACCAGACAAGAAATAGTTGAGCAGTCATTTGTAGAAATGCTTCATCACAAACACACCTAATAGCATGGAGAATGATATTTTGTAGGAAAACATTGATGTCAATGTTTCAATATCCAATAATTATTCAGACGAATCTGGTTTTGAAGAAGGTTCAGAGACAGTTAGTGAACAGGAAATGAGCAAGTAAATATAAATGGATGAGTAAATAATTGTTTATTTTGTTCATTTATTCTTGCGTTTCATTTTTCTCATTTATTCTTGCATTTCATTTTTCTCATTTGTTGGAATCTATCGTGAATTTTACATTGATGACAAAATCTAGTTCGAGTTTTACATTAATGGCATCTTAGAGTCAAGTAAACAAATTATTTTATCATCTGCAACTTGAAATGTGGCGTTACAGGAACTCATTATCAGTGAACATGTAAGATTTTACTACAAGTATTAGGATCTTAATAAAGATTATGTTGATTAAACCATGTAAATATCACAATATTGATGGCACAAAAATAAAAGTTTACTGTACCTGGTCAAGGGAGATCATTCATGTCTCATCTACCTCGACTGCTGATTGCCCCTTGACATTATTCCATTCATAGTCTGTATTTTAATTCACTGACTTTGAAAGCAGCAAGAAACTCCTACCAGCACATATACTCTGGGAGTGAGTATTTAAGATATAATAATTGAAATGTCGTTTAATATATTTAGATCGTTAGCAAACATTTTCATTTTATATTTTATAACATTTTGTTTGCTTTATTTAATATACCACTGTGTATTTGGTTTTAGTTGTATTTTGAATACAGAAATGTGCTTTTAGCAAGCAGGTGAATAGCCTTGATATATAGTTTGTGCAGAATTGATAGTTGATGTTTGATCGGCTAATGTTTTGTGAATCGCTACTCCAGTTTTAGTGTAGAATATTTTTTTTAAAAATGTGTAACAATTTGCTGGTTGAGCCTGGCATGGAGTAATCATGATCACCACTTCTGTTCTAGCTTGGCATGTACAAATGTCATACTCCACCTTCATTGTGATCTACTGAAATTTTAAACACTATCACTTTATCTTGGTCTCTTGAAATGGAGAACACTATCCATAATTCGGTAAATAAATAATACACATAAAGGTATGTTTCAGGCAAACGTGGAAAATAAAAAAGTAGAAAACTAGACAACAGAAAAACTACAAAAGTAATAGGCTTACCAGAGACTCAATCCAAGGATTATTTGAATGGCAACACCTAGCTATGGAAGCGAATCGCACTATCCTCCCTGCCAACTAGGCATCACAAAATAGTGCTTGTGGATAGGGGTCATTAGCATGATTTTCCCCATGTAACACCAAAAGTGTACCTAGGAACAATCCAGCCTAATTTATGAAATGATCACTTCTGCTGTCCTCCTATTATACGGTATAGGTCAGATTACACAAGACAAAAACCCTTTATTTATCCATAATTCAGCTTGGTCTATTCAAATGTGAAACCTCTTTTTCAGCTAGACCTTTTGAATTGTAAAACACAATCCCCACTTTAGCTTGGTCTGTTGAATTGTGAAATACTATCCTACCTTCAGCTTGGCATAACATCATTATCATGGTTAATGGGGTCGACAACCATTTTTCTCCACAAATTTCAGTTTTTAATGTTTTCCATATTTTATCAAACTTTTTTTCACAAAAAATAATGAGAGACATTAGTTATAATCTGAAATCTTTCTTGCCTATCTTCTCTATTTATTTGTTTACAGCTGTTATGTATACAAGTTCTCCGCAGTCTTTCCTCACATTAATTAACTCCTATCTCCTCAAACATCTCTCTTTCATCATGTGCCTTTTTTCATGAATTTTCATTAGTGTCTTAGTCATGTGTAAAATCTTGAATATATATGTTGTGACATCTCTGTCACCTCTAATGGTCATTTTATTTGCTCATTGTCAGCGACACATGTCAGTAGAGTATGATGTGTTCAATGTAACATTTTATTGCATATTTGATAGTTCATTTCCAGTGTTCATTGATAAGAATTTCTTGCATAATGATCTTTCTTGTGAAGTGCTGTCTTTGCTTGGCATATTCCACTTTTAGTCTTCATGATTTATTTTACATCATGATTTAAAAAAGTGTCTTCAGTAATTTATTTTGTGAGCATGTTTTAGGGTTAAATTTTACACTGCATCCAGGTATAATCATTTCTGTTGTTTTGTTGTTCATATTCGCACGGAGTCCAATGTGTGCATTCTTTTCTGCTGCTATCTCCAACATTTCCAAAAAGCGTTTTTCAGTGTGTATTCCCCCATATACTAACTGTCTAAGTAAAATGTCCTGTAATAAAATTGAAAAAAAATCCCACATCATTTTCAGGAAAATACGAAAAGGGTTCTTAAAGCATTGTGAAAGCCAAATGGAACACCCATTAAAAGAGCACGCAGGCCTTTCAAATTTGTCACTGTGCATTGACCATTGGCCATAAGTCATGATAAGTTTGACTACAAAGATCCAGTGAAGCTGAAGCAGAATGGAAAAGACTGAAAAGACCACAGGAGAATTACTGACATTAGGACATATAGCATAAAGGACACAACATAATTATTTTTCCTTCATGTTTTGGCATGCTACTTGCTGCTGTATTAATAATTTTCCCTGGCATAGCACAAGTTACATACATACATTGTGATATCCAACTCATATTCCTGGCTTGTCCATGAACTACCTCACGGTATTTTCACGTTCGAGGGGAAATTTGTGTATATGGATTTGATTAGACCATTAATTATGTATCCACTAATACATTTTAGCGGTTTTGTTATTACTTTAATCTGGAACTAGCACTGAGCTTGTCATGTTTGTGTTATAACATTGTGAGTTACATTTTCCATTTCTTCCATAAATGTTATTAATGCTGTCTGTGATTCTTCCCTCAGGTTTCAATGATCCTTCATTATTGATTTGATTCTTCCCTCAGGTTTCAATGATCCTTCATTATTGATTTGATTTATCAAATCTTTCCTCTCCTTATTTATACATTCATTCAGCTCCCCTAGGAGTACAGGCCTTCAGCAAACTTAGGTCAGGCCAACCTATTCTGTGCCATCAGGTCAAGGTCTTTCCATGTCTTCTTCATCCCTTTGTCTCCAGTTGTCTTCTCCTTGTATTTTATTTGTATGAGAAATGTGAAAAAAACATGACATCCCTTCCATAGCTGAGGGTATAGAGATGTACAAGTACATGCTTTGTGGGACTGGCATGTAGGAATGCGAGAAAAAAAAACTACCCCATAGATCCTGCCTGGCATGTTGGAATTTTGTTAAGCTTTTACATCACATTCATTATTGTCATTTGTGCTCCTAATGGAGCATGGAGCCACCAATTGTGGCTGGCCCCACAGGAAGCCTGCAGCATGCTCCAGCAGAAGTGGTTTCTATGGCAATTTTTTAACCTCACATTTGACGTGCCTGAGGGTGCAGTAGTTCTGACCTGTTCTTTCTTTGGCTCATCATAGACTATCAGCAACTACACGGGGCTGTTCTTTCTTTGTCTCATCATAGACTATCAGCAACTACACGGGGCTGTTCTTTCTTTGTCTCATCATAGACTATCAGCAACTACACGGGGCTGTTCTTTCTTTGTCTCATCATAGACTATCAGCAACTACACGGGGCTGTTCTTTCTTTGTCTCATCATAGACTATCAGCAACTACACGGTGCTGTTCTTTCTTTGTCTCATCATAGACTATCAGCAACTACACGGGGCTGTTCTTTCTTTGTCTCGTCATAGACTATCAGCAACTACACGGGGCTGTTCTTTCTTTGTCTCATCATAGACTATCAGCAACTACATGGGGCTGTTCTTTCTTTGTCTCATCATAGACTATCAGCAACTACATGGGGCTGTTCTTTCTTTGTCTCATCATAGACTATCAGCAACTACATGGGGCTGTTCTTTCTTTGTCTCATCATAGACTATCAGCAACTACATGGGGCTGTTCTTTTCAGCAACTACACAGGGCTGTTCCTTCTTTGTCTCATCATAGACTATCAGCAACTACACGGGGCTGTTCTTTCTTTGTCTCATCATAGACTATCAGCAACTACACGGGGCTGTTCTTTCTTTGTCTCATCATAGACTATCAGCAACTACACGGGGCTGTTCTTTCTTTGTCTCATCATCAGTCTCATCATAGACTATCAGCAACTACACGGGGCTGTTCTTTCTTTGTCTCATCATAGACTATCAGCAACTACACGGGGCTGTTCTTTTCTTTGTCTCATCATAGACTATCAGTGCAAAGTACACTGGGCTGTTTTTTAGATGAAGGATTTTCCGAAACAAAACTGTCCCCAAGAATTTTGGATAAAAGAATACAGACCTGTAGTAACATCTTAGTAAATCACAGTGTCAAACAATTATATCAACAACAACAATCTTAATCATTGAGAACAATAATTTACAAAGTGAGAAGTGACAAAGTGAATACATGGAACACTTGGTTATAGGTCTTAGAGATGAATAAAGCATTCATCATGCGCTTTGGTTATACACAGGGCAGGCTCTAGAAAAATTACATGAGCACAAATTTAAGCTGAACAAAAAGGAAAGAAAAAAGAAACGACAGTTCTCACTTATGATTGATTCATTGTGTTTAACTTTTGTTTTCTGTGCGACAGTCTTAGTGCCCTAAGGTATTCGTGCCTCGGAGCTAGTGTTCCCAGTGACTCTTGCCTGTAGTTGGCCCTGGTTATACAACAAACCTCTCTTTGTTTCTTACTTGTACAATCTTTATTAACAAATGTGAATATAATGCAGACTGCTTATGTATTCATCTCTTATCACTTTGTAACAGAGGTATGTCTGGGTAATGTGTAAGGTATACCTGCAAATAGATTGAGTAAAATTTTGTGTATTAATACTAATTAAATGTAACTGCAAATTTAATCACCTGTTTGTGCTGTGGGTAGTGACAAATTAATATTTCTAAATAATTCAAACTGGCAGACAGAGGTATTAATGATATCATGTCTGTTGTTTTTTGTGTGTGTGTGCCAAGTACTAGTAGTCCAGATAAACCATATTATACAAAATGACTATTAATAAAGTAATACATTGTGTGATTTGACTGAGTTGACTCTTGGATTTTGTTGTACCTGAGGTTGACACTGCACACAGTCATCGTTATCATCAGTAAGACTTTTTCTATTTTATCGTTCATTTCATTTCACCTTGTGCTCCCTGTGGAGCTTGGAGCTATCACTGCAGGAAGTCTGCAATGTGCTCTTGTAGCCATGGTTTATGTAGCAATTTGTTTTGTATGATGAGGTTGCCAGTGACCTTCACACAACCTTCATATTAATTTGAGTGGTAGGCCTATTCTTTCATTGTCTTCTCAGATACCAGGGGAAGTAATGAACAAAATGTTCAGGGTAGACAAATAGTCATGATGGCCTTTTTTACAAATCTTCTACAGACAAAACTACATGGGCCACTACTCTTGTCATCATCATCATCACTGTCGTTATTTTCCTTTTTGCTGCTTAGTCAGCCACCACTGCAGCTGGAAACCTGCACCAAACATTCACATGTTCCTGCACCAAACATTCACATGTTCCTGCACCAAGCATTCACATGTTCCTTCACCAAACATTCACATGTTCCTTCACCAAACATTCACATGTTCCTGCACCAAACATTCACATGTTCCTGCACCAAACATTCACATGTTCCTTCACCAAGCATTCACATGTTCCCGCACCAAGCATTCACATGTTCCCACACCAAGCATTCACATGTTCCTGCACCAAGCATTCACATGTTCCTGCACCAAGCATTCACATGTTCCTGCACCAAGCATTCACATGTTCCTGCACCAAACATTCACATGTTCCTTCACCAAACATTCACATGTTCCTGCACCAAACATTCACATGTTCCTTCACCAAACATTCACATGTTCCTTCACCAAGCATTCACATGTTCCTGCACCAAACATTCACATGTTCCTTCACCAAACATTTACATGTTCCTGCACCAAACATTCACATGTTCCTTCACCAAACATTCACATGTTCCTGCACCAAACATTCACATGTTCCTTCACCAAACATTCACATGTTCCTGCACCAAGCATTCACATGTTCCTTCACCAAACATTCACATGTTCCTGCACCAAACATTCACATGTTCCTGCACCAAGCATTCACATGTTCCTTCACCAAACATTCACATGTTCCTGCACCAAGCATTCACATGTTCCTTCACCAAGCATTCACATGTTCCTTCACCAAACATTCACATGTTCCTTCGCCAAGCATTCACATGTTCCTGCACCAAACATTCACATGTTCCTGCACCAAGCATTCACATGTTCCTTCACCAAACATTTGCATGTTCCTGCACCAAACATTCACATGTTCCTGCATCAAGCATTCACATGTTCCTGCACCAAACATTTACATGTTCCTTCTCCAAACATTTATATGTTCCTTCACCAAGCAATCACGTGTTCCTTCACCAAACATTCACATGTTCCTTCTCCAAGCATTCACATGTTCCTGCACCAAGCATTCACATGTTCCTGCACCAAGCATTCACATGTTCCTTCACCAAGCATTCACATGTTCCTTCACCAAGCATTCACATGCTCCTGCACCAAACATTTACATGTTCCTGCACCAAACATTCACATGTTCCTGCACCAAGCATTCATATGTTCCTGCACCAAGCATTCACATGTTCCTTCACCAAGCATTCACATGTTCCTGCACCAAACATTTACATGTTCCTGCACCAAACATTTACATGTTCCTGCACCAAACATTTACATGTTCCTGCACCAAACATTTACATGTTCCTTCACCAAACATTTACATGTTCCTGCACCAAACATTCACATGTTCCTGCACCAAACATTTACATGTTCCTGCACCAAACATTTACATGTTCCTTCACCAAACATTCACATGTTCCTTCACCAAACATTCACATGTTCCTGCACCAAGCAATCACATGTTCCTTCACCAAACATTCACATGTTCCTTCACCAAACATTCACATGTTCCTTCACCAAACATTCACATGTTCCTGCACCAAACATTTACATGTTCCTTTACCAAACATTCACATGTTCCTTCACCAAGCAATCACATGTTCCTTCACCAAACATTCACATGTTCCTTCACCAAACATTCACATGTTCCTGCACCAAACATTCACATGTTTCTGCACCAAGTATTCACATGTTCCTGCACCAAGCATTCACATGTTCCTTCACCAAGCATTCACATGTTCCTGCACCAAACATTCACATGTTCCTGCACCAAACATTCACATGTTCCTTCACCAAACATTCACATGTTTCTTCACCAAACATTCACATGTTCCTGCACCAGTGGTTTTTGTAACAGTTAGTTTTATATGATGAGGTCGCCAGCAAAAAATATCAATCTAAAATGAACACGACCAAACAAGAAACAAGAAGGTCATACTAAAAAAAAGACCTAACCAGAAACAAATAGGTCATACTAATAAGTGCAAGACCTAACCAGAAACAAATATGTCATACTAATAAGTGCAAGACCTAACCAGAAACATGTAGACATCAAGGTTTTCATTGGAACTGCATCATTGAAAAAATACAGCAGAGAAACAAAATAAATTTGATCACACTTTGTAATAACAGCCCTCCCACGGGCAAAAATATGTGCATAGATTGTCAGAATCACTTCGAACCACAAAAATCTAGTATGGAATCAAGTTCAACACAAAAATAAGAATCGTCAACTCACTTGTCATGGCTGTCCTTTTGTATGACTGAGAAACATGGACGACAACTAATAGAAAGATGAAAATTATGTGACACAACCGCCGAAGTGGAACTGAATTTTGTCTTCTTCTTCTTTGTCCTTCGTTCTCAGATAACCATATCTATCTCTCTTATACAGCTAGTAGTCCGTCTAAGGCTTATATCGTCACCATACAGTTTCTCCCTCAACTGGGTTGAAGAAGGGCACGCTGCTACCCTGCTCCCCTCATGGAGTCGAGAGTTCTTGAGTATATGTCCTTATTGTATGTTTGTCCTTCCCACATGGGCACATGTCTATATGTCCTTATTGTATGTTTGTCCTTCCCACATGGACACATGTCTATATGTCCTTATTGTATGTTTGTCCTTCCCACATGGACACATGTCTATATGTCCTTATTGTATGTTTGTCCTTCCCACATGTCTATATGTCCTTATTGTATGTTTGTCCTTCCCACATGGACACATGTCTATATGTCCTTATTGTATGTTTGTCCTTCCCACATGGACACATGTCTGTATGTCCTTATTGTATGTTTGTCCTTCCCACATGGACACGTGTCTATATGTCCTTATTGTATGTTTGTCCTTCCCACATGGACACGTGTCTATATGTCCTTATTGTATGTTTGTCCTTCCCACATGGACACGTGTCTATATGTCCTTATTGTATGTTTGTCCTTCCCACATGGACACGTGTCTATATGTCCTTATTGTATGTTTGTCCTTCCCACATGGACACATGTCTATATGTCCTTATTGTATGTTTGTCCTTCCCACATGGACACATGTCTATATGTCCTTATTGTATGTTTGTCCTTCCCACATGGACACGTGTCTATATGTCCTTATTGTATGTTTGTCCTTCCCACATGGACACGTGTCTATATGTCCTTATTGTATGTTTGTCCTTCCCACATGGACACGTGTCTATGTGTCCAATTTTCAGTATATTGAACAGATGGTACCTGACTCTTCAACAGCCGGTTCTTATTCTGAGCATTACCACTTGGTCTTCTCTTGGTAATGTGTAGTATGGTTCTCCATTTACGGACTCTGGGTTCTCCTTCAGCAATTTTTCTCGATAGTTATTTCTGTAGAACTGATAACAAGAACCAGACGTGCCAGGGAAACAAGAAATAAGAAGGTGCCAGGCGTTGAATAGGACATACGCTGAAATAAATGACGTTAGCATTACAAGGTGGTATTTGTTCTGCTAATCCCAGGGCAAGAGACATAGAGGGCGACCGAAATAATAAACATGGAGAAGAAACGAGATTGAAATGGAACGGGTGAGGAAGACATGGAAAGACCTAAACTGATGGCACGGGACAGGAAGTCTTGGCGTGGGTTTGTTGAAGGCCTGTGCTCCGTGGGGAGCTGAAGGGTGATGAATGAATGAAAACAGTAAGTCTAGGAGAAGATTGAACGAAGGGATTACAAACATGCTAGTGAAGATTGAACGAAGGGATTACAAACATGCTAGAGAAGATTGAATGAAGGGATTACAAACATGCTAGAGAAGATTGAATGAAGGGATTACACACATGCTAGAGAAGATTGAACGAAGGGATTACAAACATGCTAGAGAAGATTGAACGAATGGATTACAAACATGCTAGAGAAGATTGAACGAAGGGATTACACATGCTAGAGAAGATTGAACGAAGGGATTACAAACATGCTAGAGAAGATTGAACGAAGGGATTACAAACATGCTAGAGAAGATTGAACGAAGGGATTACACACATGCTAGAGAAGATTGAACGAAGGCATTACAAACATGCTAGAGAAGATTGAACGAAGGGATTGCAAACATGCTAGAGAAGATTGAACGAAGGGATTACACACATGCTAGAGAAGGCCAAAAGGCCGCAGTGCATACACTAAATCGAAGACCAATTCATCAACATCGCGAGACGATTCACTTATAGACAGGAAATACTGAGGTTGTGGGAGGGGGGGGGGGGGGAATTGAGGATGTTGTGTATAGCTTTTTGACTGTTCCTCTAATTGTTAATCCTTTGTATTTTCCTTTGTTTTGGTTTTTTATTACAATTTTTTTTTTAAACGAGAGTTTTGGCGAACCGCTCTCCGTTCAACCTAGACACAAGTTCGTCGGTTATATTAGAACGCATGTTCAAATATAAAAGACCTTGTTTTGCCAGTCACTTTGATTATGGAAACAACAACAAACGGATTGATTTGTCGTTGCCCTAAAGATGCCATTAGGCGTGATGGGAACAACGGCAGAGAAAATCTATTCGCTGTTGCCCTTAAGACGCCACTAGGCGTAATGGCCACTGACTGCTTTGCCGGTCATTGGCTAAGGACGGAAGAAGAAGTCTGGTACTATATTTTTTTATGAAGCTTGTTTTTGATTGTTCGAGCTTGTTCGTTTCTTAGTCAGCGGCAAATGTGAATTGTAGGACCTGTTAAATAAACTCAAATTTGCAGGGAAGCAAGCCAGTATAAAACGACGACAGCTTAAATCCATGGATAGTTTCCCTTTGACTATGATTGTAACACAGGAAGTCAATTGTTCTTTAGAGTACTTTAGACTATTCCTGTTCGCTCCTTAGTCCCTTCTGGAGTACTGTATATGCATATATACTACTGGACAAAAGTTAAGGGCCACCAAGAAAAACTCCTCTATGGACCAATTAAATGCAACCAGGTGTAAACAATTTATTACAAAATAAAGTTGATTCATCCGTGGAAAAGATCAGTCAAGTTTTTTAAATAATGTGTGACTTCCTAACAAAAAGAAATTCAACTCACTTTTTCACCTTTTGAACTATTGGGGCGTGTTGCAAAAACCACGAGTTTTTGCAGCAACAATGGCAATTTTCACGTGCGGGTTAAAGTGACCCAGTTTTTGGACATTTAAAAAAAATTAACCTAGTGCACACAGAAATGTATTCTGTTGCATGCTTATAAACATAAGGTCAGTTAATGAAAAATACGTGCATAGTTTGTTTTTTAAATTTTATACCGTGCATATCTAGATCCCCATATTAATGAAACGTTTGTAATTAACAAGGAAACAATCCAACCAATTTTTCTGTGCGATAATACAGAAACGCCGCGCATAGCACCGTGATTATCAAATTGAACACCCATACCATTCACGTTTTTTTTTCATGGAGCGTTGACCTTTGACACGTGACTACAAAGATCCAATGAAGTTTACATGGAATGATAAGGAATGAAATGACTACAGAAGACATAATCCCATCATCAGGTCTGCAGCAGAACAAGCGCACCGTAATTAATTCCCCTTCATTTTTGGCGGGTTACTTGCTTGTTAAAATTTTTTTTGTCAAGAACTAATATCTGATTAATATTTTCTTATCTATTTTAAATAAGGGCAAAATGTCAGTCTCTAACCACCAGGTTAACCTTGTCAAACACATTGCTACACTAACCACCGCTGTAAGAGCATGTGAATGGCATGCTCAGGCTTCCTGCAAGGGGGCCTGCTGTACGGGTGGCCCCGTGCTCCATTAGGAACAAACAGGAAAATGATGACGATGGTGGTGATGATGATAACGACGACGAAGTATTATAACTGAAAATATTGCGTGAAATGTGTACAGGTCGATCTAAGATGACAGTTTTCTGCGTGTATGACCGACACAGCCAGGAAAGTAACCCAATGAAGGTCTGAAGCTTTCACTTCCCCACCATGTGCGCTAGTATCGATTTGACACGCCACTGAGAGAGTTATGTGTTCTTAGAATGATTTATACAGTATAGGTGAGGGAAGATTGGTACGTGAAGTATGGAAGACGTGAACTTCCTTTCAATCCAACACAGCTTTTGTAGATTGTAATCCAGTTGCATATCCAGTTGCATTATATGGATGAAGAAAGACTATTTTCTGGTATATTGGTTGCCTGAAGAAAAATTGTGGTTTCTGGTGTTTTGGTTCTTTGAAGAAAGAATCTGTTTTCTAGTGTGTTGGTCGCATGAAAAAAATAAGAGTACTTTTTCTGGTGTATTGGTTGGGTGAAGAAAGATTGTGTTCACTGGTGTATTGGTTGGGTGTAGAAAGACTGTGTTCTCTAGTGTACTGGTTGGGTGAAGAAAGATTTTGTTCTCTGATGTACTGGTTGGGTGAAGAAAGGTACTGTTCTCTGATGTATTATTTGGTTGAAGAAAGATTGTGTTCTCTGGTGTGTTGGTTGGCTGAAGAAAGACTGTGTCCTCTGGTGTATTGGTTGGGTGAAGAAAGATTGTGTTCTCTGGTGTAATGGTTGGGTGAAGAAAGATTGTGTTCACTTGTGTATTGGTTGGGTGAAGAAATGTTGTGTTCTCTGGTGTATTGGATGGGTGAAGAAAGGTTGTGTTCACTGGTATATTTGTTTGGTGAAGAAAGGTAGTGTTCTCTGCAGTGGCGTATCCTGGTAACGCGACCTAGGCGTGCTGCTACTTAAAATGAATATGTACGCCTACTATTTAACTTCTTCCCCTCTTAATTTAAAAACCAACTACATTCAATTACGCAACGAAAGTTATTAGGGGTATATGTCAATTATCTCCGAATTACTAATTAACTTACAACTTGAAACTCACTGTCACTGTAATAATCTGCATTCCCGCAAAATTAATTTAAAAAAACACTGGACGGACACAGCCGATTTTTACAACCCGAGAGCTGCAAGGCCACCGCACGCATGTTCGTATTGTATTGACGTATCTGGCCTTTGACCCCGATGCACACAAAACAGTATTCCAACGTAAATCCGAAAGGAGCAGCACGCATAGTGACGGAATTACCCGAGAAACTTCGGGCGATTGCTACCAACAAAAAAAAAACTGCACTATAAAACGCGTCTGGGAAACTGAAACTAGATATACTCGTAGATTATATGCGGGAAAATCCGTTATCCTGATGCGTGCGGTCCGAAAGCAGAACATCATAAGAGAAATATTTTATAGAATAATACATTAAATTTTTATTTTCCTTCGGGCATAGGTGTGCGCAGCACGCACAGCACACATAGAGAATACGCCACTGGTTCTCTGATGTATTGGACATTCAACTAGACGCCTGAGAGTGTACAAGGAAGAAGAAGAAGATTAATCTGTAATTCGTCATATCGTCACACATTTATTTATCTTATGTAAAAAATATGACGAATTACTGAATAATGATAATTGGTCATGAGGGTTTATTCTGTGCAATAGAATATATGTAGTGCATAATAACAATAAAAGTGAATCCATAAAAGTGTCTGGGTTTTTTTTAGCCACATGATTTTAAGTAATAACTGAACGCTATTTGTTCGAAATCATTGTCACCTCCGCCGAGTGAAATTCATCATTGAATAAAATATACTTTATTAAGTTTAACAACCTACAGTAATACAAAGTCCACGAGAGTTGGTTGTTACTAGAACTGTGTTTGACTCGCTGACCTTGATTAAAACGGCACAACCCAGTTCACAACTCAACGCTCGCCACTTTGAAATACGACACAAAATCTGTATTCGAAGTTCATTATTTCCCTTAATTTCATGAAGTTACTTCTACAATTATTTTACAACTTTTGGTTATTATACCAAATCAGCTGGGTTAAAAAAAAAAAATTAAAAAAAAAAAATATTAGAATATACCACGAAAGCAAGCTGCATGCAAAGTTTCAGGTCGCTAAGTTGAGATAAAGGTATTGATTAAAAAAATTTTAAGCAACAAATATAGCCTACAAAGCCACATGTGGTCTTGGACAAAACTCGTTAATTAAGACAAGCCAGCCCATGAAGTGGACCTATGTATGTACATAGGGATTCCGCTACAAAAGCTATAAAATTGCTGAAAGAAATATATACATAAAATTAACGAATGTACATGAAATTCACGTCTCTGTAGCAACTTGACAATTTCAAACAACTTAAAGGCTGAAGCTGAAACACTACAATAAGCTGCAATAATCATCGTATCTGTCGCGGATTATCTCCTTTGATCTGCCGTAGTGGTCCACGATTGGCCAGATGTTCGAGTAAAAGGATGAGTTTTCCAAAGGTAGCAACTTCCGCTCAAAATTACTCTTGGCAGTGATTTAAATAGAAGGTTAATGCTCCTATTAGAAGGAGTCTCACCGGGATTTTAGGATGCAAGTTACAAAAAGTGAGTACTCTTAGTTCTTATACAATTTGCCCCCCCCCCCCCCCCCCCCCCCCCCCCCCCCCCCCCCCCCCCTTCCCACTTCTGAGAGAAATGTATTTATTTGTCACGGTGTGACAATAGCCTCGTATTTATTCCGAAAATAATTTAGCAAAGTATTATTAATATGCTAATATAGGTACTTTTAAAAAAGACTTCAACTTTCAGCCAACCAAGTTATCAACTGCACTAAGAAATGTCGAAGGGTATTAATGCTAATTGTTCCTGTTGCGCACTGGTTGTATATACGGCGGATGCGTCCTTTCATACGTCCACCCCTGCTGGTCTTACGTTTGATGCAAAATTCCAGCAGTCTTAGCCTTGATGATTCATCGATTGCAGTGCCATTCTCTAATAGACGAGCATGTATTGCCCTCAGTATTTCTTCCTTATCCATGGTCAATGCACCTTTTATGGGTGCTCTTGAAGCTAGTCTGTCAGCTCTTTCATTGCCACATACCCCGGCATGACCAGGACAGTAGATCCATATCAGTTTTTGAAGATTCGATTCTTCTATGGAGGTTTTCCTATCATGTCGAAGCCAACCATTTTGGACCTTTCGAAGCATGGATTGTGAGTCTGATACAATAACTGCCTTTGTTAATAAAGTCTCAGACAGCCATCTTAAGGCAGCAGTAACTGCCTCTACCTCCATTCTCATGCTGGAGGTTGTTATCATGTAAGCCCCGCTATTTTCAGCGACGGTCTGCCCTTTACTCTAGCAGAGAAGCCCCACGCTGATTTATTACCACAGATTACAGACCCATCAGTGTACACAATGGCATCCTCATCCCCAGCATTATCATTTATAAGCTAATCCATTTCCAGCTCTGCTCTCCCATTGGCCCAAGTTCTGCGTTCTCTACCAAGGCTGATGATGACTTGCTTTTAGTTCATCCAGCTCTCATCTGACTCACTCCACTCTTCTCCCTTGAATATATATATATATATATATATATATATATATATATATATATATATATATATATATATATATATATATATATATATATATATATATATATATATATATATATATATATATATATATTCCCTTGAATATAAATTGTTGAAACAAAATTAAAAATGAAAACAGCTGACTTTTTACAAAGAAACAGTTCCATGATTTGATATTGTATAAAGAGTAAGTGACTTAAGCTCCGAAAACACAGTGTTATCTCAGGGAGTGTACCTTTTACGAAAAAAGGTAATATCCTCAAAATAAGAACGTATGGAAGTCTAGAAAAAAGATGGCGAGAAAAAATTAATCGGATGAATCACGTAATGTCACAGTATACGACTGGCTAATATTACACACACATAAATGTATGTTTTCAGGCACTCGTGAACAATAAAGAATTTATGTGTTTATACGACTGACAGAGTGGTTAGAGTGCTGGCCTCTCACGGTAAAGGTACCACGTTAGAAGCACGGTGGCGTCACGCTCCAGTCTACCTAGCTGTAAACGGGTACCTGACTCTGCTTTTCAGTTAGGGAAGGCAGCGAGGAACATAACGTGCTACCCCAACCTCTTGAAGCTGGACCTGGTGTAGTGAAGTCTCTAACACTTCATTTCCCTAAGGCAGTTTCTGCTATGGGACTACCTTTACCTTATACCTTTTGCGGAAAAAGAGAGAAAATACTAAAGCCAGGAAAGTGTTCTTCACAGATTACCTGTCAATCATAACTGTATTATTGAAGTACCATATATACCACAAGTACAGGATTGGTACAATAGATCTCTGCACCTGTGGCCTCAGCCCCGTGACAGCCGAACATCTGGTCCAGTCCTGTCCAACATCTACATTGAACGGAGTAGCATATGACAACAACCTACTTCTCTCCACGAAAAACTGTTTGAAGATGTCAGGAATCTTGAGCTGACTACTGTCTTTATTAGAGTCATTAATGTGGAAGTCTGAGGGCGAACGAGATGTCAGGAACCTTGAGCTGACTACTGTCTTTATTAGAGTCATTAATGTGGAAGTCTGAGGGCGAACGAGATGTCAGGAATCGTGAGCTGTCTTCGTCTTTATTAGAGTCATTAATGTGGAAGTCTGAGGGCGAAATAGATGTCAGGAATCGTGAGCTGACTTATGTCTTTATTAGAGTCATTAATGGGGAAGTCTGAGGGCGAACGAGATGTCAAGAATCTTGAGCTGACTACTGTCTTTATTAGAGTCATTAATGGGGAAGTCTGAGGGCGAACGAGATGTCAGGAATCGTGAGCTGACTACTGTCTTAATTAGAGTCATTAATGTGGAAGTCTGAGGGCGAACGAGATGTCTGGAATCGTGAGCTGACTTCTGTCTTTATTAGAGTCATTAATGTGGAAGTCTGAGGGCGAACGAGATGTCTGGAATCGTGAGCTGACTTCTGTCTTTATTGGAGTCATTAATGGGGAAGTCTGAGGGCGAACGAGATGTCTGGAATCGTGAGCTGACTTCTGTCTTTATTGGAGTCATTAATGGGGAAGTCTGAGGGCGAACGAGTAATAAAAAGATAACTGTATTAGGAACCATAAAAATAATGAGTTAGACATCATCCTCCTAGAAGCTCTAATTCATTCATTCATTACTCTTCAACTCTCCAAGAAGCGTAGGTCTTCAACAAACTCAAGCCAAGTTCCCCCTGTCACGTACCATCCGCTCAAGGTCTATCCATATTTTCTTTATCCGTGTGTTTTTCCAGTTTTCCGCTAAATTCTTATCCTGACGTTTCAGAACAAGGGTTCAATAATAATACTGTCAACAGGTTTTCTCATTATGTGTTATATCTATTGCCAGCGTCTTATTTGTATCTCCTGTTACACTGACACCTATCTGGTTCTTTTCATCAGTACAATGTTTGTTACGCACATATTTTTTCAGAGTCAATATAAATTTTCCCGTCTTATTTGATCACTTTAAATTTTTTGTGATCAAAGGTTTATAACTCTTGGTAAACTGTGGTTACATTTTGACTATGGTTGTTACCTCCTCTTGTGTCTTAAACTAGCGGTCTATTTTTTAGATCGATGTCTGTGGTTCTCCTTATATGGTCAGAATATGTTTAACTTTTCATGGAATGTTTGCAACCTTGGTTGATGTTTATTCCTGTCCATATAAGGCGCGATTTGGTCAGCATCTTTCTTGGTATGTGTCTGACATCGGCCCGGTTTGAGTTGAACTCAGAGGTCGAGCGCTTCTGCGCATGTCCAGATTTTTAGGCGGTTTGAAAAAGCTTCCGTTCGGGAGCCCAAGAATTGTGATGAGCAGAGCAAGACGCTTTTCAGCGTCTGTGGCAGATTCTTGGATTTTTTGTGCTTTTTTTTCTCCTCGGACATTGGTGTTAGCTTAGCGTTAGCTAGGCTAACTTTGTGACTTGTGTTATTCTAATTTGGTTTAAAAGCCAAGAAAGAAGATATATATAATGGCAGCACCAGTTGTGCCAGTCATACTAATGAATGCGGAAGAAGATTTGGAAGGAGGAGTCCTTCACAAACCAGGGATACTGATCATAACTGTTACGGGCCTACAGACCAATAGAGCATCTTACTCGTTGTTAGCGAGTATCCTTGCAGGGCCTGCAGGAGTAGGTCTGAGTGGCATTGCCACATTGTACAGGTTTTCTGGGCCCTTTAGATGGTACGCCACTTTAACTGCAGCAGCGCAGATTAAACATTATCAAGGCCTACATGGCAAAAGGCTGGAGTGGTCAAATCCACAGATGTCCGTGCATATTGAGCACATGGACAAGGAAACGTCCAAGGGTATCCTGCACTGGATACCACCGACAATGAATGTAGAAGCGGTGCAGAGGATTGCTGCGGAGGTGTCTGGAGACAAGAATGCTGAAGTCAGTAGGGTCAAGACGGCATATGACAAATGGAATTTTTCCTACAGACCGTCCAAACGTCAAGTACCGCACTTCGTGCATTTGAAGATGGCGGAAGAACGAATACAGCGAGTATGGGTGGCCTTGCCCGGGCGCAGAATCCAATGCGCAATATGTGGACTCGATACGCACTGGGTCAGCCAGTGTCCTAGGAAGCGGGCGCCACCCCCCAGGTCAAACAAACAAGGGGTCCAGTACGAGCTGACGATGTCCAACGCTGTGCAAGTACGATGTGTTGGTTCCAGAGGACAGATGACGAATGGTGCATTTGTGAGCACGCCCAGGATGCATCCCGCTGTCACCCCCCCCCCCCCCCCCTGTGAACTTACTGACGAGATGGTCATCATGTTACCAGTGTGCGGGAAGATACACTCCTTACAGGTGGGTCAGCAAAAACTCGCAAACAGTGTTGTAAATTTAAAAGTAAAATGTTCAAATAACTATAGTTTAGGATGTGTGGCTTATATTTTAAGAGTTGGTGTTTTTTTAATGTAAATAGTTTGTATTACTTTAGCATAATGTACACACCGCACACACTAACACACCTTTAATGTACACAAACACGGCTAGGCAGTCACTTCTCTCCCCCCCCCCCCCACCGGGGTGGGAGTTCCTGGCAGTGCGACTTCGCCCGTACTGGGTCACGATCACCAGTGCAGAACGACAGATGGTCAGCACGTCACCATTCTGTCGAGCAGTGTAGAAAAGAAAAAAGGTCAGCCCTCAAGCACTTTTTTGTCAAGCAGTTTAGACACGACTTTGTCGAGTAGTTTAGTCATGACAGGCGGTCAGCACTCAGTCACCGCCTTGTCGAATAGACAAATTGTAACAAGTGACCAATCTACCACTTTGCCAGGCACATTAAGAGCAACAAGTGACAATTTTTCTGCTACCTTTTGTTGTGTATCTCAGATATGACAGGTGGCCCGCCCACTGTCCCCACTTCGTCTGGTTTTTTAAGTAGGACGAGCGGTCTGCACTTAGTCCCCGCTTCGTCGGACAGTTTAGATGCGGCAAGTGACCACTCTGCCACTCTGCCAGATAGACAGTTTGCAACAAGTGGCCAACTCTCAGATACCACTTTGTCAAGCAGCCTAGTAGTTATATCCCTCAATATCAATGGTTTGAGGAATAAACTAGACCATATTATTAAACTTATCAAAAAAGATAAACCGGATTTCTTGTTCTTGCAACAGACCGGGATTACTTCCGATTTTCATGCCGGTCGGAAAGTAAATAAATTAGGACTCAAACATGGCTGGTTCGCCTTAGGCACCAACCATGGTAGTGGTGTAGCCATACTGCAAATCAATGAAGATTTGGAGGCAGTACACCATAGAACTGACAGTTGTGGCAGAACTGTCATTATATAAATAAAAAACAAACAACAAACATGACACGCACACACTCATCAATATTTACGCGCCAGCGACGAAAATTGACCGACCTAAATTTTATGACGGTTTACATGACATTTTAACGGAACATTATAAAGGGACGAGGAAAATTTTAGGGGGGGGGGGACTTTAATTGTGTCCTGTCTGACCTAGACCGGTCTAGTGGCTTCACGAGAGCACCGGCACGGGAAAAGTCTTCACTCGTACGACAGGTTCAGGCTATGTTAGACGAACATGACCTTTCAGACGCATACAGGAAAATAGAACCAAACAAACAAACCTTTACATACGATGACAAGACAAACCCATACCTCAGACTGGCTTCAAGACTAGATAGAATCTATACCACTAGTAACTAAAATATACACAAAACATATCACATAAAAACACTCTCAAATTCACAGATCATCAAGCAGTTTATACATCTCTAAGTACGGGACACACGCACAAGCAAGTAAAGAGATCCCCGCACTGGAAATTTAATAATAATCTACTTAAAAACACTTACTACGCAGAACAAATAACACAACTAATACAAGGTTATGCACAAGACATTCCCAATAATAACATCGCACAATATTGGGATATGTTAAAAAATACAATAAGAGATATGACTCAGATTTTGACCACACTTATACATAGGAAATTTAAAAAAGAAGAGGGGATTTTAGAAGAAGCAATTAGTTTAACTAAAAGTTTAGTTAACACGAACCCTCACATCCACACATTAGAGGAACAGTTAGATGAATATAGGCAGTATACCTACCAGGGAGCACTACTAAGGTAAAAACTAAACACTATAACGCAAGAAATCCCTAGTAGGCAATATTTAGCAGTAGAACAAAACATTCAACGCAGCAGACAGATTCATGAAATAATAGACATGAAAGGACATCAGCAAACAGACAACACCCGCATTAGTCATGCCTTCTTTGAATATTATAAACAACTATATACTAGAGAAGGAACTGACGCAAACATACAAGATAAATTCCTACAATACACAAAGTGTTTAAGTGATGAGGAAAGTGAAAGGCTAGACCAACCTTTAACTTTAGACAATTTACAAGAGGCCCTTAGTACCTTCCAAAAAGATAAAGCACAAGGGCCAGATGGGCTAACGGCAGAATTTTACAGGTTTTTCTTCCCATGTTTAGGCCCCATTCTAATTAAAACATTTGAAGAAGCATTTCAAAAAGGGGAACTCCCGGATAGCTTAAATCAGTCTTATATCACTTTAATACCCAAAGATAGTAATGACAAAAATTCAATTAAAAATTTTAGACCTATTTCCCTTTTAAACAATGATTACAAAATTCTAGCTAAAGCACTTACTCTGAAACTTAAACCACACATACACAAAAATAATACATGAAGACCAACAGTGTAGTGTACATGGTAGGAACATTTGTAGACACACACATTTCATTAGAGACCTGATTACATACATGCATGATAGGCAGTGCCAGAGCACCATATTATCTTTGGACCAGGAAAAGGCATTTGATAGAGTATCACATGCCTTTCTGCATAAAAGTCTTAAAGCGAATAACATAGGGAAATATTTTAGGGAATGGATTAGAATCTTATACGCAAAACCCGAAAGTAGAATATTTGTTAACCACAGTTTAACCAATTCTTTCAAATTAACGAGAAGTGTCAGGCAGGGGTGTCCATTATCGCCCCTGTTATACGTAATAACATTAGAACCAGTTTTGGAAAGAATAAGACAAGATACAAATATCACGGGAACTTTCGTCCCCGGTACAGGGGAAAGGAAATTGTTGGCCTACGCCGATGATACGATATTCTTTCCAACAACAAAGGATTTTATAAAAAATATATTAGAGGTTTTCAAAGAGTTTGGAAACGCTAGCGAATCCAAAATAAATATTCAAAAATCTAGTATAATGGGAATAGGTAGATGGGGAAATAAATCGGATTTCCCTTTTCAAGTAACGAAAGTAAATAAAATCAAAATTTATGGGATTAACTTTTCTTTCAATCCGCAAGATCCCAATAAAGAAACATGGACAAAATTGTTAGAGAAAATTCAAAATATGCTAGAAATTTATAAATACAAAACGGCCATCATTTTCGGAAGAAGTGTTATAGTTAATTGTTTTATTATGCTAAAAATAATTTATATAGCAAACATACAGATCGTACCAAAAAAGATTATAACAGAGATAAATAAACTAATTAGGGCCTTCATTTTTAGGAACACTTGGTACAGTATCAAACACGTAACGCTAATGCAACCTAAAAATAAAGGGGGGATAGCCTTTCAGGATATTAACACTAAAATTAAAGCTTTAAGAATTAAATACATAGGGGAAGTTATAAAAAGCCCGGGTCTATACCCACTGGCACACTATTATATTGGTTTAAGACTATCAAATTTTTGTAAATTAAACAATAACCAACCACATTTTTTTGCTACACCGCCACCCTTTTATGCAATATGTCTGAAAAATTTAGAAGGGAACAAACATTTAATAAAACAAGACACCAAACTTATATACAAACTTCTAGTTGCAGCACAAGAAACACCTCTGAACACACGAAGAGGGTACAACCTTTTTATAACCGACTACACACAGAGTTTCACAAACATTCATGCAATAGACACCAAACCACAAGCAAAAGAGGTCACCTTCAGATTACTACACAGTTTAACACCTATTGCGGGCATACAGTCAGCAAAAAAAGCAGGCAAAGCACCACCAAAATGTAAACTGTGTAGTAACAACACAATAGAGACAGAAGACCACTTGTTTTACACATGTAAGACAGTGGTTCCCACTTTGAATAAGTTAAAAATGTTGATAACCTCCAACACACAACAAACATTAAATTTGTATAGAGCTGCCATGCTTAACACATTACCACAGATGTCGAGACAGACAGAACTTAAACTACTGACTTTACTAGCTGACTTTAGATATCTTGTTTGGACTTGTAGAAATAGGGTCGTATATGACGGTAGACATTACGACAGTACAATATTTACACAAATATATGAACGCATGACACAAGACATAATAGAACAACTTTAAAATTTCCTTGATGTACACCCTGCTTTAAATACTTCGTGTTTAAATTACATAATGTAAATATATACAAGGCAAGTAGCCTTGAATGCAAATACTTCGTTGTTTATAAATTATAAATTATAAAATGTAAATACTCATTAATCTTTCTATTCACCATCCATGTTCCTTTGCCATAGTAGTTAATGTATTGACTTGTAATAAAGGAATGTTGGGGGGAGGGGGGAGGAAAGAGGGGGGGGGGTTATCTTTAGTATGTTTATTATGTGATATTGTTTAATAATTTGGTAAATTTTGATACGTTATATTGTTTGAATTTAGAGGTATATTGTTTGCTATAGTTATTGACTTGTTGCAATGCTAGTTTGGGAGGAGGGAGGGGGGGGGTGTTTATTCTTTATCCTTTTTCCTTTACCTTATACCATGTGATAATTGTAAAAAAAATTTGTAAATAACATTGATGTATTGACCTAAATAAAGGTTTTTATTAAAAAAAAAAAAAAATTTCAGCGTCTGTGATCTTATGATGAGGAAATGGAAGTCCTCTTGTGCATTAGTTTACCTAATGAGGATTTTCCCTATATGTTTCTAAACGCCTGGAGGCGTGTGTGTTGTGGTGTTATTTCCGAAGCAAGGTAAATGCTCTCCTAATATTGAAATCTATAGTCAACTTAGATTTTTGACATTGTCGTTGTATGCTCGCTCACTATCTACAGGCAGGAGAGGCTCTTCTACTAGGAAATACACCCAGGTATCTTCATACCTTAGATTTATATGTATACGGGTCACTCTAGGCCCTGAGAACAGTTATTATGCTCCTTTTAACTTCGCTATGCCAGCGATTATGCCTTCATCAAGGTTAGACTTAGAAATGCCCACAAAGGTCAACTTGAACTATACACATAAGCCCGCCATTCCCGTGCGGCCTATGATGCACTTATTTACACACCTGATCTACTAGTATCGGAGTGGAGTTGGTTACACTTATAGAGTGATGTTATGGAGCGGAGGCTATTGTAAGCTGGAATTATCGAGATCAGCTTAAATGATATATATGCATGATTTACTGAGGAACTTTGTTTATGCTGTTTATTATGTCCTGCAGTGTCTGTGACTTATGTATATGGATGTTAACGTCTCACATTTACACGTTGGGTTGAGCTGTCTAAGACAGAACATACATTTGAACCACTTATGGACTTACTACTTAGGGACAAAGTTATGTCTTCTGTCAATGAGTCTTTTCTTGCTTTTCTTCATGAGAGTAAGTTTAAAAACATTAAAGAAATGGAAGAATATTGTTGCCAGTATGTTACTGCGCACCCCCATGTAACCATTGGCAACTATAAAGTGAAAGAAGGTTTGCCAGTTGCTTCGGCAGTACCATATGGCCCAAATTTCATGCGTAAATTTCAGGGTACACAACACAATTTTAATAGGAAGAATAACCGGAATTATACTCAGAATCAGGGCTATCAATCACAGGGTGGTTCTTCTTCGAAGAACTGGAAACAAGCTGACAGTCCTCGTTATTCTACACCCAATAATTATACACATTTCCGCAGAGGTAGTCATTATAGAAGCTATCAAAACAATTTTTCGCGGAGACCTCAAATCCAAACTAATAGAGGTTTTCATCAATATGAAAACAATAATGATAACTATGGAAACTGGGATTCAAACCAGCATAACAGATACAATAGAGAATACAATGATAATTCTAGAGGTAATAATAGTCGCGGTAGAACTCAACATAAAAAAAGAGATATCAACAGGCAAACTCTGTACAGCAAGAGTCTCAGGGAGCCTGTAAACAGGTTGATGATAATAAAAATGCTAGCGCTATCACATGTTCTGCCTTTGACTTTGGGAGGGCAACTAAATGCCCCCAATGCTCTACTTTGTTCGAACCGACTACGGTTACTATCTTGAGCTGTGGTCACCCTCTTCCCGCTCTTCCCGCTGCAGTTGCGCATGACGGGAGAGGTTCTCTTATCCTACATAAAGGTCTAGTAAATAGTAATCCATTCTCAGTCCTTTTTGATTCTGGATGCACTACTATTGGTGTTAGACAATCTCTTGTAGATCCATCCTGTGCTACAGGAAAGGTGATCAAATGTGTCACATTTGGTGGCACTTTGGAAAAGTATCCCACTGCCATAATACATATTGCTACTCCCTTCTTTACGGGAGATGTCCACGCGTGTCTTCTTCCAAATCCTATTGCGGACCTTATTATCGGTCGTAGTCACGGAGTTAGGGAATGTACCCCACAGCAGATTACTGCTTGGGAGGATCAAAATATGCATGCTACCAATGCAGTGGTCACAAGAGCACAAGCTCTGGAGACGCCTCAAACTTCATTGACTAGTAATAATGAAGTGCATAACCAAGATATAATAATAATAATAAATTCTTTAAGCGCCAAACACGGCGCATAAGGCAGAAACCAGTGCTCTCCAGGTTGTTCGTTGTGACGCCACTCCTCTTAGCTCTTGCACATTATTTAGGCCCAACGTTCTTCCTTCTCTTATTATTGTTCTTCTGAGTGTTTCTTTTGGTCTTCCTTTTTTTCCGCTTACCCTCAGGAACCCAAGTGAGCGCCTGTAGTGGTATTCTGTTGTTTTGCATTCGTAGGACATGACCGATATATGACCATCGTCTTTTCCTTATATAGTCGGAGACATATTTCTGCCTAGAGTCTTCTCTTATTTGTCGATTAGTCTTGAATTCTTTCCAACTGATGTTCATGAGTTTTCTAAGACATTTGTTCTCGAATGTATTCAGCTTGTTCTCCAATGATTTTGTTATTTTCCAACTCTCACAGCCGTATGTTAACACTGAGATAACATTTGAATTAAACAGACGAAGCTTGGTATGTATATTCAATGATCGTAATTTCCAAATGTTAGATAATCTATTGAAGGCGCTAGCTGCCAAAGCAATTCTAGTATGGATTTCTCTTGTTGTGTCACCATCCTGAGTCATTTTACTGCCTAAATAATTGAAACTTTCAACTTTCTGTAGTTTTTCCCCGTTCAAGATGATATCAAAGGTCTCGTTAGAAAAGTTCATAGCTTTAGTTTTAGAGGCATTTATTTGGAGACCAATTTTAACCGAGAGATGACACAAATTATTTATTGCTTCTTGGGATTGTCTTGGTGTTGAACTTAAGAATGCTACATCATCTGCGAAATCCAGGTCCCCCAGGAATTTTCCATTTGTCCATTTTATACCCAATCGTTCATTGTGGGTATAGTTTCTCATAACCCAATCAATAGCTATTCCAAAAAGTAGTCACTTGGTTATTTCACGTGACTCTTTCATAAAGTTGCAAGAAGAAGATCCTTCTTTACGAAAATGAACATGACATAATACTTACTGACCATAATCCTTTTAGAGTCAGACCCTATCCTATACCTATCCATTTTTAGTCACAAGTCGAAAAAGAATTGGATGAAATGATACAATTGAAAATAATTGAACCATCCACTTCAGCATATTCTTCGTCCATGGTTATTGTTCGAAAGAAAGACAATAACATTCGCCTTTGCGTTGATTATCGCATATTGAACCAAGTTACGAAGTTCGATGCTGAATCTATGCCTTCATTAGAAGAGCTATTAAACAAACTATCTAATTCTAGATTCTTTACCAAACTCGATTTGTCAAAAGGTTATTGGCAAGTTCCTTTAACTGAACGCGCCAAACCTCTTACTGCTTTTTCGACACCTAGGGGTTTATTTCAATGGAATGTCATGCCTTTCGGCCTTATGAACGCCCCTGCTACATTCGTACGCATGATGCGACGAATTCTCTCATATCGTACAGATGTCATAGCATACTTAGACGATATCTATCTCTTCAGTGATTCCTGGGAAGATCACTATTTGGGTTTATACGAATTGCTGTCTACTCTTCGCGAGTATAATTTAACTGCAAAACATTCTAAAGCCTTTATAGGATTTAGCGAAATTTCTTTCCTGGGTCACCGTGTTGGTCATGGTCTCTTAAAGACAGAGGACCACAATATTTCAAAAATACTAAACATTTCTGTCCCTAAGACGAAAAAACAAGTACGTAGTCTCTTAGGTTTGATACAATTTTACGGACGATTCATTCCGAATCTGTCCTCCATTATGGCACCTCTTTCTACTTTATTGAAGAAAGGATCGCCTAATCTGATCCGCTGGTCTCAAGAATGCCAATCCTCATTGGACCAGATTAAAACTTTATTTTCATCTCCACCTATCTTAAGGTTACCTACTATTGAGAAGACTTTTGTTCTTCGAAGTGACGCCTCATCAACTGGGATTGGGGCAGCACTAATGCAGGAGTATTCAGATACTCTGCATCCGGTGATGTATATTTCTAGGAAACTAAATGCGGCAGAGAGGAATTACTCGGTTCTAGACCGTGAATTGTTGGCTATGGTTTGGTCAATTCTCAAGTTACAAAGATTCCTTCTAGGCGCGCGTTTCATTGTGGAAACCGAATAGAAAGCTCTTACTGCTATTCAGAGCAAAAACTTGAAGAGCTCGAGGTCCACTCGTTATGCCATAGCTCTTCAACCCTTTCATTTTACGGTGCGAGCTATCCGTGGTTCGGATAATGTGATGGCAGACATTCTGTCCAGATGCCCACATGATTCCACTTAACTCTTCTGTCCTATATTTCCTGATAAACGTCGAGATCTATAACAGTTCTCTACCACAATTATATATCAGCACATCTGTTCTCACTTTTTGGGAATTTATAACATTGTACTGTATGATTTCCTTTTTCTGTTACCGATGTTGGTATAACGGAAGAAGGCTAAGTTAGCAATATATGGGCCAAAAGTTCTCATGGCCACAATTTATATTAAAAAAAAAGTATGTTGATTGCTTTATTAGAAATCTAACATTTATCATATAGAATTGTGTTATTTATATTTTCGCAGCAAATCATTGATGTGTGCGAGAATCTGTCATTATATCATCCATGAAGTATGGCAAGTGCTGACTTACCTTGGAACGACTCAGTAGATGTGTCCTCTTGTTTATGTCCACGTCTTCGGGGAACATCTACTTGATTAAGTATTATGTATAATGCATTTAATCATAATATTATTACATGCTTAATTAATATACTATGTGGTTTAAAATGTATGTATCTCTATTATGCGGTATATTAGTATATGACACCGCTGTTTTGATGATATTCTTTGATTTAATCTTTTGATAATATATTTAATGTCAAATAGATTTGTATATGTATATGTTGCTTGCATTATAAGATTGCAAGCACTGTGGCATATGTTGGTGGCACCTCCCTGGAAAATGAATATACTTAGGGAAATATTTTCTCTAAGGAGCTGAGATATAATCTCACCGGACGCTCCATGCGACGAACTAGCCTCATATTAGGCATAATATTTTTGGTGATATATTTTATACACGCATCATTCGGGCGTTAGGAGCTTGTTGGATCCTGCTCTACGATTTTAAAATAAAAATGTTTCATTTTTTTCCCCGGGCGGTGCGGTAAACTGTTACGCACAGATTTTTTCAGAGTCAATATAAATTTTCCCGTCTTATTTGATCACTTTAAATTTTTTGTGATCAAAGGTTTATAACTCTTGGTAAACTGTGGTTACATTTTGACTATGGTTGTTACCTCCTCTTGTGTCTTAAACTAGCGGTCTATTTTTTTAGATCGATGTCTGTGGTTCTCCGTATATGGTCAGAATATGTCTAACTTTTCTTGGAATGTTTGCAACCTTGGTTGATGTTTATTCCTGTCCATATAAGGCGCTATTTGGTCAGCATCTTTCTTGGTATGTGTCTGACATCAGCCCGGTTTGAGTTGAACTCAGAGGTCGAGCGCTTCTGCGCATGTCCAGATTTTTAGGCGGTTTGAAAAAGCTTCCGTTCGGGAGCCCAAGAATTGTGATTAGCAGAGCAAGACGCTTTTCAGCGTCTGTGATCTTATGATGAGGAAATGGAAGTCCTCTTGTGCATTAGTTTACCTAATGAGGATTTTCCCTATTATTTTTCTAAACGCCTGGAAGCGTGTGTGTTGTGGTGTTATTTCCGAAGCAAGGTAAATGCTCTCCTAATATTGAAATCTATAGTCAACTTAGATTTTTGACATTGTCGTTGTATGCTCGCTCACTATCTACAGGCAGGAGAGGCTCTTCTACTAGGAAATACACCCAGGTATCTTCATACCTTAGATTTATATGTATACGGGTCACTCTAGGCCCGGAGAACAGTTATTATGCTCCTTTTAACTTCGCTATGCCAGCGATTATGCCTTCATCAAGGTTAGACTTAGAAATGCCCACAAAGGTCAACTTGAACTATACACATAAGCCCGCCATTCCCGTGCGGCCTATGATGCACTTATTTACACACCTGATCTACTAGTATCAGAGTGGAGTTGGTTACACTTATAGAGTGATGTTATGGAGCGGAGGCTATTGTAAGCTGGAATTATCGAGTTCAGCTTACATGATATATATGCATAATTTACTGAAAAACTTTGTTTATGCTGATTACTATGTCCTGCAGTGTCTGTGACTTATGTATATGGATGGTAACGTACTTGTCATTGTGGCGTCATAAATAAATGATGGAAACGTCACCAGCAGTTCATACGTCTATGACTTCCACGTCGTGAGTGAATGTAATGTCCTCATGACCCATGTATTGTAGATCTGTGGAACTTCATCTCATCTACACTCACAGCAAGCAACAGACCAGACAAGACACCTTACTTCACAGCCTTCGACATCCCTGGTGTCTATAGAGGTGGTACATTACATGGCTACATCTTGGCAACAACATTAGACTTACACCTACATTTATGGTGCCCAATTTGGGGCTTAACATTTCTAGTGGCCAGTAATATAATTTAATACCACCCTTAACAATGTTAGTGTCTTCTTATCATCAGTTCCATGTTAGTGTCTTCTTATCATCAGTTCCATGTAAGTGTTCTCTTGACATACCTCTTCAATCCTTCAATTATACGCAAGCTTCCACTTATGAAAATCTGTAACTTCTTGACTGTCGTTTGTGTTGTTCTCCGTGTTTCAGAGCTATACAGTATGACGGACTTGATATTTCAGGTGAAAATTTTTGTTCTAGTGAACGTGGATTGGTTTATATTTCCATATATTTATTAATGCAATGAAAGGTCCTCTTGCTTCTTGCATTCTTATTCTGGTATCACTGTCTGTCTCGCCAACTTTGTCTGTATTGCTGCCAAGACATATCTATGATTCTACATCTGGAAGGGGTGTTTCTTCAAGAGTTATTTTACTCAGCAGTTTCAGACTCAATTGCTGAGACCTCTCTTCAGGTATTTGTATCTTATATCTGGTTATAGTTATGGGACAGAAGAGCCATTAAGTCGGCAAAATCTAGATCATGACGCTATTTTATCAGAGTCCACCGAATTCCAGTTCTGTTGGCTGTTGTCGTTGTTGTCATTACTGAATGTTTAGCTAGTAAGAAGAGAAATGGTGACAAGAGGCATCCCCGCCGCCCTCCCATACTTTTTTTCAAAGGAAGAAAGAAAGTTGTCTTTCATAAAGAATTTCGGATGTTATATCTTCATATTCTTTCATTATTAAGTATATTATCTGGGGGTGGGGGGGGGGGGGGGGGGGCCTCCATAATGCCTCATAAATTTATAGTTCTACAGGATGGGGTAAAATCCTCCATGTCCAACGCTCCTTAATCGCCCTTAACGACGTTGCATAGTAAGGTACAGTGCTATTATTCTTTGCTCTCTCTCTTTTTTTTTTTTGGCCCCGATAACACAGGGCGAAGGGCACTTTGTTATAATAAAAAATCTTCTACAGTCTATCGATCCGTTGAGAGCACGTGAGAGGTACGCGGGCAGGGGGCATAGAATGATCTAGAAATGGATTCCTATTACTGACATTACGGTCTAGACACTGCTTAAATATTGTAGGCAACGAATAGTCACAAAATTGTTTTACCATTCCTGGGTACAGTTATTTGGGTAATGGTTTAATTCCCGCAGAAAATCCCATCAATCATCTTCTCTTCCGGAAAAGATAAATCATTTTAATTATCTTCTTTTCATCCTTAATCCTCAGCATCTTCTTATTTCATCATCATCATCATCATCGTCGTGGTCATCACGATTATCCTCATAATCATCATCGGCGTAGTTATGGTCATCGTCATCATCATCACATTCATCATCATCTGTTTTTCTCACTTTCGTTGTCATCATCGACATCATCAAACTCTTCTTATTATTATATTTCTTTGATATCACCGATGTAGTCATCAACATCATCTTCGTATTATCAGTCTCTTTCTTCTTGCGCTTCTCCTTCATTTTCTTATTCTTCTTTCTCGTCTTTTTCTACTCCTCATCTTGCTTATCTTCTCCTCCTTCTTCCGCGTCTTCTCCCTCTTCCTTCTTTCTTCATTTTCTTCTTCTTCTCCACTTTCTTCTTCTAGTCTTCGCCTTCTGCTCTTTCTCCTTTTCCTTCATAGTCTTCTCTTTCTACTCGTCCTTTGTTCTTTTCTACATTTCAGCTTTTAGTGGATATCATGCATTCAAACAGATATCTCCAAGAATTCTTGCCTTTGTCAATCATAGCAAGAATAATTTATAAAAAAGAATAAATAAGTAAATGCATTTCAAGCCTGAAATATTCGTGTTGAGCACCAACTAATTATAAGTTCAATATGTTAAGTATTTTATTTTTTCAAGTGAGGGTAGTCCTGTAACAGATACTACCGTATGGGGAATGGTGTGTTAGGGACTTTACAATCCGAGGTCGAGCGTTAGGAGGTGGGTGACTATTTCCCGTCCTCGCTGTCTGTCACAGGGTTAATCCGAGGATTAACCAGGGAGAGTTCTCGTTGTGGTGCAGGCGTTGTCAGTGGCTCAGATTTGCCTTGCAACCAGTTGAAGATAGGCAGCAAGAGTGGGAGAAGGTGAATTTGAGGCTTTGTGATAAATTCCCAGCAGATAGCCCCAGTGATTCTGAATCTCGTGACACTGTCACTCCTACCAATCTATCTACCCTCTCTATTATAAGCTCGTAAGCCCCCACTCCCTCTTTCACACTGAGTGAACAGAAGAGGAAGAAAGGAAGAAATGCATGTCTCTCTCGCACACTTTCTTTCCTTCTTTATATATGTAATTAACGTGTGTTGGTAACGCAAACACAACTACAACATTTATTGGATTACTCATATATATAACACAACATCCAAATACAATAATACAAATGTAATGACGACTAACATTAACTATACCTGGAAAAGAAGATAGTAGTTAATGCATAAAATACACAAGCTAATCTTAAGTCTATACTACGTGATGATGATGATGAATTTAATCTAATCCTAACTACTCAAAAAAAGGCTATCTTGTTTCTTGGCCTCTTGCTGACTGTCAATAAAACTCTGGGTATTTGTATACAATGGACAAGTTTTTGTCTGCATTCAATAACACTGGACGGCCCACTCAATTTCCGTCAGGGTCGGTGGCCTGTTCTTTTGTTCTTCACAATGCGAGTGTTGACAATGCCACGAGCGGCTGAGGTGGCTTATTCATAGGTTGTGTTGAACGCAATGTTAGGCAGTAGAGACTTCGTCTGGTATGCAGATGTCCTTTTGTTGTGATGATATTTTTCTCAGGTGGTGATGATATGAATATGTTATATATTTGTATATGCTGGCGCATCAGTTTTACTTGGCGAGTCTGTCTATTACCGCAGGTAATTTAGGATCTCAATAATGTTCGTAGGCACTTGTTGTAAAAAATCGTCCGTATACTCATGTAACTTCTGATCAATAATTCTCGTAGGTACTTGTAAAAGATCGTCCGTATACTAATGCAACTTCTGATCAATAATTCTCGTATGCACTTGTTGTAAAAGATCGTCCGTATATTCATGCAACTTCTGATCAATAATTCTCGTGGACAGCTATTTGTAATTCGTCTATTACTGTAGGTAATTTCTGATTACTTTTCTGTGTGTGTGGTTGTGTGCAGACAGTATCCTTTGCCCCCTGGCAAATTCCTTCCTAAAACCTTCGTTGTTTGTTGGTAGGTTTGAAGCCGTTAAATATCTGTGAGATACGTGTCGTCGCAGTATATCTGATTGGCCCTACGTATTAGCTTGTCCCAACGACCGACGCCAGCCAGGGTAGTAAGACAAAGGCTGAGTTATCTCAAAGGGTCCCTGTCTCTACCACTGCGATGGATAAGATGATAAACCTCATAAGTACCCCGTAAATCTATCTTACGAGTGTGGTGTGTTCTTTTATGTGAAATCTTATCACTTTAATGAATGAATGCGCGGTGTTTACGGCACTGTTAACGGGCAATGTAAGAAGTAATAGAAAAGTGTCTTGTATTTACCTCGTTATAGTTATTGGAAACTGTGCAATCTTATAAATATAATAACTCTCTGCCCGGTGTTTATTGCAACCTGTACTTAATAGTGTACAATATAATATTATAGTAAAACGTGACTGGTATTTACAGTGTTATATTTATGGAAAATGTGTATATATATATATATATATATATATATATATATAAATATATATATATATATATATATATATATATATATATATATATATATATATATATATATATATATATATATATATATATATATATATATATATATATATATATATATATATATAAAACTGGAATTAAAATGGATGTATATTAATAATTTACAAATTATAGTACACTAACCTTGGTGTCCATATAAAGAAAGTAAATTAAGGGGCTGCTGTAAAACTGGTAAGGAATATAAGTATATAAACCAATAAAACAGTATTGAATCAGTTCTACAAATTAACGGTTCACGTGAAACAAGGGACGTTTCGGGTTTTACCCTTCATCAGCCACAGTTACAAACAGGTGACAAGGACAAGAATTACATATAGATACTACAAAAACATACGATGATGAGAAACATACAGAAAATGAGCGATACAAGCAAATGGAAAAAATAAACAACCACAGTGATGAGCGAAAAATGAACAATAATAATACAAGAAAATCGTAATACCTGAAAGAAATACCGAAACAAGAAAGTAAATAATCAACGAAACGAAAAAAAGAATGAACAAAACTATCGAACACGTAAAAGGTCACTTAGCTAGATCGGAAAATGCTTGGAATAAAACACTGAGGCACTTTATCAAAGAAATCCCCTATCAAAAGAAATGACGTATAAGATCGCGACAATAAGATACGAAACGAACCAAAACAAAAACATTAGAAGACAGATCGGAAAAAAACAACGAATAACGAAGAATGAAAAAAAGAGAAAAACCACCAGAATTTTAGACAATCGACTGCTTTCTCATGCCTGGTGGTTTTTCTCTCTTTTTCATTCTTCGTTATTCGTTGTTTTTTCCGATCTGTCTTCTTATGTTTTTGTTTTGGTTCGTTTCGTATCTTATTGTCGCGATCTTATACGTCATTTCCTTTGATACGGGATTTCTTTGATAAAGTGCCTCAGTGTTTTATTCCAAGCATTTTCCGATCTAGCTAAGTGACCTTTTACGTGTTCGATAGTTTTGTTCATTCTTTTTTTCGTTTCGTTGATTATTTACTTTCTTGTTTCGGTATTTCTTTCAGGTATTACGATTTTCTTGTATTATTATTGTTCATTTTTCGCTCATCACTGTGGTTGTTTATTTTTTCCATCTGCTTGTATCGCTCATTTTCTGTATGTTTCTCATCATCGTATGTTTTTGTAGTATCTGTATGTAATTCTTGTCCTTGTCATCTGTTTGTAACTGTGGCTGATGAAGGGTAAAACCCGAAACGTCCCTTGTTTCACGTGAACCGTTAATTTGTAGAACTGATTCAATACTGTTTTATTGGTTTATATACTTATATTCCATATAAAGAAGTCACTGACCACAGGTCCTGGATCTTCCTCGTAAAATATAGAAACAAGTCGGGCTGACGGAATGTTTTCTATTAGCAATCCTGAGAGACGAATTTCTCTGGCTTATATGGTGACCGAATGGCCTCTGGCGATCCCCGTGTTCTCTTCTGATGTCATGTGAAGTTCCATTCGTCTTTACTTTTAGTCAGGCAACCAGTTCCCATTACTCTGTAAAGTTTTCTGTAATATTTTGCTATGATCGCTTTCAGATTTTGCTTAGCCCAGACAATCCGACTGCGTCCGTCATTTGGTGTATGTGCAGTGTTTCTAGTCCATTTATAATTTCTTCTTTCATATTGATCTTCGCTCAGACTTTCGGTCTCCGTTAATCCAATATTTCTTTGCTTGTTCCATGAGATCCGACTGAACACAATACTCATTGTAAAGTTTCCTTGCCGATCTGTCTCCGGTCGTCCATTATGTTCTATTACTAGCCAAAATAATATTTGTGTATTACTGCCATTGTGTAAATACGACCGAGCCGTATTGGAGACTACTTCTAATTGTCCCTGGATGGTATGTGGAACTAATGTCTCCTGGTTATGTAACCATTCTATGCACATTTTGTTGCTTTCCCCGGGCTTATGAAGAACGCTGTCTATTTTGAACAATGGATTTAGACAATCGACTGCTTTCTCATGCCTGGTGAAATTTATCGGCAACAGTTCGACACTAGGTTTTAAGAATTTAAATGCAGAATTACTCACGTCCCGTGACACTGTCTTTACCTTATCCAACTAAAAATGAGTATCTATTTACAGCTCCGTAGGCTAGAGCGGAAGCTTCTAAGTTTCGAATCCAGAACCCGGAGACTTTGCCACGACAGGCTAGCGCACACACCACTCTGCCAAACTTTTGTTCCAGATATTATCTTTTTTTTAAAGCTAGTCCTTAATGATTATTCTAGATTACATAACTGATAATTTGCTGTCGTGCTGTTTCTCTTTAAATAGTATGCATATGATGCATCCTTTTCAGTCTCTCTGATGTTATCTCCAAGACAACCAATTCTGATCTTGTGGAACTTTCAATTTAGGGTTTTTTAACAGCACGTCTCATCTTACGCGAATTCAGAATCCTTCCAAAAACGATGTGTTTTCTTAATTAAACTGGTCTCTCATTAATATGTATAATTGGTTCTTGTGCGTTTATTCACCGGTTAAATCAAATTGTGGATATTTATTACCCAAACCGATCACCGTACTCTTTCTTGACTGAAAAAGTGTCATTGTCCTCTCCCCCTTCCCCCGTTGCTTAGAATTTTTTTTAAAACACGCCTGCCGTTCGTAAGGTTGTAGTCACGTAGCACATTCTGCCGTAGGGGAGTGAAGTGTTATAGACTTCGATGTACTGGTCCCAGCTTTATGAGGTGGGGTGGCCTGTTTCCCTTCCTCGTGCCGTTGCCTTCTCTAACTCAAGATCAGAGGCAGGTACCCTTTTACAGCTGGTTAGACTGATGCGTGACACCTGTTCCCTTTCTCGCTGCCGTTGCGTTCTCTAACTCAAGATCAGTCAGGTTACCCTACAGCTGGTTAGACTATGCGTATACACCTGTTCCCTTCCTCGCTGCCGTTGCCTTCTCTAACTCAGGATCAGAGTCAGGTACCCTTTTACAGCTGGTTAGACTGATGCGTGACACCTGTTCCCTTCCTTGCTGCCGTTGCCTTCTCTAACTCAGGATCAGAGTCAGGTACCCATTTACAGCTGGTTATGGAGTGTTAGAGACTTCACCATACTAGGTCCAGCATCGAGAGATGGGGTCTACCTAGCTATAAATGGGTACTTAACTTTGAGTTAGGGAAGGAAAAGACAGCGAGGAAGGAAACTGGTCTCCCCACCTCTCGATGCTGGACCTAGTATGGGACCTCAAGACGCAGCAATAGAGACCGCAGTCAGCGACTCATAGCTTGACTGCCTGCGTCAGGACCAGCGAACCAGAGCTGGTCAAGACCGCACTCCACCTCCACGTGGTGGTCCTGGAAACAGTCTGCAGCTGTGCAGGCTGGCTGAGCGAGTGTGGATCGAAATAGAAGGCAAACCCGGTCCTAAAAAATGCCGTGCAGAAGTCGGATGTGTCGACCGAAAGGTGCAGATATCACAGCTACGTTGTAAACAGACACAACGCAACCACCGTCCTTTTCAGGGCGAACGAAGAAGAAGAAGAAGGACCTAGTATGGTGAAGTCTCTAACACTCCATAACCAGCTGTAAATGGGTACCTGACTCTGATCCTGAGTTAGAGAAGGCAACGGCAGCGAGGAAGGGAACATGTGTCACGCAAGTCAAACCAGCTGTAAAAGGGTGCCTGACTCTGATCTTGAGTTATAGAAGGCAACGGCAGCGATTTCCCTTGTTTCCTTTGTACCGTTAACTTGTAGAACTGATTCAATTCCGTTCTATTGGTTTATAAACTTTTTTTTTTAATCCGGGGGGGGGAGGGGGTTGAGGGCGGATCTGTCGTAAGCGTGTCAACTATGAATGCAAGAGAAACGCTTTTTTTTTTAACTTGCCTCCCAAATCACAATGTGAAATCAACATTTTTCAGTCAAGAAAAAGTACGGTTCTCAGTTTTGGTAATAAATTTCCAGAATTTGATTTAACCGGTGAATAAACGCACAAGAACCGTATAATTTTATAGACGATCATCTGTGTATGTTTCATTGTTGTGTGAATAACGTATTTATTCCCAGCTGTTTTTGCTAATTGATAATGTAAATGAACACAAAACACTAGGACTCATAGTTGACCAACATTTAAGTTGGAATTCGCATGTACTAGCACTGACCAAACAAACGGCACAGAAAGTTTACCAGTTAGCTAAGATCAAACATTTTCTAAATGAGAAGATAAGGAAAATGTTGTATATATCCCAAATACAAACACTCCTAGACTATTGCTCCACAATCTGGGATGGCTGCTCCATGTCCAACACAAAGAGACTTCATTCATTACTAAAACGTGCAGTGCGCCTAGTTTCTGACAAACACCTAACACACTTAGAAGATCTACATAAATATCTTAACATATTACTTCTAAGAAAGCGCTTCCTCTTCAACAAAGCCAAATTCATTCACAAAATCCTATCACAGAATGCTCCAACGTATCTGTGGCCTATTTTTAAATACAACGGAAGACACAGCAAATGCTTAAACATATTAAACGTGCCCAAGTCATGGCTTGACTTATTCAAGAAAAGTTTAGCATTTTCTGCTGCTCATCTGTGAAACAATCTTCCACACGACCTAAAAAGCATGCTTAGTCCATATTTATACAATCGCAAACTTTTCAAATACATCATGAGTGCAGATTATATGCCACCCTAGTTTAGTTATGTTCCCGAATCATTTTCTAATGTCATGTGTATTTTTTAAGGATTATTCTGCCCTGTTCATTATTGATTATGATAAAGTCCTGTAAATGTGTGTAACTGTTATACTTTTACAATGTTGGGATTTTACTTTGTTTTATTGCATTGATTTGGTATATTTTTTGTTTAAAAAAAAATAATATTTAAAATGCATGTGTAGGATAAATGAATTGAGTATGGAGACGAGAGAAAGGATGGGCAGAATGTTAGACAGGCCTGCGTGCCCAATTCTAAACCATTTGAAGATAAAGTTCGTACGTTCGTTCGTTCGTTCTATCTGATTCTGCTCTTGAGTTAGGGAGAGCAAAGAAAAACACGAAGTTCCTACTCACTCAATAGCAGACTGTTCAAATATTTCAGGAGTTCCGATTCTATACTACCCTAAGGTGATCATACTCGATTTATTGTCTGATTTACCGTATAGATGTCTTGGATTTGTTTATTGTTTTTTTTCCCATTTTTTTTCATTACGTTCTTGTTTGCTTAAAAAAATACTTTATTTTGATTATGATTGAGTAATGTCATTGTATGCAATAAACAATAAACAACCTTAGATATGCAGATGATACCGTGTTGTTAGCTGAAAGCGAACAGGAGTTACAAGAACTAGTGAAGCAAGTGAACAGTATAAGTCATGAATATATGGACTCGACATTAATATTGAGAAAACAAAAACTATGATAATTAGCAAAACAGACGATAAACCCACATTAAAGATAAGCGTAAATGGGAAAACCCTGGAACAAGTCAAGAGCTATGTATATCTTGGTCATATAATAACAGAAGATGGCAGATGTGAAACAGAAATCAAGAAGAGAATAGGAATGGCCAAGGCTACATTCAACAACATGAAACATATACTGACATCAAAACAGTTTTCTCACAAATTAAAACTGAGAATCATAAAGTGTTATATATATTCTGCATTTCTGTATGGGGCAGAAACATGGACGATGTATAAGCATTTGGAAGAAAGAATTGAGGCTCTTGAAATGTGGATACATAGAAGAATGGGGCGTATCTCATGGAAAGAGAAGAAAACAAATAAGGAGGTCCTAGAAAATCTAGGTATGACAAGAGAACTAATGAGGGAGATCAAAGTTCGGCAGCTAAAGTACTTTGGCCACTTAAAAAGGCATAACACCTTGCAGAAGACCATAATAGAAGGGAGAAGTGAAGGCAAACGTGCAAGGGGAAGACAGCGCTATAAGTGGGAAGATAACATCAAGAGATGGACAGGGAAGAGCCTATCAGAGTGCACCACCAAGACAAGAGACAGAAGATGTTGGAGATCCTTTACAGCCAACCTTCGTTGTGGAGATGGCAGCTGATGATGATGATGATGCTGTTATATAACCTTTATAATGTTGTATGCCTTTAATTAAATGCTTAAAGTAATATGTGGGGTTGAAAGGGTATAGTATGCAAGATAAGTGATAATGGAAGGGCAGAATGTTAGTCGGGCCGGTGCGCCAAATTCTTAACCCTTTGAAAATAAAATTCGTTCATTCGTTCGTTGTTAACGGCCGTAATTTCTGAGTTATTATTTTGGTTGTATGACGTTTCTGATGAAACAAAGAAAGAATGTGACTATTGCTCCCTCTGGCATGTCATATAAAGCAGACGAGAGGGGGTGCAGACTCATTATGTAAAAAAAAAAGTTGCCAGAGAAACCCCTGCTGCACGATTTTGGGCTTTGGCATATGTCTTCATCAACGGGGTCATCTGCAATAGTGCAATAAGGACCGGAAAAATATATATTGATGATGAGAATGGTGACGACTATGATGATGATGTATTGTTTCACTAGAATGAATCACATTGTTAGTTCCAAGAGACTTAGAGATGGAAGACAGAGAGATAGCGATGAAAACAGTTACCGTGAAAGAAAAAAGAAACTTAAATGCAAAGAATGTTTGGAAAAAAAGATATCAAAATGGGAAAGTGCTGGGGAAAACAAGAAATGTAAATGAAATGGAATAAAAGAGATGTAGGTATCGGTGGAAAGAGAAGGGGAAAACATTTTACTGAGTAATATAACACCATCGAACAGAAGAGTACCAATAGCATAGCTGGTGAAAACACCAAGAACCTGAAGTTGTGAAGACACACGATGGACCTCGCCACTCGCCATGACATTGATGATGATAAGTCCAAGAATCACGTACCTTTAGCAAAAGGTCACGTTCAAATTCCTCACGTTCCGCTCTGACCTAAAACCTGAAAGTCACTGCGAGTTCTCTATACCGATTCATTGATTGGATTTGTTGAAGAAGAGTTACTCGATTTGATGGCTTATACAATACAGCCATTCTTTATGTTTGCTGGAAACTGAACGCTAGTTTAACTGATGTGCTAAAGTACGCCGTAGCATTAGCATTCAAACTTGAGAGCCATACATTTATCTCAACTAATTTTTCGTTTTCACAGAGGCCGAAAATAAATGGTACTCCATCGCTATGCTTTCTGCTCAGAAATAGGAAGACAAGACAATCTGGATCGCACGGGCAAAGCTGAAGAGATCGGCCTTAATTAGAAATTAGTGGCGACAAATTGGTGCAGTCCAATGTTCTACATACAATGAAAAGTAGTGATAATGATGATGCTGAGGAGAAGGAGGGGAAAAATTAAAATTAGAGATTCTAAATTACCCTCCGGTTTTGCTTCGCTTTGACTTGGCGGGTCGACTTGGCTGACGTGGATAACATTAGTGGTAGTCTTGTGCCCCTAATAGGTTTAGGGGTATCTTTATAAAAAAAGTAGACAAAGGTAATTGTTACGGACTAGGAGTTCTGTGACCTGGTTATGGTGGGATGTCAATAAACGATGATACAATATTTCGAAAACTAAACGGCCAAACGCAACTTGATCAAAAGTACACTTGAGCTTCCAGATCACACGTAACATCTCTAATAACGTCCACTTTGTGACAGAAGTATGTATATGTAAATATATTACATGATATCTACACGTTTTGCTTCCACCTGTTTTAAACCTTTTCTTCCTTATTAGTTAGGCACGTTTTGTTAACGCAGTACCCCTAACTCAGATTCATTCATCTGTTTCATTCATAATTTTGCACGCCTTATTTTTCTCTTTTCTCTATTGTCTTAACAGGCACTAGAAATGTTTAAAATCAGACTGTTTCACGTGCAGAGAGAGGGGACGGACGGGTCGAATATTTGTAGAATCAAGAGCGATAATTCAAAAGTTGTACCTTTTGATAGATGCACGTAGAAAGAGAAAAGGGGGAGATACGCTATTGAAGAAAATCAAGGGCGATTATCCAAAAGTCGTACTTTTGTCAGGGGGAGATAATTACAGTTACCCCTTCCCTCCTCGTTCGTTCGTGAATGAAATTAAGCTACAGGAGATCAAAAAGACAATTTGCTCGCTGCCGGGGTGTGGCGCTCGGCAAAAGGTGGCAAAATTAACTTTGATTCAAAATTTGACCACGGAATTCCCCAAAGGTGTTATGTCTCACACTGGTCAGCGACTTTTTGTCTATTTCATATATATATATTTAGCGAACAAAAAGTACCCAAATAAAAATCAACTCATTACTTTAAACGTGCTTACTAGAAAAAAACAGCCTCGTACATAAAAATCCTTAACACTTAACTCCTACTAAAAATTAGGACTTACAAGTGCATTTACTAATTGACCAAAATATTTCTTACTAGTTAATAGCAAGTAATTAAATTAAAAAGTTAGCTCTATGTTGTTTTAATTCGCTAGTCAATTAGAACAAAAATCCTAGTGAAATATCATGACGGACTTTAAAAATTAAATCACTCACCACAGAAAAATCTTAGTGAAATATAATGCCGGACTTAACAATTAAATCACTCAAGAGGCTATTATAAATATTTACCGCAACACAAAATGACTATCTCCAATGGAAAAAACTAAGAAATTCCACTGTTATAATGGATCTAGAATATCGAAGCTAGACGTCTGAAAATTTGTGGGTACTAGATAAACTGAGTGTAAAAGCTGGAATATATATATATATATATATATATATATATATATATATATATATATATATATATATATATATATATATATAATAATAATAATAATAATAATAGCTCCTTCAGTCATAACTGACTATGGGAATGCGCCCCTGAGGTGGCAGCCCTCAGCTGCTTATTTTCCTGGTGCTCCTTTCGACGTTTTCTCCTCACCTCTGCTTCTTGTGTGAGCCTCTCTTCGCCCAATCTAAGGTGGTGCCGTAAATAGCATCGCCACTTAGTGCGATCGGCAGCTTCATCCTCCCATGTTGCTGGATCCATGTCCAGTGCCCTCATATCTCTCTTGCACACATCTTTGAACCTCAGCTGTGGTCGCCCAACTGTTCTCTTGCCATCTGCTAATTGTCCGTAGAAGATATCTTTTGGGATGCGACCATCTTCCATGCGGCGAACATGGCCAAGCCAGCGAAGTCTGCGCTGTCTAAGCAGCGTATACATACTTTGAAGGCCAGCACGTGACAACACCTCGACATTTGTCACTTTATCTTTCCACGAGATGCCGAGGATGCGGCGTAGACACCGCAAATGGAAGGTATTGAGCCTTCTTTCTTGCTTAGCATAGGTCGTCCAGGTCTCGCTGCCATATAGGAGTGTGCTGGTGACGCAGGCATTATATACCGCAGCTTTGGTCTTCATTGTGAGTTTAGAGTTTCCCCAAACACGCGATGTGAGGCGGGCAAAGGTAGCTGCAGCTTGGCCAATGCGGCTGTCGATTTCTGTATCCAGTGAGAGTTTGTCATTGATGGTAGACCCTAGGTATGTGAAGTGGTGCACCACTGCCAATTCATAGTTATCGATAGTGATAACTGGTGCAGCACCCACATCCTGACTCAACACATTCGTTTTCTTTAGACTTATTGTGAGGCCAAAGTCCTTGCATGCTTTAGTGAAGCGATTCATCAAGCTCTGAAGCTCCTGTTGGCTTTGAGTGACGACTGCAGCATCATCAGCGAACAACAAGTCTCTTATAGTGACCCTTCTGATTTTTGTTTTTGCCTTCAGCCTTGAAAGATTAAACAGACGGCCATCTGACCTAGTGTGAAGGCATATTCCTTCAGTTGCCTCTCTGAATGCATGTTTCAAGAGTAAGGCAAAGAAGATTCCGAAGAGGGTCGGAGCCAGAACACAGCCTTGTTTAACGCCACTTCGTATATCAAAGGGCTGTGACGTGCTTCCAGCATATTGGACTGTTCCCTTCATGTCGTCATGGAATGACTTTATCATTTCCAGCATTTTAGAAGGGCAGCCTATTTTCAGGAGGATTTTAAAGAGTCCATCCCTACTAACCAGGTCGAATGCTATTGTGAGGTCTATAAAGGCGATATATAATGGTCTTTTCTGCTCTCTTGATTTTTCCTGAAGCTGGCGGAGAGAGAAGATCATGTCTGTTGTTGATCTGCCAGCTCGGAATCCACACTGTGCCTCTGGATATATGCGCTCAGCTAACTTGTGTAGTCGCATTAAGATGACTTTGGCAAAAACCTTACCAACAATACTAAGAAGAGAGATGCCTCTGTAGTTATTGCAATCACTTCTGTCTCCTTTATTTTTATACAGTGTTACAATCTTGGCATCTCGCATGTCTTGAGGAATAGTTGTCTCTTCCCAGCACTGGCACAGCATCCTATGCAGGGGATGTAATAGCGTGCTCTTACAGCATTTGATTAAATCAGGAGGAATCCCATCACTGCCTGGTGCTTTGCCAGAGGCCAAGCTATCAATGGCCTTACTGAGTTCCTCTAATGTTGGTTCGGCATCCAGCTCCTCCATAGTTGGCAGACTGTTGACAGCATCAAGGGCTGCAGGCGTAACGGTATTGTCTCTAGCGTAAAGCTCAGAGTAGTGCTCGACCCACCTCTCCATCTGCTTACCCTTATCGGTTAGCTTCTCTCCGCTGATGGTTTTTAGCGGTGCCGTCTTACTTTTATGGGGGCCAAGTGCTTTCTTTATACCGTCATACATTTGTCTAATGTTGCCTGTTTGCGCTGCGATCTGGATGCTCTCACTGAGCTGGAGCCAATAGTCATTTGCACAGCGTCGAGCAGTTTGTTGAACTTTGCTTCTCGTAGCCCTCAGGATCTGTAGGGTTCTGGCACTCGGTGAACGTTTGTATTCATTCATAGCACTGCGCTTAGCTTCAATAACAGGTGCCATCACATCTGATGAAGCGTCAAACCAGTCATTTGACTTTGCTGTTTTCTTACCAAAGGTGGCAAGTGCAGTACTTTGAATGGTGTTCCGTAGATGCTCCCAGTTCTCTGTAATAGTATCACCATGCTGAGGGCTACTGAGCACTTTCTTGAAGGTCGCAGTGAATTGAGCGATCATGAAAGGGTCTGACATCTTGCTGGTATCAATGCGTGGTTCCCTTCATGTCTGACACGATAGAGTTTTCTTGGTTGTGCTCTGATTTTGCAGCAAACCAAGGAGTGATCTGTGTCACAGTCTGCACTATGGTACGAGCGCGTGGAGAGCACAGACCTGAGGAGTGGCCTTCTGACGAGAATCAGGTCAAGTTGGTGCCAGTGCTTGGATCGTGGGTGTCTCCATGACACCTTATGCTGGGGTTTTGTCTGAAAGTAGGTGTTGGTCACGCAGAGGTCATGGTGGACGCACAACTCTAAGAGCCGTTGTCCATTTTCATTCATCTTGCCAATACCAAACCTGCCCAGACATGAAGGCCATGAAACATTATCGCACCCACTCTAGCGTTAAAGTCACCAAGGAGAACAAGCTGTTCTTGCCTAGGTATGCTTTTGATTACTGCTGCTAGATTCTCGTAGAACTCATCTTTAGCTTCTGAGGCAGAGTACAGAGTAGGAGCATACACACTGACAAGGGTGATGGGACCTGTGCTAGTTTGCAGGCGGAGCGTTAACAGGCGTTCTGATCCATTCTCGCCTGGTTCAACCATGTTAGTTAGCGATTTTTTGACCGCAAAACCTACTCCGTGTTCTCTAGCTTTATCAAGATCTTTCCCTTGCCAATAAAATGTGTAGTCCTTCTCGCTCACCATTCCAGAGCCCGCCAGGCGCGTTTCCTGAAGTGCAGCTATATCCACCTGAAGTCGTTTAAGCTCATCATTAATTATGGCTGTCTTCCTTACATCGTTTACATCCTGTAGGTTTTCGGATAGTCCAGTCAACATAGTCCGGACGTTCCAGCATCCCAATCTGAGAGTTTGCTTATTTCTATTTTTTCGATAATTGCTTGGTGCAAAATTTTCTGTCCACAGTTTGGGTTTGACCCTAATCCCCATGCACCCAATGGGGAAAGCAGACAGTGGCGGGACAACACCTTATTGACTGGGGGCTGCCCAGCTTGAAGCGGGCGGTAGCTGTCCAGTGAGATCCTAGAACCTCTCCCACTGTCGGAAGTAGCCCCTGGCGCCATGCCCTACGCCAATTGGGCAAAATGCTTATAACCGGTAACTGCTACTTCCCGTGTTTTGCCGACACCTATAGGGTGAAGCTGGAGTGTCCTCTCCAGGGCGCGAGCTTGGGCACAGTTATATGGAGATCAAGCTGTTGCCCATGCAGCATGTTCCCCCTCTCCACACAGCCGGTAGATCCAAAGGAACGGCAGTAGCCGATACAGTTTGGTACCAGCCATGTCGCAGGAGTTGCCAGAATAATGTCGAATCGACATTAGACTGCCTTAGGGACTCCGACTCCGGATTTATCCTCAGGGTTTACTCCCGAAGCCAATTCCACAAATGGATATTCCCGCAAGGCAGCGGTGGTTTGAATTCAGAGTTCCTTCTCTTAGATAAGCTACCAACCAAGGATCACGAGCCCTATCTGCCCGAAGCTGCTGGTTTTAAGGCGCCAGTCGCTCGCCTTTGCCCCTTCTCCCGTCAGTGGAAACAGTTCCGCCGGGCTCAAATTGAGCCACACGTGAAGGCCGGGAGCTGGACTTGGTTGTCAGAGGCTGTTTGAGGCGCGTGCCATAGAAGTATTTTATCTGCAGTGAGAGCTTATCCTCACTACAACTCCCGGCAATAACAACCTTTGGAACATTTCAGCGTCCGATATCAAGACTAGATATCAAGTACTTCGTCTGGATTCCATTGTAGAGTGTTTCATTTCAAGACTTGACGAGGAATTCCAGTACCTTTCAACGTTGGACTGCAACGTACAGTGTGATACCCGATGCCTATGGTTTTGTCGCGAAGGCCGGGAGTTCTCGTTTTGAAGATAAGTGGTTTTTTTGTTGGTAAACTGTGCCACTGTATATGTTAACAAGCCTTCCTCTATTATGTGCATTATCTAGTCTATTTAGTGTTCTATGTTCTATGTTCCATGTTTGTGTGGGTGGATGGGAGGTTGATCTGACAAACGAGGTTCATCTCGAAGCTAATTCGGGCTCTTGTCAGATGTTCTATAGGTTTTAGTTTGTGAGTTTCAATTGAGCGGTAATTCCCGTTCAAGGCTAAAAACCTTGCTGAAGTTCAGATCGCTACTTGTCTCTTACAACAGTAATTGTTTAGGTGTGACGAACTGTTTCATTGTCGTTGTCGTAGTATTTTTTTTCTGTGCCTTAGTTTATTGATTAATTTGTTTGTGATTGTCTTCCTCTATCCTGCTATCTTTACTTTATATACAAATTTTTTGTTTATACACTGTGCTGTTGCTTGTCTTGTCACTCCTTTCGCAGTGTCATTGCATTCTTTGAAATATTTCTTTTCTTTAGTTTTGCTTTCCTGTTTATTTGATTCTGCGAACGTGGTCATTTGTTCTTTATATCTTGTCTTTGTTACTCTTGTTTGCTTTGTCTATTTTTGTTATGCTCTGATAATATTATAACGCATACGTTAATAATTACTTAATAACATTGTTAATAGTTAGAAAGTAAAAAGTAATTGTGCAAGTTCTATGGACAGGATCTTATTGCATTTGTAAGTGATAAATACATTTTAAATTATTTGAGAAAAATTTTTTTTTCTAAGGTTGTAAGATTGCTCATACACATTTGTCATAATGGCATCTTTGTATTACTTCATTAAACAAGGGAAATCCCTTGGTATGACTACTGAGGAGGTAAAACAAGTCGCACTTGTCGAATATGACAAGGCTCAGAAGCTAGAAGAAAAAAAATTGGAGGCGGAAAAGAAAAAATTAGAAATGGAAGAGAAAAAACTTCAAAATCAAATGGAAATGGAAGAGAAACAATTTCAAAAGCAAATGGAAATAGAAGAGAGAAAACTTCAAATGCAAGCTGAAGAAAATCTTAGACTGCACGAGCAAAAGTTATTATCTATGGAGCTTGAGAAAATAAAGGTAGTGAATGGTGTTAATACACAAAATGCTACGGACACTCAAACAACTTCTCATAGGACAAATACTGATTCCTATAAAATCAGATTGCCTCCTTTTAAACCTATCTCCGATGACGTCTTATTCTACCTGAATAGATGTGAACTCACATGTGAGTCTCATAAGATAGATAAGTCGGAATATTGTGCATGACTTATGGAACTACTTTCAGGTGAAGCTATGACAGCTGTAAGTATGTTGTAGGGGCCTGACAAGAATAACTATGATATTGTCAGGGCTGTCTTGTTAAAAAAATACCAACTTGATGAAGACGGTTATCGTCTGCGCTTTAAATCTCTATTAACGGAGACTGGGAAAGATTTTTCAGAGTTTAAAGCGAATATACGTCTTACGTTCTCACGTTGGATTGAACTCTCAAAAACTGAACACACATATGAAGCCCTCATGGACTTATTGCTTCGTGACAAAGTCATGTCGTCAGTTAACACTTCTTTTCTTTCCTTTCTACATGAGCGAAAGCCTGCAAACTTGAACGATATGGAACAATACTGTCGCCAATACGTCACGGCACACCCAAATGTGATTGTTGGCCACTCTCAAGTCAGAGAAGGTTTACCCGTGGCTTCGGCAATACCATATAGTGCTAATTTGTGCCGTAGATCACAAAGTGTTGATCCCAATTTTGGTAGGAGAGATTATCGTGATTTTAAACAGTACCAAGGTGGTCCATCACGTAGTAATTCTCCTTCTCCAAGAAACTGAAGACAATTTAACGGACCTCAACATTTTGGTTCCAACAATTCTGGAAATTATGGAAGGGATAACTACACTAGGGATTATCAACCTTATAGTAATTTTTCTCGAAGACAACAAAATCCATCTAATAGATATTTTGATCCAAGGAGAAATAGTAATCGCAACTGTGCTAACTGGGGTTCAAATCAGAACAATGGTCTCAATAGAGGAACTAATTATGGTCCCAATAGAGATAATAGTTGTGATAGATCTCGATATGACGTTAGATCTTCAAATGATAGATCGCATCGCCATGCTAACTCTGCTCAACAGGAGCCCCAAGTTATTGGTAATCAAGGTAACAATAGTAATAGTGTCTCTAATGCTACTGCTTGCTCTGCTTTCGATTTCGAGAGAGCATCTCAGTGCCCTGAGTGCACAACTTTGTTCCAGCCTACAGCGGTGACTACCTTGAGTTGCGGTCATCCTCTACCTACGTTTCCTGCCTTGTCTGCACATGACGGAAGAGGGTCTCTTACCCTACACAAGGGATTTGTAAATAGTAATTCCCGTCTCAGTACTCTTTGATTCCGGATGCACGACTGTTGGGATTAGACAGTCTCTAGTTCATCCATTTTGCGCAACAGGTAATATGGTGAAATATGTGACATTCGGTGGGACAGTTGAGACTTTTCCGACTGCCATAGTCCCCATTGCCACACCATTTTTCACTGGTTATATACACGCATGTATGCTCAGAGCACCAATCGCCGACCTTACTGTCGGACAGATACATGGTATAAAGGTGTGTACGCCGGTACAAATTGCTGCTTGGGAACGGCAACATCACCTTACTGATACAACATTAACGACTATGCCAAGATCTTATCACCAGCTACATTCTGCAAACGTGATACATTCTGCTAATGTGGTGCAATCTTGCAGTATTGATGATACGATTGTTCATCATACTAATTTTGGTGCTTCTTTTAGCCCAGTTCGACATACCTCAGTACGTCGTTACTCTAACTTTGACTCTTCTTTAAGTACTATTATAGAAGAATATCCTTCGGTTTTGTCTGAAACACACACTAACTTTATCGCTATGACTGAATCTACATCCAGTCACGTTGATTACAACTTCTTTGCTGCAATGACTAGTGTTTTCTTTGCTACATGTACGGACTTAGTTATTAGTACATATCTATATCTTGTGAGTTTCTTTACCTTTCTTACTGGGCCGGTTAGCTCAGTATCTTCGTCTTTTACGACTTTTTGTCGTACTTACTGCTTTTCTTTTAAACTTCGACGTAGGTCCAAGTTTACTACTGTCTGCTTTTACATCTTTATTGTATGTTTCTTTCTTTTTTCTTTGCCCGGTACACAGGCTATGACTTCAGTTCAGCCTTTGAGATGTACGCCTTTGTCAACTGCATTTCCTTTGTCTTGCGCAAAATCTCAGATTGTCAGCCATTATTACACTCTTGGTCATCATTACACTTAACACGACGTTGGTATCATGTGTATATTCATGACTTTTCTCTACATCATTACACGCTGCTATTTTTCTCAAACACTTTTATCGCCCTATACAACTGATAATTTAAAGTTAGTCTGTGCTACTTACACCGCTACCCTTTCTCGTTTATCGGTGGAAGGTTTAATTAACATCATAAAGTGGTCTGAAGTTTGCACAGCCACATCCGGTAGGTTAAATTTAAAATTAACTTTTTTCTCTCATAAAATCCTACCGTTACCAAACAGAAATTTTCATTTGATTATTCGCAGGAATGGCTTCTCGATGGGAATCGGAGCTGTTTTGTTACATGTTTATGCAGTTACTTAACAACCTGTTCTACATCTCGCCTTGCGCCAGTTTGACTGTACCACTCAAGCCATTCGGAATTCTGACTCCGCAGTGGATGTTTTTTCGCTCACAAGACTTTCCAAGGCCGCTGGAGCTTTCACATTGTGTTATTTGATTTTCATGTGACATGTTATTAGAATAGTATTCATATATGACAGTGTGTTGATGAACTATGAATGAGTGACAATAGTATTGACTATAATAGTTAAACTTCACGTATCATTACGATTCATTTCGGTGGTGAACATTTACCAAGTGTGTGTTTTTTCTGACATTGTTATTTATTTTTTCATTACCTAGCACTTAGTTGTGCGCCGGTAGTAACTACTTATACGCGTTATTAGTTCGATTTCTTAAATAAGCTCTTTATTAGTACTGAATAAGTTAATTAACTTGTTTCTCTTGCCTATTATGCTCTATTTAGATTGTAGCTTTCTTTTTGTTTTTTGGTATATATGCATTGCCTTTCTGTTCTATGCTGTTTTGCCATAATTGTATTTATTTACACAATGCATTGTTTAATTTCAATTGTTACCATGATGTATCATTGCTTTCTTTCACTACACACATTTCATTGCTTTCTTTCACTACACACATTTAATTGCTGGTCATTCTTCATTTCATTTCATCTCCTCTATTCATTTTCCACTTATTGGTTCATAGTTAGTCTATACTTTATATACTTCATCTTTGTTTGAATTTGATTCTCTTTGCATACTTCACCTTCATACTCTACACATACTTCCATCCCTCTATTTATGGTTTATTGATATGACTTAACATATTGTAATTCTTTGTTGTAGATATTAGAATTTGATCGACCACATATTTTTGTTCGATGTAATTTTCAAAAAAAAAATGATAAATCATTTTATTTTTCCCGGGGGTCGGTGTAATCTGTTAAGTCATAATTTTTTTAGTAGGAGTTAAGTGTTAAGGATTTTTATGTACGGGGCTGTTTTTTCTAGTAAGTACGTTTAAAGTAATGAGTTGATTTTTATTTTGGTACTTTTTGTACGCTATATTTTTTGAACATTGTTCAACTGAGTATGTGTCAGTTTTTTTTAAAAAAAATAAAGAAAGTGTTCGAGTGTTCTTAGTAGTAGTTGGGGGAGGGGGGGGGGGGACGGATGAGCTGAGCTCAATTGTCAAGCAGTTTATTTCGCGCACGAGCGACTTCGCTGAGCTGTACTGAGAAACTATATTCTCAGTCAGGGCTTCGAGACGGTTGCTTAGTATCGCGAGTGTGACCAGAATATATTATTGAAGAGAATATATATAGATCATTGAAGGGAATGTTTTTTCCAGGAGATTATTAAAAATGCCATGGATTGCGTTGGCTCATATTATATAATAAGAATTGCGATATTTGAGATATTTTCTAATGAACTGTATTGTGAATTGCGATGTATGCAGTCAATCTCTGGATACTTGAGATATTTTCTAATGAACTGTATTGTGAATTGCGATGTATGCAGTCAATCTCTGGATACTTGAGATATTTTCTAATGAACCGTATTGTGAATTGCGATGTATGCAGTCAATCTCTAAATACTTGAGATATTTTCTAATGAACTGTATTGTGAGTTGCGGTGTACGCAACCAATCTCTGGATATTTAAGATGCTGTGATTTACGGTGTTCTGCAACCTATTTGCCATGGATTTTTGTATGCCATTATAACTTGTGACAGTGTACTGTTCCTGATGTCTACGTTACTGTGTCAATAAACTGTATATTGTGAGTTGGAAACCATTGGTCTTACCCGTTGGTCTATTCCTGACCATCGTATATATATATATATATATATATATATATATATATATATATATATATATATATATATATATATATATATATATATATAATGCCTGCGTCACCAGCACACTCCTATATGGCAGCGAGACCTGGACGACCTATGCTAAGCAAGAAAGAAGGCTCAATACCTTCCATTTGCGGTGTCTACGCCGCATCCTCGGCATCTCGTGGAAAGACAAAGTGACAAATGTCGAGGTGTTGTCACGTGCTGGCCTTCAAAGTATGTATACGCTTCTTAGACAGCGCAGACTTCGCTGGCTTGGCCATGTTCGCCGCATGGAAGATGGTCGCATCCCAAAAGATATCTTCTACGGACAATTAGCAGATGGCAAGAGAACAGTTGGGCGACCACAGCTGAGGTTCAAAGATGTGTGCAAGAGAGATATGAGGGCACTGGACATGGATCCAGCAACATGGGAGGATGAAGCTGCCGATCGCACTAAGTGGCGATGCTATTTACGGCGCCACCTCAGATTGGGCGAAGAGAGGCTCACACAAGAAGCAGAGGTGAGGAGAAAACGTCGTAAGGAGCACCAGGAAAATAAGCAGCTGAGGTCTGTCACCTCAGGGGCGCATTCCCATAGTCAGTTATGACTGAAGGGGCTATTATTATTATTATTGTTATATATATATATATATATATATATATATATATATATATATATATATATATATATATATATATATATATATATATATATATATATATATATATATATATATATATATATACAAGGGGCTTGACATAAGTCTTGGGCCTGACCATGAAGGACATGTCACAGAGAGCTGAAATTTTGTATAGTGTTTATTCCTTTTCAATATAGCCACCGTCTGAATTGACACACTTCTGCCATCTCTGCTTGACCTTGTAAAGACCTTGTGAGTAAAACACCCTACTTTTCAAACTAAACCAGTCATCACATGCCAGTATAACTTCTTCATCGCTGTCAAAATGGTTTCCTTTTAGCTGTTTTTTAAGATTTGGGAATAGAAAAAAGTCTGATGGAGCCAAATCTGAAGAATATGGTGGGTGTGGAAGAATTTCAATATTCAAATCGTTGGCTGCTTTGTAAGAGGGCGCGTTGTCTTGAAGCAAAGGAAGAATTTGAGTGCGCGTTATCCCTCGTGCACACACTTTTCTCATGTTCAGTCTGTTGTGTAAAATTCTATAAACTGTTCTTTCATTTAGTTTTACTCTACTAGCTATCTCCACAATTGTCATTTTTCGATCCTGGTCAATGATTTTCTTCACTCTTGTTGCATTTTCATCGTTGCACTCTGAGGCTGGTCTACCAGATCTTGGCAGATCAGCAACATTTGAGCGGCCGCACTTAAACTGTTGACACCAGTTTATTACCGAAGTATATGAAGGACAAGAATCACGAAACACTGGTTCCATCTCCCTGTGTATTTCTGTTGGTGTTTTTCCTTGAAACACCAGAAATTTTATCACAGCTCTAACCTCCTTCTTTTCCATTATTTTGTCAAATCTTTGGAGCAGCAGATCCGGTCAATAGGGTACATTGCGCCGTGCACCGTAGCGGGAAAACCCATAGAAAGAAACAAACGCGTACTTCACACATTCAGTGCAAATATGATGAACTTTAAATGTGCCAAGTTTCCTCTTCCTCCTGTGACTCCTTCATGGACAGGCCCAAGACTTATGTCAAGCCCCTTGTATATATATACATACATATTTACACACCTGTCGGCCACCTGTAAGCCCGAAGATACTGACATTGTCCTGGTCAGTGGATACGCCACACCCCCCACCACAAGCTTTCTACACACCATCAACATTAACAGAGCATTATGTACCATAATAACAGACGTGATGGCCTGTGTGGCGAGCTGATGCTGTTATAGAAAATATACTTTAACAGCACTATTCATTATGTGTACTGACGAAATAAATATTTATTTCTAATTCATTATGAGCAATTTTATAAATGACTAGTGCTTATTTCACGAGGTTTTCGTTAAGCGATAAATAAGATATACACTTATGTTTTTCTAATTTAAATTTAATAGCCGAGTGGGGTATTTTTAGGATAGAATACTGATTGTGGTTAAATGTTGCATTTTTCTTCCTATAATTCTAGTACGGGTCACAACCCAAAACCTACCAGCGGCTTCAATATAAATCTGAGAAAACGGGTCTAAGTACAATAGACGCCAAACAAACATTCTTATGCACCGAGCGGGTCTTTGAGGTTTACCTGTTCGGCTCCTTTCTTGGTTTACCGAGAAAGAGGGAGAGTACCAACAAAACACAATAAGAATAATTGTAACTGGACCTATAGCTATCCCGATTTCCTTTTCCCATTTTTCATCTACATTCAGCCCGCTGTGGCGAAGAATAGCAAATTTAACATTACCTGACTACCGACCACTTGTGTTGTGGCGAGGATTTATCCTGAAGAAAAGATTTATCTGCCTGACATTCTATTTAACTATCGAATATTTCAAGCTACTGTACACTGTGACATTTGATCTAGAAGTTGTGTTTCATACCTGAAATGATTGCTGTGAAATGAACAGAGTCAATAATAATAAATAACAAAGTAAGCGTTCACCAAATAAGAGAATAAATCAGTCATTTGAGGAACTGGGGCTTACTTTGCCAAAAGAACCCGACACTGAATCTGTTACCTGGAGCATGGAGATATGTTCAAGCTGTTGTCAACACTTATTTGGTAAGCGAGAATGAAAATGTGATCACATGTTTGTCAGAGCGAAAGAAAGCAGGTATGAATAATTCTTATATTGTGTAACTAATATACTCACTTTGTTTTTATCTTCTTATGTTTGCTAATACTGTTCATGTTTTCAGAATAGACTAACTAGAAACTCTGTTCTTTACAGTATAGTCAAATTCTATACCATAGTGCTAATCTTTTGACCTTTTTGGGGGTTAATTAACTTCTTCTGAAGGGAACTTGTCTCAACAGAGGCGATTACGCTTATGTGTCTATTCCTTTATTAATTCTGTAACCTATGATTTTTATATTCTGATATTTTGATAATAACTGTTGTGAAGTTTCTTTATGGTAAATAAAAGTAACATAAAACTTAATTACCTGTGTCGGTCAGCTCGTCCCAATATCCCTATTCCATAAATATAGTTTCACGTTTGTGCGTCTAATTGTCGTCACTTATCTGTGTGTGTGTGTGTATGTGAGTGGTTGATATATATTAATATATATATATATAGAGAGAGATATACTGTCTGATCAACAAATTTCTGTTGTAGAGATAGGCTGGACTAGAGTATCTTCTCAATGCAGGGACAGACTCTACCTTTTACCATTTCACTCGTGAAATCTATTTCTTTACCTTACCTCTCACTGAGTTACCACCTTTTTCAGTTCTATTCAGACGGGACCAAAATATATCTTAAATACCTATCTAAAATCTACGACACACTGAAACTTCACTTCATATAAAATCCTTGATCCTAATCGTATCACATAATCCATTTAATTATAATTCAATCATTCAATTAGATTTTAACATCTCAGTGCTTCTCTGCACATAAATATGTTTGTGGCAGCCCTGGTCGCTGTATCAATATTCTTCTGTATGGCCACCTGCCTGCCCAGGTTCTTTGCCTCTTTTATTAGCGTAGACATAATGCATAATTATAACAGTCACACACACACAGCAAGCGATGAGATAACGCGCGATGAGATAACGCCATAGTAATTGAAATACTGTTTATTTACACGTGAGTGGACCATGGCTGTCTGCTTGACCTCCACAATTGTGGTCCATCATAGAATATACAATGTGTAAGTTCTTTCTTAATATTTATTCTTTCCCTTACTCTCTCTCTCTCTCTCGTTCAGTATCGAATCTCCACCTTAAGACCTTTTAACCATCAGTGATTATTCAGGTGTTATAATCTCCACTTCTGTTCTTTCTTCCTAACAATTTCTTAGTCTATTGTTATATATCATCTCAGTGTTCAGGTTATCTATTGGTAGTACCGGACCTCTCCGGGTTTGTTCCTTTCCCTTTCATCACTGAAGAATAGGACTACTGTATATATGTATTAGATTTCACTCTACGTACCATTTTCCTTTTCTGAATAGAAATCTAACTCACACCGTTCCTCCTTCTAGACAAGAATTCCCACTATTCAATATGTTAGGTTAATCATCACCCAAACTCGTCTCCTTGTCCGCGAAATATTCATCACACAGTCTACTTGAGTACTGCCTTCAACATGGCTACTAGCGTACCTGTGCGACCTGCACTCTCTACCTCACGCCTCTGGACTGCCGATGGAAAGCGTTACTCACTGGATTTCCGTTCACCATTTTTCTCATGCGCATTCTTATTCGCGCATCCCTTTTTTGTACTCTATCTGAACCTTCCTATTTCTAATTCTCCTTATTCTTTCCCTTTGCCCGTCAGTCGTTCCCTTTATCTGCCAGATGTTATACACATGTTCCATGCCAAGTCAATGGGATATATATATATATATATATATATATTTATATATTTATATTTATATATTTATATATTTATATATTTATATATATTTATATATATTTATATATTTATTTATATATTTTTATATTTTTATATTTTTATATTTTTATATATTTATATATTTATATTTATATTTTTATATATTTATATATATATTTTTATATATTTATATATATTTATATATATTTTTTATATTTATATATATTTATATAGCACGTGATGCTAAAAATAAAACTGGTAGTCTTTGTCAGCTTCTCTGATTTTAACAAAATAGTCATATAAGGAGCCAGATTTCCAAATACGAATGTACATAATTGCAGATAGACTTCAAGGATTTCTGCTCCCTCAGACAAGTCGTTAAAATGCAACTAATGTGAAGGTGTCCTTGGAGCTAGCAACTTATTAAAATAATACAAATGTCTACATGCCCACTGCTGCAGCACGTGCCTTGATACAGGCTCCCTAGAAGGGACCAGTTGCAGTGGTGACTCCGTGCTTCCTATGGGCTGGAAAAGGAAATGAACATCCTGTAGAGTTCCCGGTTATCACAGAGAAGGCAAATAAATAATAGGACTAGTATTCCTGCTGGCGTGTCGCAGTGAAGCAAAAGGTTTTTAAGCGTATAGTTGTCAGTAGATAGGAAACTCTATATAGAGCGATACGACAGGAGGCAATCTGATCATGAGAAGCAGTCCCCCCGTCGATCAAGTGTTTCGGCCCTTTGATATATAGATCAGAAGAGAATTCTGTCTGGAAAAAGCATATAGCCCCAGTGTCAGAGACGAGCACTGGTATCACAGGATATCACGGCTGTGAAGGTCTCTACTCAAGATGGAATTCAAATTAGATTTAGAGCCTAAGATGCCACCTTTGCTAGTAACTAACCTGTGATAATCAGCAATTCAGTAAAACTCAAAATGCAACAATATAAAATTACAATAGAAATACAATTACTGAATTATTTATTATATACATCTATCTTTTTGTTTTCTTCTTGTGTAAATTATGAATGATGAAAATGATGAAATTGAATGAATAACTCGTTAATGACACAATTACTCAATAGTGAGTTTTAATCATTAACTTAGACAAAAAGTTCTATTCTGGAATCTTGAAATTATAGCACAATGTTCATCCAACTTTTCCTTCTAACTAAATCGTCTCTTGTCTTGCCTGATATCTTAGAACAGTTTGTTCATCATGACACAATTAGTATTTTGCTATGACAACTGTAGCAAAGGTAATTTTTGCTGGGGAGGTTAAGATGTTATACCTAACAAGAAAGATAGTTGTGTCTGTGTCAACTGTGTGAGGTCAAGCACATGTAGGTCCCTGACTCTAAAAAAGATGATGATGATGATGATAATGATATATATATCAGGGAACCTAACGCTACCTCCCTAGATCTCACACAGTCCGTATTTTGATTCTAGTGGCTGGTGTATGATGTCTCTAGTGTCTAGGGGTGAAATGAAGATGATGGTACATCAACACAATACACTTTAACTCACTATAAGAAAATAAATAAGACTGTGGTTAAAGTTTTCTTTTAAAATTGGAATGTTTTTTCTTTGTACAATTTAATCTGCCTGTCCCGCCATCTCTTTTGGACAGGTCTTTGAAAATGAGGAAATATATTTACATATAATGCTTTAACTAAAAAATATGGACTCTTGGTCCTATGAATGTAATGTTATTATAGAGTTCCTGTAGGTGTATTCACAGACTAAGACTTTAATAACTGCTAGTGATAGTCATTGGTTTTGAGGAGCTGTTGTTTTCGTCATTCCCCATATAATTCTGTTTTATTTTGATAGGAACCAGTTTATTAGGAGGAAGTGTCAGATGTCCCAGCTGTTAACGTGTCACCTGGGATTCTTGGTATGACGATAATAAGTCAGGATGTCGTTGCAGATATAATAGATCAGCACCCACACACAGGCTCCTTCAGGCTATCAGCTGACAGCAACTTTTAAATGGAGACTTTTCACTTTTCCCTCACTCATCAGATTTCCTGTCACCGGATGGTAACAGGAAATAAAAACACTGCAATAAAAAGACACCCTGGCCTTTTCATATCTAATCACAACTTCTGATCACTATGTATACATGACTATATGGGGTCAGCCTCGTGTACATTCATGTGCATCAGCCCCTAATTATATGACTCACACCTTTCTGTGACCACACCTCAGGTCCCTATGGCAGATACGCCACTGTACTTTTACCTAGTTTGCTTCAATACAATAACGTGGAGTAACCACCTATCCTTTTATATGATTTCTTTTCTTTTCTAAATTATAAACGCTCTAGGCATGTTGAAGAGTGTTCATGGAACATTGAGGCTTCCTAACATCTCCCAACACAAAATAGTTAATACAAAATCATAATAATATGCAACAGTCAAATACAGTTCAATGTGAGGACTCAATAATGTTTGCTCCCGGCATGTCCTTCACTTTTCCCCATAGCAGTATCTAACTTTTGCAGTTTTAATCAAGCATGTAAATACATAAAGCATTCTTACCACTAGTTCAAAGAAATATGTCACAAATAACGTTGACTGGCAAAGAATATGGTCTCAGTTTTGCGCTGCCTCGTCCAGATTGTGAATTAGTAGTTAACTTTACAATTTATCACATCTGCTCTCAACGTAGTTGTTTGTATAAAATTTTCTAGTCAAATGGCCACGAGACCACTATGCCTCTTGCCAATATCTATTAGAGCCGACCAATGAAAGCAGGCACTACTACATCTTTTTGAATTTAGTTTGAAAAAACAAAACAAAATTTCCAAACAAACTATGTGCCTCGTAGTCCATTGGTCAGTCTGCGTTAGTTATGCCAATAGAAAAAGATGTTTAGTTTTTGTTAACATTTTTCCTATCTCCCCCTTTTACTCCTATACTCTTATACCAACCAATAGGATTTGAATTACTCCAATGCCTCTTTTTTAAACTAGCGTCCCCAATAACGTTATGTGTAACGAGCAAGAACAACAATCTGTCCGTCCGAGCGTTCTTAGACGTATAGTATTTTCTCAATAACTTGGCTAATACTTGGACTACCATATTTTTTAAAACATATTTTTGCTCAGGGGACACTAGGCTATCCTACTATATGATTTTTATGGTCAGTTTCAGTATGGTTTAGATTTTTCAGTTTTGTCACTGTCAATCGTCAAATATAACTTTTACACAAGTCGGCCATCTTCCCCCCCTGTCTCTATCATTATTCAAATAACCAACTAGTTTGAGTGACGTCAGAATTTTACCGCTAGGAGGAAATGGAAAACTGTCTGTGTGTTTGTCTCTGCCGGCTTTGCCCACAGCGTGTATATATTAAAGAGACCGCTTGCAGAGCGAAGAGGGGTTTTTTCAAAACTTTGGTAGTGTTGGCGTTAATTATTACAATCGTCTCGTTCTTACTACTGGGAAATGTCCGAATTATTACAAATTTTAGTGTTAAAGTTAACATATTACGTTAATTCAAACGCCAGTTTGGTCACACAGTTGGCAAATCGTTAATTACAAGCTTTTTCCGCCGTTTCGTGCAGCAGATCGGCGAGATGTTAAAATGTTTATTGTACGTTTCTAAACCGAAACTAAAAGCGTGTTAGATTTTTACGGCGGGTCATTTTTTAAGCATTTTCACTGCACAAAAGGCAGCGCTCTACTGGCGTTGAAGATGAAAATAGTCAGACACCTGAGGGCTGGTGTATATTTATTATCATAGGACTAGAATCTTACTGAAATAAGCGATTATCTCACAGATTTTGCTACACACCTCCCTTCCTAAAACATGCATCCATTGCAGGTTACTATCTGTGAGATAACTTAGCGCAAATGAAGTCCTACATTTCTTTCTGACTTTCATCACACGGATGTCTACTCAAAAAATCTGCACCGACGTTCTGAGGGCCGGGAATATATTCATTCAGAAATGAATATGACTGTAATAATAATGACCATCTTAATAATCTGGCATTTTCATGCTTGGCTTGTGAAAGGAATACGAGAGGTGAATGATCTGTTTGGACCACAAATGTCCTGCCATATAAATAAATTTGGAATTTTTTTATAGCCCATATTAACGCCAAACATTCTTTCTCACATGTTGAATAATTTTTTTCCGCCTTGTTCAACTTGCGGCTTGCATAAGCGACTGGGTTCAATTCCCCATCTTGTGAGGAGGACCTTTGCAACAATGTAGCGCCAGGCCCACATTGCTTGCGTCACTTCTCACGACAAATTCTTGATTCAAGTCAGGCAATTGCAATACTGGCCTGCTTGTGAGTTTTTCTTTTAACTCCTGGTAAGCCAATTCACACTGTGCGGACCAGTTTATTGTATCAGGTTGTCCCTTTCGAGTTAAATCCGTCAGAGGAGCACATATAGAATTAAAATGTTTAATGTACTTTTGGTAGAAACCACACAACGACACAAAAGATCGCACATCTTTCTTTGTTTGTGGCCTAGGTGCTCTTTTCAGTTTCTCCAGATTCTTGGGGTCAGGGGTCATGCTACCCTGATGTACTGTATGTCCCAAGAATTCCAACTCTTTACACCCAATACAACATTTTGTTGGTCTAGCAGTCAAGTTAGCCTCTCTGAGTCTATCAAACAGCATATTCAAAGAGTTAACATGTTTCTCAAAAGTTTCAGTAGCAATGAGGATATCATCCATGAAATTCGAGATACATGGATTTTTCAGGGGATCCAACAATTTTCGTATCATCCTAGAAAACACACTCGGGGCATTTTTCAACCCAAACGGTAACATTTTGAACTCATAATGACCTTCCGAGGTGCTAAATGCTAAGTAAGGTCGAACCTCAGGCTTTACTGGAATTTGATAATAGCCTTTGCTAAGATCCACCTTGGAAAAATATTTTGCCTTGTTCAGCCTGGCAAAAAGTTGAGTAGTATCAGGTAATGGATCCACCTGATCTTCTGTGACAGCATTCAGTTTCCTGTAATCTATGCACAGTCTATGTTCTCCCGATGGTTTACGCAACAAAACCACACAGGAACTATAAGGAGACTCACTGTGAGAAATAATCCCTTCTTGAAACAAATAATCTATCTCCTCTTTCAAAGATTTTTCCTTAGCGAACGGAATAGAATAAGGCCTCATACAGATGGGTCTTGGGTCTAGTAGTTTCATATCATATTCCAACAAATTTGTGTGCCCCGGCTTATCCATTAACACGTCTGTATGTTTCTCCAGGACCTTTTGAATCCTCTCTCTCTCTCCTTTTGTCAGGTGATTACTGATCTTCACCTGTTCAAACGTTTCACTGGGCTTCAGTGGATATTCAAATGAGGTAAGAGGTTCATTTTTCATTTCGGTTGCAATTGACAAGGCCATTACGTGTGTTCCTTCCTGGATTTGTCTGTCCAGATATTTCTTCAAAAGGTTCACATGATAGACTTTTTCCTTTCCCTTCTTGTCTATCTTATAATTTTTTCTGAATACCTTTTCCAAAACTGTATATGGACCTTGCCATCCGATCTGAAGTTTATTGCTGCTGCCTGGTAATAGAAGAAGCAACTTCTCCCCTACCGCCAGCTCCCTATCCTTCGCTTTTTTGTTATAATAAGCAGCATGCTTTTTCCTGGCTTGTCTCAACATTTCATTTGTCAGTTTCCAACTAGTTTGTAAACGAGTGGTCAGTTCGTTCACATATTGGTATGATGAGGCAACAGTCTCTTCTGCCTTCTCATCTGTCCACGTCCTTAACAAGGTTACATATGGACTTTTAATTTTTCTGACATATTTTTCATAATATTGGAAGCCTTGTGTTGAGGACGTTTCTTCCTTTTGTCATTACACAAGAATCTGCCACTACCTATTCGTTTCCTGGGGTTTTCTCTCCACTTTAAATTCCTTGTGAGAGATCCTCTCTCTCTTTTATGGTCACCCAGTTCACATAATTCCGACCGAGGGATTGTCGGCTTATTCAGGGGTAAAACCACTTTTTGTACTCGACGCAGAGTTGCTATTTTAATACATTCAAGTGAAGACTGTGTGTGAAAAGGGGTTCCCATTCCACGTTGTCTACTTTATTACAGTTATTTTTATTTCCAGGCCCAAGTTTGCCCAGTGGTGTGTCTAGGTCCTGAACAGTTTTCCCACGTGTGGGTGTTCCCTCGTGAAATTGGCCGCAGTTCTCCACAAAATTCTCAATAACTATCTTTACATCTGGCCAATAATAATATTTAGAAACGTTTTGGCAGATGGTACCTATTTTCTCATGGTCACCATCTTTCCCAACATGTAAACTCCGTATTACGTCTGCCCTATATGCCTCAGGAAGTATCAACTGTCCGTGACCATTAGATCCAGTTCCGGCCTTCCTATACAACAATTTGTTCTTCATATAATAATTCACCTTTGCTTGGAGGTGTGTGGCATTTAGGTAATTTCTTAAAGCAAGGCTTGAGTGTCCTATCTTCAGCCTGTGCCTTCCTCATCTCCTCTGGATGAGTATTTATTGGCTCATCTTCTTCCTTTCTGGATTGGGAACGGGTCTAGGCTGCTGCCAGGACCCCAGGTCTCTTGGGATTCCCCAAGAAGACATAACGACATCCCATTATCAGAGGGTAAATGGGTGCGTCTATCACTGCTGCTCTGATTATTCCTTCCACATAGCGAGTTTTCACTGTTATCCTTGCAATGGGAAGTGTCATGAGTGGTAGGTCCTTGGTCGCCCCTTGAATCTCAACTGTTTCTGTGGTATACTGATCCGGGTTCACCAAGTGCGCACTCACAACGGAATCGAAATCCAAACCGGTATCGTAAAGGCACCTAATTGTGACTCCATTACATACCACGTCCTCACATACTGGGGGATGAAAAGGTTCCTGCTGTCCAGTAGGTTTTACCTTTACTTCCTTTTTCCCCAACTTCATCGCAGCACATCCAGAAGGTTTCCTTGTACAAAATTTGGTGCCATGACCCTCTCTCTTACACCATTTGCAATAGTATCTTCCTTGATAAAGGGGTTTTCTTTCCTCATATTTCCTGTCATTGAACTGTGAGTTTTTATGTTTATTATCATTGCGTGGCCTATCAAAATTTTGCTTAAACTTGTTTCCCTGATCTTTATTATCAAATCTTTTTGAGTTTTGTGGGGCCCTATAATTATCTATATGCTTCTTTTTGGCGCCAGCTACCTCTGCCTGGGCTGCCTGATACCTCTCAGCGACATTAAGTAACTCCCCCAGCCTCTGCACCCTGTTCCATGAGAAACTTTCTCAAGTCTGGAGCCATGAACTCTCTCAATTGCTCAATAAGGATCATTTCTTTAAGATCTTGGGTTTTCCCCAGAGCAGTCCATTTCTCCAAGTAAGTCTCTAACCGTGCAGAGAACTGGTGATAAGTCTCATCCGACAGTAGCTTGGCATTTCTAAACTTTTTCCTGTAAAATTCACCATTCTTTTCGTATCTTAACAACAGAGCCTGCTTTAACATGTCATAATTGTCTTGGTCATCCCTGCTCATTTTGGAAAAAAATTCATAAGCTGTTCCCCGAAGACCTTGGGATAATTTCAAGCTCCATCTTTCTTTTTCTAGCCCATAAGTTGTAGCTAATACCTCATACCTACTTAAATATGATTCAATATCATCATCTCTCTCAACAAAATAATCTAAGTGAAACCCCATAGCTGAGTTGGAGGCCCCCTGACTAGCAGTAGCATCAGAGGTAGAGGGGCTGTGACCATTTTCAGGAGCATGGCCTTGCAACTCCAACTCCCTTAGTCGCAACTCATGCTCCCTTTGTAATCTTTTATCTTCTGCCTCTGCTTCCCTTAGCAGTCGTTTTTCTTCTGCTTCCCTTTCGGCAGCCAATCTCTTTTCTTCTGCTTCCCTTTGCAGTCGTTTTTCTTCAGCCTCAACCTTTCTCTCCTCCAACTGCAGCCTCTTAATTTCAGCCTCTCTATCAGCCTCTATTTGTAAACGTTTAATTTCTTTCTGAGCCTCTCTATCCAACTCTAATTTCTTCATCTCTCTGGCATCTTCTAACTGCATTCTCCTCTCTTCAGCTAACCTATGTTCTTCCCTAGCAATAAAATTATCACATTCTGAGGTGACATAGTCAATCAAAACTTGACCTTCCATTTTCATGTCTCTCGCAGTCTGCACAGCAGCAGAGCGAAACTTGGCCAAATCCGCCATCTGATAAATACTAAAATGTTCTAACTCAATTTCTAAAACAAGTACAACTTAATTAATTATTCCAGGCTCTGACACTTCATCAATTCCCAAATCTTGGGCAACATTAATAATTGGGATTCCCTGGGTAAATAGAAATGTTGTTATAGCTAAAACCCAGACCAGGATCCAAAATATATGTAGTACTAGAAGTTCAAATCCCGAACAAGCCTACCAATTTATGTAGCAAAGGTAATTTTTGCTGGGGAGGTTAAGATGTTATACCTAACAAGAAAGATAGTTGTGTCTGTGTCAACTGTGTGAGGTCAAGCACATGTAGGTCCCTGACTCTAAAAAAGATGATGATGATGATAATGATATATATATCAGGGAACCTAACGCTACCTCCCTAGATCTCACACAGTCCGTATTTTGATTCTAGTGGCTGGTGTATGATGTCTCTAGTGTCTAGGGGTGAAATGAAGATGATGGTACATCAACACAATACACTTTAACTCACTATAAGAAAATAAATAAGACTGTGGTTAAAGTTTTCTTTTAAAATTGGAATGTTTTTTCTTTGTACAATTTAATCTGCCTGCCCCGCCATCTCTTTTGGACAGGTCTTTGAAAATGAAGAAATATATTTACATATAATGCTTTAACTAAAAAATATGGACTCTTGGTCCTATGAATGTAATGTTATTATAGAGTTCCTGTAGGTGTATTCACAGACTAAAACTTTAATAACTGCTAGTGATAGTCATTGGTTTTGAGGAGCTGTTGTTTTCGTCATTCCCCATATAATTTTGTTTTATTTTGATAGGAACCAGTTTATTAGGAGGAAGTGTCAGATGTCCCAGCTGTTAACGTGTCACCTGGGATTCTTGGTATGACGATAATAAGTCAGGATGTCGTTGCAGATATAATAGATCAGCACCCACACACAGGCTCCTTCAGGCTATCAGCTGACAGCAACTTTTAAATGGAGACTTTTCACTTTTCCCTCACTCATCAGGTTTCCTGTCAACGGATGGTAACAGGAAATAAAAACTCTGCAATAAAAAGACACCCTGGCCTTTTCATATCTAATCCCAACTTCTGATCACTATGTATACATGACAGTATGGGGTCAGCCTCGTGTGCATTCATGTGCATCAGCCCCTAATTAAATGACTCACACCTTTCTGTGACCACACCTCAGGTCCCTATGGCAGATACGCCCCTGTACTTTTACCTAGTTTGCTTCAATACAATAACGTGGAGTAACCACCTCTCCTTTTATATGATTTCTTTTCTTTTCTAAATTATAAACGCTCTAGGCATGTTGAAGAGTGTTCATGGAACACTGAGGCTTCCTAACATCTTCCAATACAAAATAGTTAATACAAAATCATAATAATATGCAACAGTCAAATACAGTTCAATGTGAGGACTCAATAGTGTTTGCTCCCGGCATGTCCTTCACTTTTCCCCATAGCAGTATCTAACTTTTGCAGTTTTAATCAAGCATGTAAATACATAAAGCATTCTTACCACTAGTTCAAAGAAATATGTCACAAATAACGTTGACTGGCAAAGAACATGGCCTCGGTTTTGCTCTGCCTCGTCCAGATTGTGAATTAGTAGTTAATTTTACAATTTATCACATCTGCTCTCAACGTAGTTGTTTGTATAAAATTTTCTAGTCAAATGGCCACGAGACCACTATGCCTTTTGCCAATATCTATTAGAGCCGACCAATGAAAGCAGGCACTACTACATCTGTTTGAATTTAGTTTGAAAAAACACAACAAAATTTCCAAACAAACTTTGTGCCTCGTAGTCCATTGGTCAGTCTGCGTTAGTTATGCCAATAGAAAAAGATGTTTAGTTTTTGTTAACATTTTTCCTATCTCCCCCTTTTACTCCTATACTCTTATACCAACCAATAGGATTTGAATTACTCCAATGCCTCTTTTTTAAACTAGCGTCCCCAATAACGTTATGTGTAACGAGCAAGAACAACAATCTGTCCGTCCGAGCGTTCTTAGACATATAGTATTTTCTCAATAACTTGGCTAATACTTGGACTACCATATTTTTTTAAACATATTTTTGCTCAGGGGACACTAAGCTATCCTACTATATGATTTTTATGGTCAGTTTCAGTATGGTTTAGATTTTTCAGTTTTGTCACTGTCAATCGTCGAATATAACTTTTACACAAGTCGCCCATCTCTCTCTCTCCTCCTCTCTCCCCCCCCCCGTCTCTATCATTATTCAAATAACCAACTAGTTTGAGTGACGTCAGAATTTTACCGCTAGGAGGAAATGGAAAACTGTCTGTGTGTTTGTCTCTGCTGGCTTTGCTTACCGCGTGTATATATTAAAGAGACCGCTTGTAGAGCGAAGAGGGGTTTTTCAAAACTTTGGTAGTGTTGGCGTTAATTATTACAATCGTCTCGTTCTTACTACTGGAAAATGTCCGAATTATTACAAATTTTAGTGTTAAAGTTAACATATTACGTTAATTCAAACGCCAGTTTGGTCACACAGTTGGCAAATCGTTAATTACAAGCTTTTTCCGCCATTTCGTGCAGCAGATCGGCGAGATGTTAAAATGTTTATTGTAAGTTTCTAAACCGAAACTAAAAGCGTGTTAGATTTTTACGGCGGGTCATTTTTTAAGCATTTCCACTGCACAAAAGGCAGCGCTCTACTGGCGTTGAAGATGAAAATAGTCAGACACCTGAGGGCTGGTGTATATTTATTATCATAGGACTAGAATCTTACTGAAATAAGCGATTATCTCACAGATTTCGCTACAACAACTCACAATGGTTGATTGAATTTTTCACGTAGATACTTATCATTAAGTTCTGTGAATGCCCTTTAGTAATACTTCACAGCAGTATTAGTTGCAGGTCTTTTACCAGGCCATCAAGCACAGATGGGGCATAGCACCCGAATATAGATAACAATGTATGATGCTCCTGAGTTGGTTCAGGAAGGCAATATTGATCTAAGATTCTAGACCTCTTGCTGGAGTATGACACGAATGAACCCTCTCGAATAGTTGAGAAGTCCAAAATCAGACTCAGTCTTAGAGTATTTAAGGCTGCACTGGCATACAGCAGGTAAAACCTCTAGCTCTAGGCAAACGAAACTCTTTCCTGCCGGCTGTTCTGGCTTCTACTTTGAGTCTGTGTAATTTTTGAAAAGTCCGCTGACATTATTTATAGACTGATAGCGAATGTATGCTGAAAGCAGTATGACGTCACACTTTGCCGTCTGCTAGAATTGTTGACTTTTCGTGCAGAATCGAGCCAGTGTGTTAGATTGGTCCAGCATTCTTTCTCGTTCTTCTTAACCCTTTCTCCTACGTCTTTCAGCAAATGTTTATTGGGACGATCCTGGGCTTTCTTTTCGTATATAGTTTTCCTATATTGATTTTATCTTCGATGTGTAGCGAATTTGGAAAGACCAGTTACACAGTAATAATTGACAAAATGCCCCACTTTACCTTGATTATCTTCGAAAATAATCCCCACAGCAGTCTTCCCTTTTGAATTTTTTTTTTTTTTTTTTTTTCGTACGCCCGCTAATACTCGAGGCGAAATCTCAGGTTATTATTTATGTCTAACCTGACATTGATTTTACGTGAGTATCCCTTTATTTCTTGTACAGAGACAAGTGTCCCTCGCCATTCAGGCAAATACTCTCCGATTTCGGAGGTACCCATTGCAGCTGGGTCGGCTCAGGAGCCGCCAGTCCCTGGTCGACGACACTCCTTCAAATGTCCTCGCCAGGTCTCGAGTTAATCCAGTCCAAATCCCGGTCGACGAAAAATCCTCAAATGCCGTCGCCCGGGTTTGATCCTGTATCACCCGGTCGCCAGAGCGGTGTTGTAACCACTACGCTAGCGCGGCTCCCCCTTTTGAATATAAATATGAGGTCTTCGTCTCCATAAAATGCACTTTACCTCAAGCTTTTCCGTCCAGTCATTCTTTTGCAATTTATACAACTCCATGATACTTCTTCTTCTTCTTCCTCCTCGTTCGCCCTGAAAAGGACGGTGGTTGCGTTGTGTCTGTTTACGCCGTAGCTGTGATATCTGCACCTTTCGGTCGACACATCCGACTTCAGCACGGCATTTTTTAGATGATACTAAAACGCACATTTACTTTCCTCTGTAAGACGCCATTAGAAACCCAGTTCGTGTCATCAGCGAGCTTGCGCTGCTCTGATTGGTTAACCCATTTCCTTGAAAAGAGAAGGGTACGGCATTTGATTATCACGCTACACAAGGAAGGCTACGTATGTGATGTGCAAGGAATAAGCAACCTCATCATGTTGAAACAAACCACTACATAAACCACCACTGCCGGAGCTGGTGCTTTGAGGCATTGCTTCCTACCAAGAGTCTGGCAGTAGTAGTGGCTCCATACTTCATAAGGAGCAACAAACTTAGATGAGGCAGATAGAAAGATTACCGACGGAAAGTAATCGTGCACTTCATATCAAATAATAGCATTAATGACAGAAAGCCTAAATAAGATATTGTGAGTCTAAAAAAAACAAAAACTTTTGCTTCGTCAAACACAATTTTGAAGCCTGGAAGACGGTATAAAATGTTTGCAGCCTTGAAGACAGCATACAACAATCATGTGGTCTCGAAGACAGTATATAAAATATGTAGACTGCAAAACAGCATGACAATTATGAAGCATGGAAGACTTGGGCATTTTGCCAGGTCAGCAGACGTATGGCCTACTCTTTACGATTTCCAACTGCTCAGGGATTTTTAATGTGAGCAACTTGCACACAAGACTTCTTATTTTTTTCACCTTTTTCCAAGTAGGCTAGGCAACCGATCTCACTCCCCAAGATCGTTTCGTTCGTTCGTTTGTCTGCTATGTTGCTGTTATACCCTGTTCAACCTGAAAATTGGTTATAGTTGGGGTATATTGTGCATTCAGAGATCAGAGGGGATTAAGGTATCAGAAACCACTGGTTCTGGAAATAAAGATGTCCATCAATTATATTCTATGTACTGGGAGCGAGCCAAGCACCATCAGAATTAGAGGCGAACGCCATACCTCTTTGCCACTCCGACACCCATAAAGGCAGCATAAAAATCATGTAGCCTTGAAGGCAGTATATTAATTATGTAGTTAGAAAGACAGCACAAACTATGTGAAACATGAAAGGCAGCATAAGACAATTATACAGCCTGGAAGACAGCATAAAAGGTATGTAACTTAGAAGACAGCAGTGACATACAAGTGTAAATATCAGAACGTCGAAAACAGCCACGTAAGTGCAGAAGGTACATCACAAAATAACCGATTAACCACACTGTACCCGAACCATTGAGCAAACGAACTTGACTTTAAAATATAGGCTGTCTACAAAGTTATTGACATAATTAAACGTGACAAGAAAACAATGATAATAGATATTCTTGTTACTGTATTTTGTTTTTCAAAGTGCATTATTCATCCTTTCTACTCCTTTTCCTCTTTTTTTTGGTCAGATAGAAAGAAGCGACGAGAGAGAGAGAGAGAGAGAGAGAGAGAGAGAGAGAGAGAGAGAGAGAGAGAGAGAGAGAGAGAGAGAGAGAGAGAATGAGTGCAGACAGTCCGTGCAGTCAACAAATCAGCGATGATTTCGTGTCACAGAGTAGTTTCTTACAATAATCCTCTTCTAAAGTCTGTCTACCTGGTTGTTGCCCTTTTCGAAAGGGAGATTAAATGAGACAAAGGGGAGACAAAATCCAACTTCAAACGTCTGACAATTTAAATTAGAGCGAAATCAGGTCACTCGTTTACTCTGTCGCTTTCTGTTAAATATTCCTGTTACTTGTCCATTGAAGTCTGGCAACAGACAGCATTTAACGTCCAACTAAATTTTACCACTGAATTTTCAGCCAAATTCAGTCTTCTTTTCCCATTTCCGCCCCCTTTGAAGTTTGTGGTCAAAGCTGCAGCTTGCTCTCTTGCTGGAAGCCTGCATCATTTCTGTAGCAATTTGTTTTCTGAAGTTTCCACGAACCACCATTTCCGCCCCCTTTGAAGTTTGTGGTCAAAGCTGCAGCTTGCTCTCTTGCTGGAAGCCTGCATCATTTCTGTAGGTTGCGTTGTATCCGTTTACAGCGAAGCTGCTGTATTTGCGCCTTTCGGCCGACACATCCGACTTCTGCATAGCATTTTTTGGGACCGGGTTTGCCTTCCCTCTTCGATCCCTACTCCTCAGCCAGACTGCAGTGATGCAGCCTGTTTCCAGGACCACGATGTGGAGGTGGATGTCACGTGGGTCTTTATATCATTAAATTGCCTACATCTTCTTCCTATTCTCTCACCCGCATCCTTTTATTTTATTATCTTTCCGTACTTGTTTTTTCTGTATTTTTTTTCGCATCACTCGTTGCGAAAAATATATTTCTTTCCCATCATCGTTTTTCTTTCTCATACTGACTAGTAACCTTATTGCATCAGATGTCAGTCGCGCAGGTAAGACGTAAATGTGCGAAAAATTCGTCTCGCTGGACATAGAGCAGACTTTTGTCTACATTTGCACCTGTCACGCGCGGGTTTTCCGGGCCGAACGCTTAAGTAGGAGCGAATATTTACACCTTATAGTCGCAGTTTCAGACGGTTGTCTGAGATTTGCAATTGACACGCACGTTTCTCGGTCAGTTTGTTAAACGAAGGGTGAGATTACTCGTGGCACGGCAGACGGTTGTCTGAGATTTGCAACTGACACGCGCTTTTCCCGGTCAGTTTGTCAACGCAGGTGCGTAATCGCCCTGGTGGCAGTTACGACACGCCTCTAAGTTAAACGTAGCTGTTATGAGAAGGGGGAGAGATCGGGGCGGGGGAGATAGTTCATCCTTTGTCTGTTTCAGATATTAAACCTAGTTTGAAACTTTATCTTCATTCTTTCTCTATAATCGCAGTAGACAGGTGGTTCGCGAAGAGTAGAGCTGTATAAGCGAAGTTTCTTAGTTTGTTGCGACAATTTGTCGAACTTCTAGACTTCCATAAATATAAGCGTATAATTCTTAATTGTGCGATACCCTGTAGTGCTGTGTTTTGAGGTAATATATATATTATATCTAGTATTTTGTGAAATGATAAAGTGTTAAGTCGCTTATTTCATTTTTAACTAGTTTCTTTTGAACAGAGTGCTTAATTTATAGTTTGTTATATTCTCTAAGTCGACGAGTTACAGTGGAAATACATAATAAATTATATCTTAGCTTACTAAAACTAGTAGCTATAAGGAATTTAATTTAACGGCTAATACTCAGTCGAGAATATTTTATATCAAACTTATAAAATGCTAGATGCGACATCAGTGAATAGTGACGGAATACGCAGATATTCCTGAATTCATGATGATTGATTTTATATAACTTATTTCACCGGAAGTTTAAATAATAAGTCAAGCTGTAGGCTTGCGGTTTTAAATGTAAGTTATATTGAGTACATATATGTAAATTATTTGATATGTGTTCTTTCTTTTATATAGTGAAACGGTGGTACCCAACTTGCCAGCGTTTAGTAGCCTGAGAGACATATTTGTGAGAAGCATAGACATTTCCTATCTTTAACCACGTGGGTTTCTTGTTTCAAGTAACACGGGTCTGACAGTGCATAAGCCATCAGAGAGAGACAGTAATAGCAATCCCACTAACGGTTCCTAAAGACTAGAAATATATATTGGGCTTTTGAGCCAGTTCATATTGCTCCACAAATTTAAATGTACATGCTGCCTGGCGGCGAGAATATTACAAGAAGAATATTAACATTCCGACAGAGATTGTGACTAATATTGTGGTGACCAAATATAGTACCTGCCTGAAAGAAGACACCGATCTGACATTCCTTAAATCCTAGAATCCAAAGCTAATGACATTGTGCTCTGCTAACTTTCGTGCCTGGACATATTTTATGTGACTTAATCAGACATTCGAAAAATTAGAACACCCAAGGAATCGTTCCCTGAGAGTTTAGTACGTCTTTTGGAACTGGGGATTTCTTGGTCAAGGACTGCATTTTCGGGTCTGTGTGAAGGTCCTAGAATTATTATGTTCCCAGAGGCAACGAGCAAAGTTGTGAGTATATGTATGTGAGAGCAAGGCCATGGCTGAATGAATGAGGGTACACAGGTCAGAGTGTTGTTTTACCGGGGTATTATTGTCACCCATTTGCTGTCTTAACTTTTTTTAATCTGCAGAATTTGTTACTATTTGCTAGAGTTTCTTTACTTCTTAGGCTAAATCAGATTATTCAACTCTGTGCATACATTTACGAGAAAAGAAGAAAAACTCTTAGCCTCAACCCTACGTATCTATAACTCTTTGGGCCATCATCTGTTCTCTTAACGGGGCTGTGGGCTAAACCTAGAGCTAAGATCCTAACGGGGCTATCATCCTTGTAGCATTTTCTTAAATTTTATGACTATTTGTATATGTTTTTTTACTTGATGTAATTTTTGGTGTTGTGAGAAATTTTGATATGATAATTAAAATATCTCTCTTGAAAAAAAAAATAAATCAGTGCGTTGGTCAGCTCGATCCCAATTATCTGTATATCATTGTTATAGTTTTCCCACGTCTGTGTGTTTACCTGTCGTCACGTGTATGTGCGTGCCCGTGAGTAGATAGAGATATATTAATATATTATATCTGTGGTTAGACTGTTTGACGCCTTTAAAAGCGGTCGTAGAAGATAGGTGAGAGAGAGAGAGAAGATTATCTCGATTCTCAAAGACAGCCTCTATATCACATCCTATCATCTCACGTGGGGAAATTCTATTGTTTTTTCACCAGCTCTCACTGTATCTATCACTCATTCCAACCTATTCAGAAGGGACCTAACCCAAGTCTTAATTCTCCTATCTAAAATCTACGACAAATGGGTTCTCGTCCGTAGGATTTTTGAACTTAGAATAGGAAGACGAGTACGACAAATGGTCGCTCGTTACCGGGAATTGAACCCAAAATCCTAAGGCGATACGACAAATGGTCGCTCGTTACCGGGAATTGAACCCACAATCCTAAGGCGATACGACAAGGGGTGTCTCGTTTCTGGTTTTTGAACTTAGAATAGGAAGACGAGTACGACAAATGTGGACTCGTCTATCTGGATTTTGAACTTAAGATTCTTTATTCTGATATAGAGTAAGAGTGTGATGTCTTGTGAGTTTTGTATCTTTTAAAAATAATTTATCCCCTAGACTAACGATCTGTTTACGGGCGTGCTGACCACACAAACTGATAAGTTTTTTTTCCACAGCATTAAGAAGCATTATACATTTGGTTTACAGGTTGATTTTGTCGGAATACATGTTAATTAATGATTTTGTAATACTAAACGCTGGTAAAGTTTTGTGAGTGTATAACATTCACAAGGGTTCTGAAGCAGGAAGGTGTTTGAGCAAAAGCTAAGGAGTGCGTTTCGGACTATTTGTCCAGATTAATTGCCTCCCTCACCCTAACTGTCTTCAGGGGTAAACTTGATATTGGATTTTTAAAATTAAGGGGATTATTTTTCTCTGTAATTTTTGCAATAATTATTTTGCTTTTCCACTGTAGCAACTTATTTTTCAGAAGTAATCTTAACTACCATTTAGTTGGCGTAGTCGTGTTTTGCATTAGGTGCTTTATTGCCGATTAATAGCAGCGATAGTTAGATTTTTATTTTTGGAGGAGGTATCCCAGGGTTAAATATATCATCTTTTGATTTTTGGTATTTTTTTTTCTCGTAAGTGGTAGGAACCAGTGTATCCTTTTTCCTATTTTCTTTCTCCACTAGTCTCAGTCACTGACATAATATGGCCGAGAGGGCAAAGCTTAGACAACTCCTCAGGGACGAAGCGAGAGAGGAGGGACTGGAAGGAGAGGAAGCGAAAGCTTTTGTCAGGGACGAACTTGAGAGATATGATGCGGAGAGGAAAGCAGCTGAAGCTAAAGAGGAAAGAAGAAGCAGCGGAGAGGAAAGAAGCGGAAGAATTACAGCAGAGGAAGATGGATGAGGAAATGGAAATCCGCAGGGAGAGAGAAAGAGAGAAGGAGAGACAGCATGAGGAAAAAGAGAAGGAGAGACAGCATGAGAAGGAGAGAGAGAGAGAGGAAAGAGAGAAGGAGAGACAACATGAGTTGGCTCTTAAAGCTCTAGAACTTCAAAGTCGTGGTGCTGCCTCTACCTCCAGCAATGGAGAGTCTTCTCCTCATTCTTCCTTAACTGATCCTTCTAACACTCAATCTACTCATCTCACTGCTATGTCTTTTCCGCTAGAATCTTTCCCTTGTCCAAATGAGAAGATTGACACTTGGCTAGAAAAATTTGAGAAAATTGCAACTCTGTACGGTTTGGAGAGGTCGCGTTGGAATATGAAGCTTTCCCAGGCTTTGAAAAGTTCTGCTTACGATGTGTATGCAAAACTGGAGAGCAGCCAACAAGACAACTATGATCTGTTGAAGAAAGCGTTACTGGAGCGCTTTGAAATGAACGCTCGCAAATTTTTGCAACTGTTTCGCAACAGCCGGAAAGAGAATTCTGAAACTTTTCAGCAGTTCTCTTCCCGTCTAAAGGGATACCTAACAAAGTGCCTTGAGCTTTCACAGCTCCCCTCTACCTATGAAGGTCTTGAGGAATTTGTTTTAACAGAACAAATAAAGAACACATTGTCTGCTGATACCCGGAGATTTTTGGCTGAGCAAGGTGCAGAAAAGCTTGAAGACATCTTAGAGAAGTCTGAGCGTTATCACAATGCGCTGGCTGAACTACCGGCCACAAAGCGGAAACCGACAGAGGAGCATTTTCGAAAACATAACCTAGAGCAATCTTCTCAGGCTTCTAACCTAAATAACCACAGAGAAACTGGACCTCAAAACCCCCCTCCTGAAAAATCCAAGTTCTACAAGAACAAGTACCCCAACCACCCCAAACAGTCTGATCAACCCGACCGCCCTACATGGCAGCGTAGCCAGAAAGGACAAGGTGGCAAAGGGAGAACCCCTGAGCACGGGACATATGATCAGACCGAGCACACCGAGCCGAAACGCATCGGATGCTTATTAACAGTCTCGCAAGGTGGAATTATTGACAGTGATTCCCAACCTGTTGGGGATAGACCCTCAACGCGAGGTACTGTTACTTTGAACGGTTCTCAAACTTCTTGCTTATTTGACACGGGGCTTTCTTATGATTGCATTGTTGCCAGAAACCTGGTCAAACCCGGTCAAGAGAGACAGCAGAGACCGTCCAACTTTGTGGAGTTCGTAAGAGTGATGCACCTACAGCGCTTCCCATCGCATTGGTGGAGATACACTCTGACTTTGTCAGAGCGTGATCAAAGCGGCTGTTATGGATGATCCCATCTACCCAGTCATACTTGGCGGGAGATACGTGTGTATTGGGAAACCGGAAGAGCCGATTGTGGCAGCAGTAACTACAAGAGGGCAAACCAAGAAGGAACGGGAGCCTGCGCCTAATTTGTTACCTATGGAACTTAAAGAAGCGCAATACAAGGACCCTACTTTGGCACCCTGCTTTAGGAAACTGCCCATGGCTAAGGAACCCAGACAGCACGGGGACATTTTTTCTAAGGATGGCGTACTTTATCGGAGAACGGGCAAGCCTGACCAAGGTTACAACCAGCTCCTAGTACCGAAACAGTACAGAAGCCAAATCCTAGAAATGGGGCACTCTCTTCCCTTCAGCGGACATATGGGACAGAACGCCACAAACCAACGTATAACCACTCATTATTGGTGGCCAGGAGTAAACACTGATATTATCAGGTACGTCAAATCCTGTGCCCAGTGCCAACGTGTACCACCCAAGCAACGGACACCCCCAGTCCACATGGGTGAAATGCCAATAGTGGGTACACCATTCGAACGGGTTGTGATCGACATTTTAGGGCCTTTCGACAGGACTAAAAGAAGGAACAGGTTTATCCTGACCTTAGTCGATACATACACTTTATGGGCAGAAGCTATCCCGCTAACATGCGCAGATGCCAAGCATGTCGCAGAAGCCCTCGTGCAGATTTTCACTCGGTTGGGATTCCCTCAACAAGTGTTGACGGATAACGGATCTCCATACCGAAACCTGTTGATGGATGAGATCGTTAAGATCTTGAGGACCCAACACATCCACACTAAGCCATATACTCCGGCCGGAAATGGGCTCGTGGAACGTGCTAATGGAAACCTCAACATGATGCTAAGTAAACTGGCACAAGTGAAACCTGAAGATTGGGATCTTTGTATTCCTGGAGCTTTATTTGGCTACAGAGAATCTCCTCATACTTCCACAGGATTTCCGCCAGCTACACTCTTATTCGGCAGACCCATTAAGGGCCCGCTTGAAGCCTTACTTCAGTCTCTGACAGACGAGAAGGCGGATGAGACAGTTGTCTCAGCTAGTAAATATGTGTCGGTTTTAAAGGAACGGTTGAGACTAGGGTGGGACCTAGCAACGACTAACTTTAAGCGAGCACGCACAAAGCACGCTAACCGATACAGGAAAGTCGCGAAAGAGAGAGAACTGGAAGCAGGAGAGAAAGTTTTGGTGTTACTCCCTACCGAGAACAACCAACTGAAGATCGGATGGCAAGGGCCGTTTACCGTCCTGAAAAAGATTTCTAAGGCTAACTACCAGATATCTATTCAAGGAATGGAGAAGGTTTTCCATTTAAATCTCTTAAAGAGATACTTGGAAAGACCAGTGCCAACCTCCGACCATCTCCTGACGATCGCCAAAACTGACGAAGAGGATGATAGTGGCAGGGATATTCCACCGCTATCACAGGAAATCTTTCAAAAATGTCAGAAGCGGCGACGCTCTTTCAAGCGCGCATGGGAGACATTCCAGAGGAAGGAAACTTTGGGGAGTAGACTTGAGTAGGAATTGGAGAGAGATGGAGGGGGAAGATGAGAAGGAAGAAGACAGACACCCTGAAGCTACGGTTATAGGAAATTTAATTCCATAACGTAGACATGGAGTGCTTCCATATCTTAAAGGGGGGACGTCCTGTCACGTGGGTCTTTATATCATTAAATTGCCTACATCTTCTTCCTATTCTCTCACCCGCATCCTTTTATTTTATTATCTTTCCGTACTTGTTTTTCCTGTATTTTTTTCGCATCACTCGTTGCGAAAAATATATTTCTTTCCCATCATCGTTTTTCTTTCTCATACTGACTAGTAACCTTATTGCATCAGATGTCAGTCGCGCAGGTAAGACGTAAATGTGCGAAAAATTCGTCTCGCTGGACATAGAGCAGACTTTTGTCTACATTTGCACCTGTCACGCGCGGGTTTTCCGGGCCGAACGCTTAAGTAGGAGCGAATATTTACACCTTATAGTCGCAGTTTCAGACGGTTGTCTGAGATTTGCAATTGACACGCACGTTTCTCGGTCAGTTTGTTAAACGAAGGGTGAGATTACTCGTGGCACGGCAGACGGTTGTCTGAGATTTGCAACTGACACGCGCTTTTCCCGGTCAGTTTGTCAACGCAGGTGCGTAATCGCCCTGGTGGCAGTTACGACACGCCTCTAAGTTAAACGTAGCTGTTATGAGAAGGGGGAGAGATCGGGGCGGGGGAGATAGTTCATCCTTTGTCTGTTTCAGATATTAAACCTAGTTTGAAACTTTATCTTCATTCTTTCTTTCTCTATAATCGCAGTAGACAGGTGGTTCGCGAAGAGTAGAGCTGTATAAGCGAAGTTTCTTAGTTTGTTGCGACAATTTGTCGAACTTCTAGACTTCCATAAATATAAGCGTATAATTCTTAATTGTGCGATACCCTGTAGTGCTGTGTTTTGAGGTAATATATATTATATCTAGTATTTTGTGAAATGATAAAGTGTTAAGTCGCTTATTTCATTTTTAACTAGTTTCTTTTGAACAGAGTGCTTAATTTATAGTTTGTTATATTCTCTAAGTCGACGAGTTACAGTGGAAATACATAATAAATTATATCTTAGCTTACTAAAACTAGTAGCTATAAGGAATTTAATTTAACGGCTAATACTCAGTCGAGAATATTTTATATCAAACTTATAAAATGCTAGATGCGACATCAGTGAATAGTGACGGAATACGCAGATATTCCTGAATTCATGATGATTGATTTTATATAACTTATTTCACCGGAAGTTTAAATAATAAGTCAAGCTGTAGGCTTGCGGTTTTAAATGTAAGTTATATTGAGTACATATATGTAAATTATTTGATATGTGTTCTTTCTTTTATATAGTGAAACGGTGGTACCCAACTTGCCAGCGTTTAGTAGCCTGAGAGACATATTTGTGAGAAGCATAGACATTTCCTATCTTTAACCACGTGGGTTTTTTTGTTTCAAGTAAAACGGGTCTGACAGTGCATAAGCCATCAGAGAGAGACAGTAATAGCAATCCCACTAACGGTTCCTAAAGACTAGAAATATATATTGGGCTTTTGAGCCAGTTCATATTGCTCCACAAATTTAAATGTACATGCTGCCTGGCGGCGAGAATATTACAAGAAGAATATTAACATTCCGACAGAGATTGTGACTAATATTGTGGTGACCAAATATAGTACCTGCCTGAAAGAAGACACCGATCTGACATTCCTTAAATCCTAGAATCCAAAGCTAATGACATTGTGCTCTGCTAACTTTCGTGCCTGGACATATTTTATGTGACTTAATCAGACATTCGAAAAATTAGAACACCCAAGGAGATTCTCAAAGACAGCCTCTATATCACATCCTATCATCTCACGTGGGGAAATTCTATTGTGTTTTTTTTTACCAGCTCTCACCGTATCTGTCACTCATTCCAACCTATTCAGGAGGGACAAACCCTAGTCTTAAGTCTCCTATCATAAATCTACGACAGTGGAGTAGGGTCTTGGTCAGCTCTGGTTCGCTGACCCTGACGCAGGAAGTCAAGCTATGGGTCGCTTACTGCATTCCTCACTTTTGATGCGTCGTGGGTCCCGATTGGATAACATGAGAAGTTTTCACTTAATTTTGTAAACAAATAAATAAAAATAACTAAGTAAAGACAATAAGATCCGTAGAAAGTGGAGACGAATCGATTCTGTTTTATCTCCATAATCTCCTTATATGGTATTTTCTAACAATCTCCGTTGCTCTTGGAATGATATTATCTGTGTACTCTCATCTCATCCTATAATGATTTTGTTCGTCAACTATCATATCACGTTCTAACGATTTTCCATGTCCATTTACCTTCTAACGATTTTCCATGTCCATTTACCTTCTAATGATCTTCCATGTTTATTTACCTTCTAATGATCTTCCATGTCCATTTACCTTCTAATGATCTTCCATGTTCATTTACCTTCTAATGATCTTCCATGTTTATTTACCTTCTTATGATCTTCCATGTCCATTTACCTTCTAATGATCTTCCATGTCCATTTACCTTCTAATGATCTTCCATGTCCATTTACCTTCTAATGATCTTCCAAATCCATTTACCTTCTAATGATCTTCCATGTCCATTTACCTTCTAATGATCTTCCATGTCCATTTACCTTCTAATGATCTTCCATGTCCATTTACCTTCTAATGATCTTCCATGTCCATTTACCTTCTAATGATCTTCCATGTTCTTTTATGTTTTAATGATCTTCCATGTCCATTTATCTTCTAATGATCTTCCATGTCCATTTACCTTCTAATGATCTTCCATGTCCATTTATCTTCTTATGATCTTCCATGTCCATTTACCTTCTAATGATCTTCCATGTTCATTTACCTTCTAATGATCTTCCATGTCCATTTATCTTCTAATGATCTTCCATGTCCATTTACCTTCTAATGATCTTCCATGTCCATTTACCTTCTGATGATCTTCCATGTCCATTTACCATCTAATTATCTTCCATGTCCATTTACCTTCTAATGATCTTCCATGTTTTTTTACCTTCTTATGATCTTCCATGTCCATTTACCTTCTAATGATCTTCCATGTCCATTTACCTTCTAATGATCGTCCATGTTTATTTACCTTCTTATGATCTTCCATGTCCATTTACCTTCTAATGATCTTCCATGTTCATTTACCTTCTAATGATCTTCCATGTTTATTTACCTTCTTATGATCTTCCATGTCCATTTACCTTCTAATGATCTTCCATGTCCATTTACCTTCTAATGATCTTCCATGTCCATTTACCTTCTAATGATCTTTAATGTCCATTTACCTTCTAATGATCTTTCATGTCCATTTACCTTCTAATGATCTTCCATGTCCATTTACTATCTAATGATCTTCCATGTCCATTTACCTTCTAATGATCTTCCACGTCCATTTATCTTCTAATGATCTTCCATGTTTATTTACCTTCTTATGATCTTCCATGTCCATTTACGTTCTAATGATCTTCCATGTTTATTTACCTTCTTATGATCTTCCATGTCCATTTACCTTCTAATGATCTTCCATGTCCATTTATCTTTTAATGATCTTCCATGTCCATTTGTATTTTAATGATCTTCCATGTCCATTTACTTTCTAATGATCTTCCATGTCCATTTATCTTCTAATGATCTTCAATGTCCATCAATCTTCTAATGATCTTCTCCATGAAATCTAATCTCATCTTCAAACGGGTTCTGAATGCTATCATATCAAATGCAAATAGCATTCACCCATATCATATCATGTTTTAATTATCTTCCGTGTTTGCTATTATCTAACCGTCTAATGATATTCTCCACGAAATGCCATCTCATCTTCTAATGATCTCTGTATGTTGTCATGTCATCTTCTAATGATATTCACCACTATCATATCATGTTCTTGTGGTCTTTCTTGTGCGTTATCTTGTATCTTCTAATAATTTTCTCCATAAAAAACAATGTTATCTTCTAATGTTCTCTGAAAGCTGTCATAATCACCACTGTAATTTCATGTTCTAAAGATCTTCTTAGTATGCTATTATTTCACCGACTAATGATTTTCTTGAAATATAAAACTTCTAATGATCTTTTAATGCTGTTAGCCATCTTCTAATGGTATTCACCTTGTGCTGTAGTCGAATTTTCTAATGACTTTGTCCAGGTGTTATCTCGTCTTCTATTGATCTTCTCGGAGTATTACATCAGCTTCTAATGACCATCTTCGTATTATGTTGTCACATCTTCTAGTTGTCTGCTATATCTTCTACTACGCGCTTCACTGTCATTTTATTATCTTGGGAGTATGTTCCAAGACTCGTCTACGTATAAATTGCTGGACCGTTCTAGGAACAATGCCCTATTCAGTTTTTTTTGTTTTGTTTTTTATTGTGGCCGATTGTAAAAATTAACGTCGTGATTTCTTAGGAACATAGCATTAAAAAAAAAAAATTAGTTAATATGTTTTTAAACAAACATCTATTTTCACCAGTTATACTGTACCGGTATGCACAAGAAGTTGGTATGATCGCTCACAGATACTGTACAAATTTAAAAAAAAAACATCCGACTTTGTGGTGGAAAATTTAAACAAACAAGTTGACAAGATTCGATGCTGAACTGAATTATTCAATTTCAAGGAAAAGCAGCAAGTTTATTTTAAATAGTTTCATTGTATTCTTTTTCCTTATTTGACTTCCTTTCAGTTTTACCTTTTCTTGTTACCTTTTGTCTTCTCTACTTGTATAACAAAATATTGTACCTTTTTCCCTTTGAGAACAAACGCTCACAAAAATTCATACTTTCCTTTCATCAAGTCTTATCCACTACTCAATATTCAGCGACTGTTTTTCGTTCTTTATTTTTTCAGAGAGAGAGAGAGAGAGAGAGAGAGAGAGAGAGAGAGAGAGAGAGAGAGAGAGAGAGAGAGAGAGAGAGAGAGAGAGAGAGAGAGAGAGACAGAGTTCCTAAACACTTTTACCCTCTTTTCTGGATTTGGACATTGTCTCTTGGGAGTTGCTTCAGTCTCCGATGCACGAACGTCCGAAACGAGGTCGGATCCCAAGTGTACCAATCAGAGACCTCCATTACTAATGACCTCGATTGTGCCAGCGGTGCTCGATGTAGCCTCAACAAGTCGAAAAGTAGTTCGTCCTTGCGTCAGCCATTGCTCGTGTCTCTCTCCAAGTACTGGTGATCTCTTCACGTTGTCAAGAGTTCCTTTGTATCTAAATTGGTGACTTCACTTTATTTTGTTAAGAAAAATTACGGAATACGACAGTGGACATATTTCTAAAAAATGAATTTCACAAGCTTCACATAAATCGATAGATCAGTGATAGTTTTGTTAGAAGTGAAGTTATTTGTGTAATAGAAGAAAAAGTAGTTCTTAAAAGTGAGTTCTTCTTATTATTATTCATTTCCTTTTTCACTACTTAGGGAGAATGTGGAAATATTGCAACTGATTCCCTTGCAGGAAACCTGCACCAAAGTATTCATATGTTCTTGCTGTGGTGGTTCTTGTAGCTATTTCTTTTACATGTTGACGCTGCCAGCCACATGTACATCCTCATTTTTGCCACCTCTGACGGCATTACCTGAGAGAGCAGTAGTTGTATTCCTTTGTTGCATCCTCAGAGACTCCTGGAATTGCACGAAGAATCAGTATTACCGATCATTATTATCTCTATCATCATCATGATCATTATTCATAATTATTGTTGTAATAATAGTTATCATAACTGTCAATGTCTTTACAGGAATAGTTGTGTATTCCCTCCACTTCTGTTTTGAACTTTTCCAAAATGGAATCGTAGATCTGTTATTTATTTAGTAACCATGTCTGAGGATGGGGGAAAGGTTATGTCATGTCCTTCTCTGATATTCTATACTCTTCGCAACTCCAGTCTTCGCATCTGGAAAGAGTTTGTTTCTTAATCCTTCATGTGTATTAAAAACACACAACCACACACATGCACACATTCCTATATGTGTGTGCGAGCGCGTGCAAATAAATAAAGACATGAATATACATCCCAAAAGTCCTCACGGCGGATAAAAAATACATGAATAAATATCAAAATAATAATAAATAACGTAGCAAAAAACGAAATATATGAAACAATTGTGTGCATTAATAAATATTCCTAAAATTAAAAGGGAATTTCCATGCTGCGCATTGTTACATGCTTCTTTTTTTTGTTTTTTTTTTTTGTTTGCATACGCACGCTATTACTCGAGGCGAAATCTCAGGTTAGTATGGCTAACCTGAGACTGATTTTTACGTGAGTATCCCTTTTTTTCTTGTACAGAGACAGGTGTCCCTCGCCATTCAGGCAGATACTCGCCGATTTCGGAGGTACCCATTAGAGCTGGGTCGGCTCAGGAGCCGCCAGTCCCTGGTCGACGACACTTCTTCAAATGTTTTCGCCAGGGCTCGAGTTAATCCAGTCCAAATCCCAAATCCCGGTCGACGAAAAACTTCAAATGTCCTCTCCCGGGTTTGATCCTGGGTCACCCGGTCGCCAGAGCTGTTTGGTAACCACTACACCAGCGCGGCTCCCTTCTTGTGTAACATGACTTATACTGTATAATAGGGGGACAACAGAAGTGATCGCATTATTTAGGCTGGATCGCCCTAGGTACATATCCGGTGTTCCGTGTTGCAAATCGCGCTAATGACCTCTGTCTACGAAGCACTATTTTTGTGGTGCCTAGTTGGCAGGGAGGATCGTGTGGTTCGCTTCCGTAGCTAGGCAGTGGTGTCGTTCGGAAGGTCCTGTAAAAGAAGAATATGTACGAGAGAGAGAGACAGAGAGACAAAAAGAGGCTGAGAGATAAGGACAGACAAAGAGAGAGACAGAGATAAACAGATAGACAGAGAAAGACAGGAAGAGACAGAGTGACAGAGAGACAGAGACAGAGGCAGATAGACAGAGACAGAGAGACAGACAGAGACAGCGAGAGACAGAGAGAGAAAGAGAGAGAGAACTGAAAGGTATGAAAAGTAAACCTCATGGAAATTGTTGTTCCTTTCTGAAAGAGACAGACCGGCAAATCTATTGACATGAAATCAGACCGAGTTACCTCAAAGGTGATCAAATTATCTAGAATCTAGGTTGCTGAACTTTCTTCCCCAACTCTCTATATGTGTAACAACACAATACACTAATGTAACTGATACAAGACATGGAGGAACTGAAACAAGGGTTTAGCAAACACAGAAGTAGACAGATAAAACGAAGAGAGAGTGGAAGACAGAGAGAGAGTAAGAGTGACACACACTGAAACTAAAAGGGGAGGAAGAAAATATAGCAACTTTAGCTTGTTTGAAAAAAATATCTATATCTTTTATTTATTTCTTTTACGCCCAACCTTCAAATCACTGCGATCCTGTCAAGATGATTGAAAACTTGGCGCATTTTTTTTTCAAAAACAGTTTTGATATTTCTTTATGAGCTTTTAACAAAACAAAACTTTGTTGGAAGGATATTTCAATTTTTATCAGGAATTTGGTATCAGCTTAGCTTACGCTTGCAAGATCTAGCCTTATGTAAGATATTATATGCAATTTTAAAATGTAGGCACCACAAATTCCTAATAACAGAACACGCCCATACATACGACATATTTGAACGCCAATACGGCTGCTCGTGTGATGATGTGAGAGAATTTATGAACTGAATATCAGTGCCATAAATGAAGGGACAAAAAATTACATAGTTATTATTGCTTATAACCTACTATCAAGCAAAAGTAATGCTGTTTGTTATTCAATATAGTATTAGTTTGTTTGAGCTATGCAGCAAATGAAGCTATATCAGTAGTTACCAAACTGCGTATTGCGAATTGGCAGAAGTTCCTGAGATGATATTCATCAAACATACCAAGTAGTAAGAAGGATCAGGAAAGACAAAAATAAATACACTGTTGGGTTAGTAAGAGAAGCAGAGTATGTTGCAGCCAGACGGATTATGCTATACCCATATCACAAAAGTTAGTTGCTTATCCTTTACAGGACGTGGCAATAAACCCCAGCTTTTATTGGCTGTTTGTGATTTTTCTAGGCAATTTTTTCATTCAGTAGTTTGCCATTGCTTTCTGAACGGTACGCGCTTATACCATTGTTAAAAATCCACACAAAGCGATCTGCTACCAAACCGCCCGCAGCAGGTTTCGAACCTGGTATATATGGATTATGAAACTGCGTTCATATCCATTAGGCCACAGACGCCATATCACAGTGGAATGAAAATAACAGGGAAATCATCATCATTAGGTGCCATCTTCACATCGAAGGTCGGCTGCAATGGACCTTCAGCGTCTTCTGTCTCATGTCTTGATGGTGCACTCTGATAGACTCTTTCCTGTCTCATGTCTTGATGGTGCACTCTGATAGACTCTTTCCTGTCTCATGTCTTGATAGTGCACTCTGATAGACTCTTTCCTGTCTCATGTCTTGATGGTGGACTCTGATAGACTCTTTCCTGTCTCATGTCTTGATGGTGCACTCTGATAGACCCTCTCCTGTCTCATGTCTTGATGGTGCACTCTGATAGACTCTTTCCTGTCTCTTGTCTTGATGGTGCACTCTGATAGACCCTTTCCTGTCTCATGTCTTGATGGTGCACTCTGATAGACTCTTTCCTGTCTCATGTCTTGATGGTGGACTCTGATAGACTCTTTCCTGTCTCATGTCTTGATGGTGCACTCTGATAGACCCTTTCCTGTCTCATGTCTTGATGGTGCACTCTGATAGACTCTTTCCTGTCTCTTGTCTTGATGGTGCACTCTGATAGACTCTTTCCTGTCTCATGTCTTGATGGTGCACTCTGATAGACTCTTTCCTGTCTCATGTCTTGATGGTGGACTCTGATAGACTCTTTCCTGTCTCATGTCTTGATGGTGGACTCTGATAGACTCTTTCCTGTCTCATGTCTTGATGGTGGACTCTGATAGACTCTTTCCTGTCTCATGTCTTGATGGTGCACTCTGATAGACCCTTTCCTGTCTCATGTCTTGATGGTGCACTCTGATAGACTCTTTCCTGTCTCATGTCTTGATGGTGGACTCTGATAGACTCTTTCCTGTCTCATGTCTTGATGGTGCACTCTGATAGACCCTTTCCTGTCTCATGTCTTGATGGTGCACTCTGATAGACTCTTTCCTGTCTCTTGTCTTGATGGTGCACTCTGATAGACCCTTTCCTGTCTCATGTCTTGATGGTGCACTCTGATAGACTCTTTCCTGTCTCATCTCTTGATAGAATCTTCCTACTTACAGTGCTGTCTTCCTCTTGCACGTTTGCCTTTAAATCTGCCTTTTATTATGGTCTTCAGTAGTTGAAAATAGTTTTGCCAATGTTTTATTTAATCTACCAGGGTGGCTGAAATAACCAAGGCAGATAGAAGCAAGTAAGGGAGCCACGCTGGTGTAGTGGTTACCACACTGTGCTGGCGACCGGGTGACACAGGATCAAACCCGGGCGAGGGCATTTGAAGATTTTTCGTCGACCCGGATTTGAACTGGATTAACTCGAACCCGGGCTCCTGAGCCGACCCAGCTCTAATGGGTACCTCCGAAATTGGCGAGTATCTGCCTGAATGGCATAGGACACCTGTCTCTGTACAAGAAATAAAGGGATACTCACGTAAAATCAGTCTCAGGTTAGACATACTAACGTGAGATTTCGCCTCGAGTAATAGCGGGCGTACGAAAAAAAAATAATATGTTACACAAGACTAAGACCTTAGTACTGTGTCTAGTAAATGATAGAATAATGAGAACAGTACAGGACAGAGGGTAGGTCTGGTATTGTATAAACATTTAAACAAATAAAGAGGGGAAACCCGAGGCCTGTAAACAGCAAATAAATAAATATTACACAAGCTATCCACTACCCATGAAAAAAAAAATTTGCAAACGTTATCAAAAACATATGAGGTAATCCTTGTAAACAAAAACAAATTTGAATGCATGCACCTACACTTTAAAAGTTCATACCACGTTATTTTAAAACCTTCTATGAAAAAAAGTGTCCAGAGATTTGAGTTACGCTGCATAACCCCGGGTGACAAAAACAACAATAGTGCGCTTAAAAATAGCAGACTTACTGCGCGAGAGCGATATTTAAGTTCTGTAACTCGGAAGTGGAAGAATGGGAGCAATTTATTCGGCTTTGAAAACGACTCTTAGTCATGTTTAGTCACTAATAGTATACATTTAGACGGCAAATTATACTTCACATTTCAGCAAGTACTTGTCCTTGTCGAGGAAAATACATTCGTTTTTGGTATTTTTCTATATGTTATTTGACTTTATATGTCTAGTAATTATAGTTCAAGTCATCTTAATACCCGGCTGTTCGAAATTTTAAACGTTTCCGAGTCGGAAATAAGTCACAAGTACACAGTATTAGTATGACTAGTGTAACAATAATGGGGCACCGGAAACTGCGTCACAAGAAAATACTGCACCGAGTAAGCCAGAAAAACCTTGAACTAGTTTGTCTTCCGGAGGGGAAACTGACGTATGTCTTGTAACTGGAGATAGTCTTACTTGTAAGTTGATTTAATTTTAATGTCCTCGCTGGTTGTTGCGATCAAAATGATGTAGGTTGAGCTGACTTAACGGGAAATCTATCTATCTATCTATCTATCTATCTATCTATCTATCTATCTATCTATCTATCTATCTATCTATCTATCTATCTATCTATCTATCTATCTATCTATCTATCTATCTATCTATCTATCTATCTATCTATCTATCTATCTATCTATCTAACTATCTATCTATCTATCTATCTCCGTTCGTCCGTCCGTCCATCCATCTGTCAGTCCGTCCATCTGTCAGCCCGTCTGTCTATTTGTCTGTCTGTCTCCTGTCTAGCTGTCTTGTTGCATGCCTGCCTGTCTGGTCACCTACCTACCTACTCACTTGCCTGCTCCTTTGTATCTGTCTGACTGTTATAATCTAATCTAATCTAATCGATCCATATGCCTGAGAAAGTTTCTCACTAATCGATATTAAATAGACAGACCTTACATGAGCATTAAGATGTATTAGTGCTTAATTTTTACTGTTCTCTGCGCACCGTCGACCAAAACAACGTAACATAAATTACAATGGTAATCATTACTCCACTGCGTGCACTGTTATCAAAGTTAACATAATAAGAAAGGAATTCATCATTAGAAAAAAACCTTGCACAAATCCAAGTAATACAGTCTGAGGACAACTTAATCATCATCATCACCATCATCATCATCATCATCAATCAATCATCACTAATTTCCTTTGCGCTCCTTCCGGAGCATGAAGTCCCCACTGCAGTTAATCCCCTTGCTGGAAACCTGCCTGTGACGTTCCATTTTATCTTGGTATTAGATAATATTGGTCAAGCTAATCTAGGGTAATAATGGATCAACTGATAAATGGCAACGAACACAGAAGCTTGTGAAATAATTGTAGATCACTCCTATTGTCGATTCTTGACAATTTATTTACATGTCCCACAACAAATAGCTCCACATGACAATCATAGTTCATAGAGACTCTTGTTCAATCAGGCCAACCACAACGGGCCATCAAAGTTCATGCCTAAAACTATGGCAGTAATGGTACTTTCGTCACCTATCGTACCGTCTGTCTGGTACAAGTCCGCGATATAATTATCGCGGATTTAAGCGTACATTATCGACACGATACTTCCCTGGTCAGTAATAAATCTGTCATACATATAAGTAAACACCTCCCTTCTATGCAGACATACTGGCGGACATAAGAACATCAACAGGGACACACATGAAACGCAGCCATTCCGGTTGGATACATTCCCAAAAGTCAACTGTCGTTAATCTGCACGCGCGTCTAAGTAATTATTTTATTTGACGTCATTTCAATCTAGCGGCGTTCTTGCTGAGCACCGCGATGGTCCAAAATCATGAACACATTGAGGTGCGCAAAAAGAGGCGCAGCATTATTACCCCCCACCCTCACGTCCCCGAGAGAAAACTGAAAGTTTTGATTAACTAAATAAATGTCCAGGTGGAAAATGAATTCATTCAGTAAGAATATGTCTTTATAGAAATGCCATTGTCTCAATGAACTTGTGTAGCTAGCATTGTCAATAATAATGAAGATCCATAAAGGCATACACAGAACAGCTAACACTCCCAGCCGGATTTAGCATCGAAGTTCGTATCGGTCTAATGGCTGGATACACCTCGACAGAGTGTCGGCCAGCACATTCTTATCACCATCAATGGGCAGAATGTCATAATCGTAAGCTTGTAGGTTTATGGCATAAAGAGCCACCCGTGGATTTGTCAAATTTGCTTTTTTAAATATGTCAGAGCTCGTTGATCAGTCTCTATTGTAAAGTGAGCTCTAAGTAAGTATCTTGCAATTCGGTCACATCCAAATTACAGCGAGCAGCTCTAGTTCGATGATTGGGTATCTTGATTCGGTACTGCTCAACTTCCGACTTACATACAAGACTGTGATGCGTCAGTCCTAAGAACGAATGGTAAACGTGTGTCAGGTAATTTCAAAACTAGTGCAGTAGAAAAACGTGATTTATATGATTTTATGCTTCTTCACAGTCGGAGTCCCAGTGGAATTTATTAGGAGAGCCCTTCTTGGTTAACGAAGGCAGAACTGAAGTGATGGAAGAAAATTCTGGTATGAATTTATTATAAAAGTTAATTAGTCCAAGAAGGCTCCGAACTTGTTTCTTAGTTGTAGGAACAGAAAGATTCAGGATACGAGACACAGTGGTATCCTCAGGTTTAAGACAGCCATGACCGACTCTGGGTCCCAAGAATGAAATTTCCTAAAATCCTATCTGAATTTTTGAAGGTCTAGCTGTAAGGTTATGTAATCGATGAGTATGAAGTAAGGATGTAAGACCAGAACTATGTTCGTCCCACGAATCGTGACACAAACAAATATCATCTATATATGTGATGATATCAGATCTATCAGAGAAAATCTTTCTCATCATCCTAACAAAAGTAGCCGGAGCGTTAACCAAGCCAAAGCACATGTAGTTCCAATGAAAAAGTCTTCTCGGACTAGAAAAGGCTGTAAAAGGTTTGGACCTCTCAATGATTGGAACCTGCCAATAACCTTTGGACAAGTCCAACTTGCTAAAGTAAGTAGCGTTGGACATTTGAGCTAATAAGTCTCCCAGCAAAGGCATGAGCTCCGCATCGGTAATTGTTATATTATTGACAAAAATCGATGCATATTCTAATTGATTTATTATTCTTTCTAATAATGAAGATTGGAAAAGAGTAGGGTGAAGTAGAAATAGAGATAATGTTAAGACGAAGCATATTGTCAAGTTCTTTTTCTACCTGCTCTCGAAAATGCACTGGAAGAAGGTATGGTCTGTCGGATAAGTTGATCTTCAATGAGTTTAATATCATGAGAGATGATACTCGTATGTCCAGGAATGTCAGAGAGTACATCCTGAAAAGAATGTAATAGGCATTGAACTTGATTTTGTTGATTAGACGAAAGATCAAAACATACGGAAACATCCTTCCAGGATTCAGTAGAATGAATAGGTATGAGTGGGAGATACAAAGGAACATCAGAAGTTTGTTTTTCATTAATAACAGCTAACGAGGCACGACGATCAATGGGTTCGTCGACAGCATAAAATACCAGCTGAACATTATTAGGTCTAGGATGGAATTTTTGGAGCATATTTATGTGAAAAGTGTTATGTTTTCCTTTCACATCTATAACATAATCTACATCAGTTCTTTTTGAGACAACTCTGTATGGGCCACTCCAAGAAATCAATAAACGATTTTCTTTAGATGTTAATAAAACAAAGGCCTCATCTCCATGCAGTAATTTACGCACCTTTCTATGTTGTTTATAAATTAACCGTGCATTATTTTTGACAACTCAGAAGATTCAACAGCCAATTAACATGCGTCAATCAATTTTTTCGAAGATTAACTACATATTCGTATGAGCATTGCACATCAGTAGTCATCTCTGAACCCAATAGTAGCTGTTTAAGAATGGGCATAGGCCCTCAAGGTTTTGCCTCAAAAATGAGCTCAAATGGTGAAAATCCCGTTTCCTCGTTCGGTCCTTCCCGATACGCAAAAAATACCACAGGCAGCAATCTATCCCAGTCTTGAAGATGTTTATTAGTTACTTTACACAAAAGTTATGTTAGTGTTTTATTTAGCCGTTCGACAATTCCATTTGACATGGGGTGGTAGATCGCACTAAGAGATCTATCAATTGAAAATAATTTCATGACCTGAGACATAGCATTCGACACAAACTGGGTTCCTCTATCAGATAATATATCATCTAGAAAACCCAGAAGACTAAAATTGAGGGAAAAGGTGTTGGCCACATCATTGGTTGAAATGTGTTTGAGTGGAATCGCTTCAGGCCAACGAGTGCACATGTCAATGCACGTTAATACATATTTATGGCCTCGAGATGAAACAGTTGACAGAGGACCGAGGATATCGACTGTCATCTTTGCAAAAGGACGCACACAGACACACACAGACACACACACATATATATATATATATATATATATATATATATATATATATATATATATATATATATATATATATATATATATATATATATATATATATATGGCTTGAATGGGTGCCCTATGGTTAGCACCTTTACGTGCAACTTTTTGACATATTTCACATGACCGACAAAATATTTTGATATTTTTATTAACGCAAGGCCAGTAAACATGAGCTAAGAGTCTATATTTGGTTCTTGCAATGCCCATATGACCTGCACAATTTGCATCATGTGCATGACTCAGGATCAAAGGTTTGAAAGTAGTAGGAACCATAATTTACCTACGCCCTGATGTGAAATTCTTAAAGTTACGAATCGGAATGTCACTTTTAATCGTGAACCAAAACCGTGAATTTGTTGTGCATTTAACATTACCTGTTGCTGCCAAGTGAAAAATCTTTTTCAAAGACTTATCTGCTTTTTGAATGGCAATAAATGAGTCTCTACTAATTAAGGTAATATGTGGTTCATCATCATCGTCATCATCCATCATCCCTTTATTCTGTGACTGGGCATTATATTGTGCTCTGGTGGTGACAGCATTGGCGGACAACATAATCTGGCGTTCCCAATTCATGATGTCCTGTTTGGAACATTCCTTTATGTCAGTAATATCCCCCAAAATCAAATCTGAAATTGGATCACAGAGTAAACGTACTCTGACCTTACCAGTGAAAACGTTGTATCAATATGGACATTAGCCAAAAGATAGTGTTCAACAGTACCCCCAAAAGTGATACACTTAACCTTCTTACATGTGTAGCAGGAAGGATCAATTAAAGATCTACGGACACCCACCGTAGTGCAACCTGTGTGACATAAACCGGAAACAATTTTGTTATTTAATAAACCTTTATTAAAAGTTAGTGAACCCATGCCATCATGTGAGGATAGTGCTGGAAAACGGTGACAGCATAAAAGTTCTGATATCACATTTGACTGATAAAGAGTGCCACATTCAAAACATTTCGATTCATTGGATAAATCAAGACTGCATGCATTAGCATGAGTAGTAATATTATTACTTTGGTTTACCATACCTGGATTACCACTCTGACAAGAGTTTGCATTTGTACGATCAACACTACGAGAACGATTAAGATTATCATTACCCTGGTAATTTCTATTATTGCTTCATTCATTTTGTGGGTTATTTGAATGCGTGGGGCATGTACAACCAGGACAGGATTGTGAGGTAGGTGTATTTTGATTTCCTTCCCCATAATAATATCTGTCACCTCTGTTTTGATAAGAGTTATCAGTCCTTCGCCAACTTCTATTGGATCGATTGTAATTCTGTCTTGGTGAATCACCATCATAATAGCGACGAAAATCACTCCGAAAATCACATAAAGTTATAACGTCCCCGAAATGGCCCACCATTTCGATCAAAATTTATATCCATACTCTGAGTCCCAGGTCTGGTATTACCCATGTTCATAAAACGAGCAGAACACACAGGCAGAGCCTCCTTGATATTTGTGTTGCTAATAACATTTCCTGGATGAGCTGTCATAAATTGGCGTCCCAGGGATTCTTCAAATGTCAGTGATTCTGATTTGCGCTCATGGAGATAGACAAGAAATTCTGGACTTATAGATGATAATACCTTGTCCCTTAATATGAGATCCATCGAATCTTCAAAAGTGCGCTTAACATTTGCAAGTTCAATCCAACGATCGAAGCACTTCTTAATTGATGAGATAAATTCTCCAAAGTCCTTGTTAGTCTCCGGCATCCATTTTTTATATCGTTGACGATAACCTTCCTCATCCAGATGATATTTCCTCAGTAACATTGCTCTAATAGCATCATAGTTCTTTCTGTTTTCCTCGTCCAGTGTGTACACTGCGGATAATGCATCACCTACCAAATATGATTCCAAGCGAATACTCCATGAAGACTGGGGAATTTTAAATTCCTCACATAATTATTCAAAACGGTGTAAAAAACATGAATTATCAACACTGGGGAGAAATTTGGCAAATGAAATTTAAAATTGGCTGTGTATTCTTTCTTAGCAGAACCACCATTCTCATGATTATTTTGGTTATCCTGATGTATTAATCCGAGTTTCTCAAGTTCCATAGTGTAGAGGGATAATTTCATCTGGTAGATGGTTTAGATCTATCTTCCCTCTCCGAGTTCATTTAGAGTCCTCAGTAAGCTGACGTTTAGATTTGTTATTCCACGACGTAAGTTCCACACTTATTCCTCTCCTTTCAGCAATGACTTGTCCGTTTAAATATCATCAAGCTTAGGCTCCAACTGTAGGACAACCTAGCTGATTTAATGATAAAACTCTGTAACAAGAGTACACTATCTGGAGCTCGTCCAAAACACGTCTTTCTCACACGGAGAATGCACAGCGAAAGAGGCCGACTTCAAGATCGAATCTTTGACCTAAAGCCGGTAAAAGATCGTCTGCTCAGAAATCAGCAGTCTATATGACGTACTTCCGGGGTAGTCCGGGTAACGCTTATCAACAAGGAAATGCGTACACAAACCCTGTCGAGTGCGATAGAACCTGTTATGAATTTACACATAACACATAGCCGCCATTTTCTGTTCATGCTCTAACTCAGCCAAACTTTTATTTTTCTTCGAAATAACCCACCCTTAGCTTTTCTTCGTGAGCTAATCTTTCATTTTCTTTTTTCTTCGTGAGCTATTTTCTCTGAATGTATTCTCTCATCTCTCTCTATTTCTCTCTTCCCTCTCCAACCTTTTTTCTTCTTTTCCTTTTTCTTCTTCTAATTGTGTCAATACAAATTCTTCAAGAGCTGGGCCTTGCTTACCCAGTTCCTTGCCTTGTTTAATTGAATATTCTAGAGTAGACATGTTGTATTTTTACAGTATACATGACTTAGTCTATATCTCACTTCTCAAGTATGAATATCTCAATATGTGCAATGCTGATTAATAAACAGCAATGTATTCCAAATTCGTTGGATCACTAATATCAATAATCAAGTACAATTATCATGGAATCAATGAAAAGCGTGGAGCAAGAACAATACAAACCAAGATAATATAAAACAATAGTGGAAGAAAAGACAAGATAATGAGAGAAAAAGAACTATGAATGTTGTGAAAAATAAAATAAATTCTACCACTACAAAAATGACAAGACAATGACGCAGGACAACATTAATATGTGCATCAAATAAATGATAGTACGAGTAGATGAACAATATTCGAACAATAATGCTGACAAAACTAAACTAACAATGACACCAATCACAAACAACACAGAAGAACAAAACTGCACAACTAGACAAAAAATAGATATAATAAATTCGGAGGGAGCGCTATAACACTCAGCACTGTTCGCCGAACCTCACTCCGAAAGAATTATATGCTGGCCCTACAGAACGATTTGATTTTGGGACCGTCCGGAGAGGTATTCCAAAATCAAATTCCACACCAACCTCCCACTAAATAAATACACATAAAAACACTGAAGACATATAAATATAAGAAAGAGCTCTACCCGATAAAATTAAAAGAATTGAATGCCGACCACAAACATTAAATCACTTACCCTAACAAAGCATTCCACGTTGGTAGACGCATCCAGGTTGGACAATCTAGGTGCTTCCTCTCGTAACCAGATAACAGTGCCAACCGTGGTAGAGTTCTCTCCTAATAGTAGCCTTCCAGTAGACTACAATGCCATTTTGATGAATCCTTGTAACAGCATGTGAGCGACGAGCATCTGCTTCTAACACATCTTGAATAATCTTGTTTTGATCACAAATTGCAATTTTCATGTAAGCAAGTGAGTCTTTCTTGATAATATACGAATCACCAAGAGCCGATTTGAAAATGAGAAGTTCATGAAAGTTTATAAATAAACTGGTAGTGTAGATTCTCGCAGATCTTGAACAGAAAAGCCTTGAACTTTTGTGATGAAGACATATGCAAATGATTTACAGCTGACGAAAACAATGTTCGTACTTTAGTTCATTAATTGTAAACTGTGGGAGCCGTTATTTGATAAAAGTTGTTAGGATGCAAAATCCAGTTTATCTGTGGGGTAGATAGTGGTTCAAATTTGCCGGCTTGGCACCCCATTTATCTGTGAGGTCGTAAAGGTTGAAAAAAAAATCCCCGGCTTGACCTCCCATTTATTTATCTGTGAGGTCGTAAAGGTTGAAACAAAATCCGCGGCTTGCGCCCCCATTTATCTGTGAAGTTCCATTTTATCTTGGTATTAGATAATATTGGTCAAGCGAATCTAGAGTAATAATGGATCAACTGATAAATCGTAACGAACACAGAAACTTATGAAATTATTGTAGATCACTCCTATTGACGATTCTTGACAATTTATTTACATGTCCCACAACATATACTTCACATGATAATCATAGTTCATAGATACTCTTGTTCAACCAGACCAACCACAACGGGCCATCAAAGTTCATGCCTAAAACTATGGCAGTAATGGTGCTTTCGTCACCTATCGTACCGTCTGTCTGGTACAAGTCCGCGATATAACTATAATGTATTCAAGCGTACACTATCGACACGATACTTCCCTGGTCAGTAATAAATCTTTGTCATACATATAAGTAAACACCTCCCTTTTATGCAGACACACTGGCGAAAATAAGAAAATCAACAGGGACACACATGAAACGCAGCCATTCCGGCTGGATACACTTCCAAAAGTGTCTACGTAATTATTTTATTTGACGTCATTTCAATCTAGCGACGTTCTTGTTGAGCACCGCGATGGTCCAAAATCATGAACACATTGCGGTGCGCTAAAAGAGGCGCAACACTGCCCCAAGCAGACACATTCTCTAGCAAAGATGGTTTATGTGGCAATTTGTAATGCATTGTGAGGTTGCCAGCCCTATGTATAACCTCTTGTTTTTTTTCATTGCTATGTAGTGTTATTACATGATCTTATGTATGTGAGTAAGTAGTGCTACTATTATTATATATACTACTGGTGTGACGTAAATAATGTTTTAGTTTGTTTAAAAAAATGAAGACATTTATGAGAATGAGCAGATGCACCGTTTAATATTTTTTTTCTTAAACTGCTGGAAGATCCGTCTCCCCCCCCCCCCCCCCCTTTTTTTTTTGGCTATAGAAATGTGTAAGAAATTAATTTCTTTTATTTTAATTATCTTTCCATATTGTACGGATATGAGCGAGAATGTGTTTTTTTTTTTTTTTTCTATAACCAGCGGCACTCGAGCTTTCCAGCTCTTTCGGCCCAATGACATGTCATTGCGAGGCTGGGGGGTCAGTGGACTTTCCTTCCAACCCGGTCAGGAGCTTCGCTCCTTCCCATCCACACGGGATTTATGTGCAGGAGCCGTTCAGGTTATTCAGTCAAATTTCCGGTCGTAAACATTTCTTCAAACGCCGACGGCCGGGTTTGAACCATGAACACCTGGTCGCCAGTACAACGTCGTAGCCATTACACCAGCGCGGTGTTTATATATTTTTCATATTGATGATTGACGATACGTGTAAAAATGCAGAAATTGTTGTCAGTTTGGCCTCATGAGTGTGTGTCAGGACTTTAAATGAATGCTGTTACATTACCCTTGTAATTTGGCATGCTTTTAAAATTAATGGTTAAAGTACGTATAGGGTTGAAAAGAAGCGGTATGTAAGATGAGAGAGAGAGAGAGAGTATGTGTGTGTGTGACAGAGAGAGAGATGGAGAGAGATTACTCAGTATAAAGGGCAAATGGTGTTAATTATCAGGCAACTCCGCCTCTCAATCATCTTCATGTATCAGTATCACCACAGCGGGAAGTGATTGCTACTATTTGTGGACCAAGTCTGCGCAGCCGGAGCCAAACGTGAACACTTAGCAAAATTAAACAGAAAATAGAAATGAAAAAATTGCTGTCCGATTACTGTGGAAAAAATAAGATGAAATGTTAAATAAAGATGATAATGATCATCATCTGGTTCCCTTCAAGACAGCCTGCATCAACGTATTCAAGTGTTGTTGCAACGGTGGTTTCTTTAACACTATGTTTGACATGTTGACGCTGATAGCCTCATTCACCCCCACCTGCTAGTAGCCTTTTATTACATCCTTGAGAGAACAGTATTCCTGTTTTCTTTTTCTTTGTCTCATGGGTGACACCTGTAGTAAAATCTGCGAGAATAATCGCTCATTTCAGTAAGATTTTAGTCATAAAATGATAATATATAAAACCAGCCTTATTGTGTCTGACGGTGATGCTCTCACACGCCAGCAACGCTGCCTTTTGTGCAGTGCTAAAGCCTATTGAACGATTCCACGGTAAAAATCTAACACGCGTTTTAGTTTCGGTTTCGAAAATGTACTACTAACATTTTACCAGATCTGCTGCATACACTTTGCAGCCAAGACTTATAATTAACGATTTGGAGGAAGTGTGCCGCAAAATAACTATCTGAATTAACGTATTCTGTCAAATTTAACGCAAATTTAGTAGTAATCCTTACATTTTTTGGTAGTGTTACACGATACAATACAAATTATTAACGCCAATTCTTAACCCGCCATGCGCAACCCCGCTTAGCCTGACACATTCTGCCATGCATATATACACGTGGCGACAAAGCCAAGAGAGGCAAAACACGCAGACAATTTTATTGCCTCCTCGCGGTAATGTTTCTGACGTCACAAAAACAAGTTAGTTATTTGAAAAATACATTCTAGCGAGATAGCGAGAGGGGAAGATGGCCGTCTTGTGTAAAATATTTATTTGACGATGACCGGTGACAAAATTGAAAATCTAAAACCATAATGAAACTGAACATATAAAATATATGGTAGTATAGCTTAGAATTCACTGAGCAAGAATGTGTTTTAAATAATATGATAGTCCCAGTATTACCCAAATTGTTGAGGAAATACTAAATGTCTACGGACGCATGACCAGACGGACTGTTGTTTCTGCTTGTTTTTTTCTTAACGTTAGTGGGGACACCGGCTTAGAAGAGAGGCATTGAGGAAATTCATATTAGCTTGGGAAACAAGAGTATAGGAGGAGAGGGGAGCGATAGGAAAATTGTTACCAAAAACTAACATCGTTTTGCATTGGCATAACTAAAGCGGACTGGCCAATCGACTACCAGACGCAGAGTATGTTTGGAATTATTTTGGTTTTTCAAAAACTGCATTTGAATTCTGGTAGTCGCAAGCTTTCGATTGGCCAGTGCTACTAAATATTATCAAAAAGCTTTCACTATTCATGGCCAGTTGAACTGTAATTTTATTCAGATACGCTGAGAACAGCTGTGTTAAATTTAAAAGTAAAGTAAATAACTATATGAGTATTTCACAGTCTGGACGGAGCAGAGGAAACTGAGGCCATTTCTTTTCAAAGTCAGCGTCATTTGTTTATATTTCTTGATTTGTGAGGTTTCGTTTCCTGTTGCCAGCTGGTGACAGGAAACCTGAGGAGTGACGATTACGCCAAGAAGTCTCCTACACTTTACATATGCTGTCAAGAGATAACAGCAGGAGCTTGGGTGTGTGACGTGATATCGATATTTCTGCAACTACACAATATCTTATCTTTCAACAAGAAACCCCAGGTGATATGTTAAGGACCTGGGTACATCTGACAGTTTCGGTTTAAATAAACCTTGGTAATTCAAGTCACACTCAGGACTTTTGTGGGGTAAGATGACATTACAGCCCCTCATACACAGTGACTCTCTCTCTCTCTCTTAGAAGAATAAATTTAAGCTGTGAACATTCAAATAAGAAATACATATAATAACATTGTAGTATTTGGGCAGATTGTCCGCACAATTTTAGTTAATCTTTGATGTAAACTATATTGTCCTCATTTTCAAAGACCTGTCCAAACGATATGACTGGACAGGCAAAATAAATTGTACAAAAAAATTAATTTTAAAGAAAAACTTAACCACAGGTTTTATTCACTTCCTCATAGTAACTTAAAGTGTTTTTGTGTTGTGTACCATCATTTCATTTCTCCCCTAGACACTAGGTACATCATACACCAGACACTAGAGCCAACATAGTGACCGTGTGAGATCTAGGGAGGTAGCGTTAGGTTCCCTCCACATAATTCATCATCATCATTTATAGAGTCAGGGGCCTACATGTGCTTGACATCACACGGTAAATACATACACGGATTTCATTCTTTTAGGATACCATCATAACCTCCCCAGCAAAATCTAACTTTGCTACAACCCCCCCCCCCCCTCCCCCCGGGAACTATACGGGACTGTTGCACTACGTAGTTCACGTCTATTGCTCTATATGGGACTCTTGAGCTACGTAGTTCATGTCTATTGCTCTATATGGGACTGTTGCACTACGTAGTTCACGTCTGTTGCTCTATTCGGGACTGGTGCACTACGCAGATCACGTCTATTGCTCTATACGGGGCAGTTGCACTACGTAGTACACGTCTGTTGCTCTGTACAGGACAGTTGCACTGCGTAGTTCACGTCGATTGCTCTATACGAGACTGTTGCACTACGTAGTTCACGTCTATTGCTCTATACGGGACTGTTGCACTACTTATTTCACGCCTATTACTCTATATGGGACTGTTGCACTACATAATTCAAGTCTATTGCTCTTTGCACACATTATATATATATATATATATATATATATATATATATATATATATATATATATATATATATATATATATATATATATATATATATATATATATATAAAGGAGTCTCGTATAATGAGGTTAGCAGCGTTACGTAAGTTTCTTATTTCACACGTTATTATCTTTCTCACTTGCATTTTACAAATTATCAAGTTTGACACTAATATAAAAACTGTCGCTTTAATGTCAGTGTTTCTTGAGGGCTGAGCAGTGGAGTTAGGATTATAAATTATTTCAGTTATTTAAATTAAACATTTGAAGTCGTTTTCGCGGATGTAAAAATATCCGAGAGCAAAGCAGAAAGAAATGCATTCAAATATTTGATTATTCAGCGTTCGTCGCTCGCCTTTTTGTGTGGGTCTGGTAGGTGTGTTTATGTGTGTGTGTGTGTGTGTGCGTGCGTGTGAGGGTAAAATTATAGTAAAATGTGAGTGGGTTGAGTATACACTGATGAATTCTTCGTGATTTAGACTTCTGTGGAGTGACTGTTACCTTTTTTTTTTGACCATGCTTGCCGGATTGATATATTACATACCAGGAATAGATTTCAATGGACACTAACAAAATAGCTTGGTGATTGTGGGGAGATGGAAGTTAGATAATAAAATATTTTGCAGGAATGGAGAAGAGAGCTGCTGAACTAGCTGTAGGGATAGCACATGATAAATTAGGTAGATACCTACATGGTTCTATATGCTAGCTGTAGAGGATAGCTGTGAAATAAGTCACCGTCTCGTTAGACCTATCCTATGGTCCAAGGGTGCCTCTATAAATAGTAGATGTGAATGCAGCTAGTTTATCACTCCCTACCAGTTAAATATGAAATGTTCTTTTTAATACACACAAGAACAAAAATTTTGAACTATAACTGGAATTAAATTAATAACTGAAGTTTATAAAATAAATCACCATTATTGTATTTAGACTGTAACAGAAGCGGCAAGGCCAGAATGTATTAAATGACACGAAAATGTTTATGGTGTAGATCTACTGTCCAGGTCAGGCAAGGGCAATGAAAGAGCTGACAGTCTGGCTTCAAGAGCACCCATAGTGGGTGCATTCAATACAGATAAGGGAGAGATACTTATGACAATTAATGATCGCCTATTAGAGAATGACACTGCAGTCGGTGAATCATCAAGGTCAAGTTTGCTTGAGTTCTGTTTTAAAGGTAAGACTAGCAGGGATGGACTTGTGACATAATGCATCCGGCGCATATACAGCCAGCGAGCAACAGAAACAATTAGCATTCATACCCTTCGACATTTGGTGAGGGAGACTGAGAACCTATGAGTTTTCCCAGAGTGGAGTGATGTCGATTCTGATCAACTGTCATATAATTTTGGGTCGCTCTCTTATCCACTACGGCAGTAATCAGTTACATTTGTTGTACGTACTGATTACCTGGGATTTCCGGGGGATCGACACATTTAATTATCTCTTATCAAACAGATATTTGGTATTTACTATTATTTGACACTCCTTTTTGGTGATGGTTCATCACATTTGCTTGGCGCTTCACAGCTTTGCGGAGATTAACGCAAGTAAAACCAATATGGGCTTGGTCAGTTTTCGCATGGTTTTGTTTGATCGGGCCGTGCCAGGCGATAAAACTACTCGCCCGCAGGCGGATTTTGTGTGCACAAGCGACGGATAAAGAGATTACTTGTCTGTGCGACACATTTTGGACAGACATGAATGACATAATCGTTTCCTGTCCGACTTTTAGGAACATATTACTTTAGATAAAAGTAAGATGTTACATCTGAAACACATTGCTGAGAGAGTGTACGGACGTGTCACTTCCATATATGGGAGACGTGACCTTTTGCATCACGCACAGAATTTCAGGCGGAAATAATTTTGAATTACCCTACCAATATGCAGCTTTTGAAACGATTGGCGGGCATTCCAAAAGAGGAACAACCAAATCCCCGGTTGGGCGCCGTCCAAAATTGTGACAAACAAGGAATGGGACAAAAACTTGCAATATAATCTGACATGTTTTGCAAGTCTAGTTCACTGTGAGAATCGCTTGCCAAGACGACCACCAGATTGCCAGAGTTAAAATCAGAATTCCATTTATTAGCCCGGACTTTGTTGAATCATTCTGAAGGAATTAAACAGTCCAGGAAAACTCTATTATTTTAATAAGGAAAACCTGGATCTGGGGAAATTGAAAACACAGAATCAAAATGGGAATTTATTGTTAAAGTAACGACCCCTAAGAACACGTGTAAGAGGTCTATTCAAGTGCTTTATTTCTCTGAGCAAACAGTCTGTGAGCCAAGAGTGACGGAAGTTGCACATTTTACATTCTATATTTTTCATTATTAACATGTGAACTAATATGTATATATTGCCATGTGAATATTAATATGTGAAAATTGCTAGTGGATGTCATTTGAGGCTGGCAATCTCAACATATAGAATGATGATTTCATGAACCACCACTGCAAGGGCTGGTGACTGCTTTATCGCTAGTTTCTTAAAGACAACTAAAAGCATAAGTAGTCCCAAGTTCCATATGGAGCAGGGAGGGAAAGATGAAAGAAATGATGTACATTCTAATTATAATATCTAAATTTACAAACCAGTGTAAATGTCTATGTTAACATATTCACTTTAAAATTAATGAAAGTTTTCAAGCTTTTCAACCAGTGTAGACGTACATGAAAACATATTATATCTATATTGTGAACATTTTCCAGCCAGTGTAGATGTAACTGAAACATATTCAATCTATATTGTGACCATTTTTCAACCAGTGTAGATGTAAATGTAAACATATTCTATATATACTATTAACCTTTTCACTTGAATGTAATGCAAATATAAAGCTGTTCAATTTAAATGTAAAGAAAGTTTTCTCTCAACGGATTAAGCTTAATTTTTATCGTGTAAAGTCTGAGGTAGATGGGATGGTGGAATAGGAAGATGGGGACACATAACTATGTGTCGGGAAACTCAATACTCAGAGGGTATTTGTTTCTATTCTTTTACCATACTAGTTGGTGGTACTAGTTGAGGGTACTATCTCTGAAACAAGAAGGGTACAAGGGGCCTGAAGTCGAAGCTAGATAACATCATCAGACGGGGCTTACAGACGAGGGACCAACTTCTTAGACACTCTCTGACACTTCTGGGAACATGCTGCGCCCTACAACCGTGACCAGTGACGAGCGGGATCAGCGATCCAGTCTACCAAGAACCAAACCGTGAGGAGGAGCAGGACCGTCACTGATAGCTAAGTAACACATAAAAGCAGCCAAATGATCTCCTTTACAAACTACCACTACATCACACAGTGATGATAATTTTCTGATAAATAATTATTCATTTTTTTTAAAACCTTGTTAAAACCTAAGTGATTATTAAATCTGTTATTTGTAAATATGCAAATTTAACGTCGATTTAGTCATTTTGAATGTACTGCATGTTTGTCTCGGTCAATTTTCAAAATACACTCTAAACAGAGCTATACCCCAATAAGAAGAATTCCACTGAGTAAATCAGGGTGGGGGCTTGAACGAGCTGAAATTAATAATTGCTTAATTCTTCATAAAAGGCGGCGGATCAGATATAAGTTAACAATTGCCCTGCCCAACGGAGCATTGTTCTTAACTTCTGAAATATCTTATGAAAACTACCTTGAGATAGAAGCATCGTTATCCTTTTATCTACAGCTCTGTCAAATGTAATCTTGCGCGAAGGTGTCTACCCATATTAGAAGACCCATATTAGATACTCTTGAAGTTTGGCCACTGTTGGACCACTACTGCAAAGCAGGGGAGGCAATTCCGTGACATCAACAATAGTAACAACAACAACATGTCTACACAGTGACATCCACCCACACAGAATAGGTTGAATGTTTCGGTGGCTTATATCAAAATGTAGACATACTAATAACAAAAGTCATCTTACTGTCTCTCTTTCACAAAATGACGAATTACACGAAGCGTAATTCATTCATTCATTCATACATTTTCTTTTACTGTTTTGTTATCCACGAAGCTCTAAGCCACCATCGCAACAGGAAACCTGCACCTTTTCCTCTTGCAGAGGTGGTTTCAGTAACTATTTGTTTTACATGATAAAGGTGCAAGCCTCATCTCATGCGCAACCTCATACAGGTTGCTTCTTACGACATGCATGAGGAAGCAGTAATCCTATTCTTTGTTTGCCTCCCTCGGGAACGACATAATTCTTACACACAATCAATCGTCTGGTAGGCAAAAACACATTCTGAAAAAAGTGCAAAAATGCTCAATTGAGACTGCTTCAAGTCTATAAAGAAATGTATCATACGATCGATGCACACGAGATAGTTCTTCATTCGTATCACTTTTCTAGCTTCTAGACGGAATATCTCCTCGTTGGATCAATAACAGTATGTGACTTTCTTTCAATCTAATTACAACTTTCTGATCATGTGACACCAAGAGATTTTTTCACGGCTTCAAACCTCGCATGCCAAACATATATTGCATTCTTCCCACCGTATTCACTACTAGTTCACTAGAATTAACTTTCATTCAATTCACAGAGAGAAAGATATTTATTATCCTTACCTGACGAACTACATCGCTAATATTCTCTCCCTTAAGTATCTCTTATAACGATGTATCAGTTACATCCCTTAGATTTGCACTTCTATTTACAGATACTTCTAACTTGGAGTGAGCTGATTGGTTACTTTAATGACTTCTATGCTTTACGTGGAGCATCCAACGAACGAACGAATGAACTTTATTTTCATAGGGTTAAATAATTGGGCGCGCAGGCCTTTCTAACATTCTGCCCTTCCACTCTTGTATACTATATCCAGTCATTCCCACATCTTACTTTAAGCATTAATTTCCGAGTAGTTAGAGCTCTTCCTTTTCAATGAAAAGGCACCCGGTTTGTTACCAGGTCTCATCATGCACCGGTCGACCCACTTGTAAAATGTGGATAGCTGATTCTGCTCCTGATTTACGGAATGCAAAGACTGTGAGGAAGGGGACCAGACACCTCACCTTATTAAACTGAGATCTAGTATAGGTGAAATCACTAACACCTAGATTTCCTACGGCAGCATCTGCTATGGAATTATCTTTAGTTTTTGTATTTAACACTTCGTGTCATACTTATGTAGATGATTGAGAAATATTTTCCCTTGTGCGATACTTCCATCTGGACTCTGCTTACATCCAGGCATTGAAAGCGCAGTAAATTCCAGAAGCCAAAGTCCACATACATTAGCTAGGGACGATCGCTGAAAGCCATTCAGCCCATAATGTGATTTATGATTGCGCCGAATGAACCATCAAGTGATATTGTTTGTCTTTATTAGTGACTGAATGTGCCACTACGTATAGCAGTTACATAAAAGATGTACCAGTCGGATTAAGTACCGCTGTTAAAACGTACATACCACGGTCTAAGATATGGACATTTGTCTGTTAAAGTTTAATAAATACACGAATAACTACAACAATGGCTCGTTGACCCAAGGGCGTACTCAAAGTATTAGACACACGGAGTGGATCCTACCGTTGGCATCCCATCCCTCATAAATGACACACATAAAAATATATGAACGCTTGCAAGTAGATTTCTCAACTATACAATACTGTCATAATATTGTCTGACGTCACTAAAGAGTTTAAAGCGTTTTTTTTGGTTTTGGTTGTTAAGGGTTACCTTCATTGCACACGGACAACTCCATCAGTGCTCAGGTCTCCTCCCTTAGGTCACACAACTGCTTCAAAGATGCCCAACATATCAGGAACAGAAAAAACACATGTGGCCATCACCAGTACCATTCTTGGAAAAGCTCCATGGAGATAGAAATAGCCTCCAGCTGACCACTGCTTTTTTTAACATATTCAAGTTGACATCTGAGAGTGTACGAAGATAAAAGAAGATCACACAAGGAGGGTCTGAGCACAGTGCACGAACTCCGTAGCAGCGGGGAGGATCTCAATGTGTTTATACAGGAATCACACATTCTATCAATATTTTTGTGGTGGGTAGGTTTCCTCATTTTAAAATTTTTTACAGGGCAGCGGCAGTGTGGCCAACGCTTTACAATTTCCAACTGCCTATGGATTTTTAACGTGCACAACTTGCACAAGGGACCTCCTATTTTTCCACCCTTATCCGAAAAGGCATCTGATCTCACCACCGAGGAGATCAGGCAGGAGTATAACATCATTAAGAACAGCTGTTACTGAAAAAAAAAAATGTCCATAAATTATACTCCCTGTACTGGGAGCGAACTAGGTACCTTTAGATTTAGAGGCGATTGCCATACCTCTTAGCCATTCCGACCCCAGAGGGAACAAAATATTACAACATTTATAGCAGAAACAGGCCCTGTATAGTCCCGGGGGGTCTCTGATGAGACAATGAAAGAATAGAGCTACTGCACACTCACTCATGTCAGACCAGGTGACTAATGTTAGGTTGTGACCTTCAGGCATGTCAGACCAGGCGACTAATGTTAGGTTGTGACCTTTAGGCATGTCAGATTGTCACACAGAGTTTATTGATCGTAAATTGCCTATATCTTCTTCTTTTTCTTTCACCCGTATCCTCTATTTATTATCCCTCTTTGATCCTTTTTGTGTTTTTTTCGCATTCGTTCGTTTGCGACTATATACCTTACTATTTTCCCATTCTAACGTTTACCTGTTTCTTTTCTCAAAACTGAGAACGCAGTTATGACGTAACGTGTCAGCCCCTACACGAGACGCAGAGTGTTAGAATGCATTCCGTCTGACAGGGGAGCAGACACCTGTCTACAGTTTCCCCTGGGACAGTGTTTCTTCGGCTAAGTTTCTGGGCCTGAAGTGTGAGAATTCACTCCGTCAGACATGATGAGGAGACATTTGTCTGGTAGTTTGCATCTGACATGTAGTTTCCAAGGTAGATTCTCAGTGTCAGGTGATATTACACTCACGCTCCACGGCCAGAGTTGGCGTAAGGTGCAAGAAAGCAAAGTGTCAGTTATGGTTCTCAGGATGAGTTTCTCGGGGAGGTGTGAAAAACTGCTTCAGCACTGGAGACGGGTTGTCTGAGATTCGCAACTGACACGCGCCCTCTCGGTCAGTAGGTGGCAGTTATGGCATGCGTTTAGGTGTTAAACGGAAGCGTTAAAGACGGAAAGGGGAGAGTACTTCGTTTTGCGAAATTAAACGTTTACCTCTTTGTCTGGTAATAGATATAACCAGAGTTTGAAACTAGATTTTCATTCTTGCCCCTAAAATTTTGCAGTAGACAGATCGCTGTGCTAGATCATATATCTGTGTTTGGCGAAGTCTGAGTTTCTTGGCCATTTTGCCGAGCTCTAGACTACCATTAGATTGCAGTATTCTAGTTCATGGTTTAGTCTGTAGTTCTGTGTGGGGAGGTAAATATTATACATATTATCTAGTATTTTGTGAAGTGTTTAAAGTGTTAAATCGCTTATTTTATTTCACTAGTTAGATTTGGTGCAGAGCGCTTAATTTATATAGTCTGTATTATTTTATAGTGACGAGTTACAGTGGAAAACAGAAATTATATTTCTAACTTAAACTCAGTCGGCTATTAAGGAGTTTAATTTTACTGCTAAAATAATCAGACGAGAATAAACTTTCTAAACTAACTTTATTAATGCTAGATGCTTCATGAGTGGTGACGGAACACGTAGGTATTCCTAATTCATGATGATTGATTTTATGTATATAACTTATTTCACAGGAAGGTTTAAATGATAAGTCAAGCGGTACGCTTGCAGTTTAAAAATGTAAGTTATAATCCGAGTACGTAGCATGTATAAGTATTTTATTTGTGGTTTTTCTTCCCTATGCAGTGAAAACTGTGGGTTAACCCAAATTTTGCCGGCGTTTAGTACAGAGACATACCTGTGAGAAACATAAAGATTTTTATCTTTTTAACCACGTGGGTTTACAAGTTAACACCTGTCTGACAGTGCGTGTGTCTTCATAAATAGACAGAGTACAACTCTCACTAACGGGTTTTATTAAAGACTAAATGTTTTATACTGGGCCTTTGAGCCAGATCAGATTTTCTGCACAAACTCTATGTACAAATTTAGCCGTTGTGGCAAGTAACATATTAACGTCAGTAACATTCCGACAGAGTTTCGACTAGTGGTGTGGTGACCAAATATAGTCCTTTCCTGAAAGTAGACACCGATCTGAATTTCCTCAATTCTAGAAACCTAAGCTATTGACACTGTGCTCGTTGTTAATGTTTCATGCCTGGACAATTTTAATGTGACCTAAGCAGACATCCGAAAAATAAGAACACCCAAGGAGTCGTTCCCGGAAGCAGAGAATTCATCCTGTCTTTTTGGAACTGGGGATTTCTTGGTCAAAGACTGCCCTTGAAGAGTCTGTAGGTGAATGTCCTAAAAATTGTATTACCAGAAGTGGCTATCTAAGCTGTGAGTATGAACATGTGCACGTGTGCTCGGCTGAATGAATAAAGTGAATGCAGGACGGAGTGATTTTTTTATTGTTGTAATTGGGCACCCATTTTGCTATCTTAACTTTCTGTATGCAAGTATTGCTAAGTCATATTTCCCTTAAAATAGAGCAGAGATATCAAGTCTGTTCATACCTTAAGAAGGGGAAATATTAGACCTAATCCTATGTATCCTTGTTTCCTTGGGGCTATCACTTTCTTCCAACAGGACTGTAAGCATACCTCGAGGGATAAGATCTAACTGTAGGTCTATCATGCCAGTAGTAATTCCTTGATTTTTTATGACTATTTGTATATGTTTTGATGTAATTTCTAGGTGTTGTGAAGAAATTTTAGATGTTAATTAAAATTTCTCTTGAAATTAAGCAGCGTGTTGGTCAGCTCGTTCTAGAATATTTATATAATCATTTGTTATAGTTTTCCCACGTCTGTACGTCCAACTGTCATCATATATGTGCGTGCACGTGAGTGGTTATATATATATATATATATATATATATATATATATATATATATATATATATATATATATATGTGTGTGTGTGTGTGTGTGTGTTTAGACTGTCTGACTCCTCGAAAGCTGTCGTAGAAGATAGGTGAGAGAGAGAAGATTTCTCGATCTCAGAGACAGCCTCTTAATCACATTCTACAATCTCACTCGTGGAAATCTATTGCTATTACTACTTCTCACTGTGACTATCACTTATTCAAATCTATTCAGAAGGGACCAACCCAAGTCTTAATTCCCCTATCAAAAATCTACGACACAGATCAGGCGACTAATGTTAGGTTGTGACCTTCAGGCATGTCAGACCAGGCGACTAATGTTAGGTTGTGACCTTCAGGCATGTCAGATCAGGCGAGTAATGTTAGGTTGTGACCTTCAGGCATGTCAGATCAGGCGACTAATGTTAGGTTGTGACCTTCAGGCATGTCAGATCAGGCGACTAATGTTAGGTTGTGACCTTCAGGCATGTCAGATCGGGCGACTAATGTTAAGTTGTGACCTCAGGCATGTCAGACCAGGCGACTAATGTTAGGTTGTGACCTCAGGCATGCCAGACCAGGCGACTAATGTTAGGTTGTGACCTCATGCATGTCAGACCAGGCGACTAATGTTAGGTTGTAACCCTCAGGCATGTCAGACCAGGCGACTAATGTTAGGTTGTGAAATTCAGGCATGACAGACCAGGCGACTAATGTTAGGTTGTGACCTTCAGGCATGTCTGACCAGGCGACTAATGTTAGGTTGTGAGCTTTAGTCATGTCAGACCAGGCGACTAATGTTAGGTTGTAACCTTCAAGCATGTCAGACCATGCGTCTAATGTTAGGTTGTGACCTTCAGGCATGTCAGATCAGGCAACTAATGTTAGGTTGTGACCTTCAAGCATGTCAGACTAGGCGACTAATGTTAGGTTGTGACCTTCAGGCATGTCAGACTAAGCGATTAATGTTAGGTTGTGACCTTCAGGCATGTCCTACCAGGCGGCTAATGTTAGATTGTGACCTTCTAGCATGTCAGACCAGGCGACTAATGTTAGGTTGTGACATTTAGGCATGTCAGACCAGGCGACTAATGTTAGGTTGTGACCTTCAGGCATGTCAGACCAGGCGAATAATGTTAGCTTGTCACCTTCAGAAATGTCAGTCCAGGCGACTAATGTTAGGTTGTGACCTTCAGACATGTCAGACCAGTCGACTTATTTTAAGTTGTGACCTTCATGCATGTCAGACCACGCGACTAATGTTAGGTTGTGACCTTCAGCCATGTCAGACCAGGTGACTAATTTTAGGTTGCGACCTTCAGGCATGTCAGCCTAGGCGACTAATGTTAGGTTGTGACCTTCAGGCATGTCAGACTAGGCGACTAATGTTAGGTTGTGACCTTCAGGCATGTCATACCAGGCGACGAATGTTAGGTTGTGACCTTCAGGCATGTCAGACCAGGCGACTAATGTTAGGTTGTGACTTTCAGGCATGTCAGACCAGGCGACTAATGTTAGGTTGTGACCTTCAGGCATGTCAGACCAGGCGACTAATGTTAGGTTGTGACCACAGACATGCGAGACCAGGCGACTAATGTTAGGTTGTCACCCTCATGCATGTCAGACAAGGTCACTAATGTTAGGTTGTGACCTCAGGTACGCCAGACCAGGCGACTAATGTTAGGTTGTGACCACAGACATGCGAGACCAGGCGACTAATGTTAGGTTGTAACCCTCAGGCATGTCAGACCAGGCGACTAATGTTAGGTTGTGAAATTCAGGCATGACAGACCAGGCGACTAATGTTAGGTTGTGACCTTCAGGCATGTCTGACCAGGCGACTAATGTTAGGTTGTGAGCTTTAGTCATGTCAGACCAGGCGACTAATGTTAGGTTGTAACCTTCAAGCATGTCAGACCATGCGTCTAATGTTAGGTTGTGACCTTCAGGCATGTCAGATCAGGCAACTAATGTTAGGTTGTGACCTTCAAGCATGTCAGACTAGGCGACTAATGTTAGGTTGTGAGGTTCAGGCATGTCAGACTAAGCGATTAATGTTAGGTTGTGACCTTCAGGCATGTCCTACCAGGCGGCTAATGTTAGATTGTGACCTTCTAGCATGTCAGACCAGGCGACTAATGTTAGGTTGTGACATTTAGGCATGTCAGACCAGGCGACTAATGTTAGGTTGTGACCTTCAGGCATGTCAGACCAGGCGAATAATGTTAGCTTGTCACCTTCAGAAATGTCAGTCCAGGCGACTAATGTTAGGTTGTGACCTTCCGACATGTCAGACCAGTCGACTTATTTTAAGTTGTGACCTTCATGCATGTCAGACCACGCGACTAATGTTAGGTTGTGACCTTCAGCCATGTCAGACCAGGTGACTAATTTTAGGTTGCGACCTTCAGGCATGTCAGCCTAGGCGACTAATGTTAGGTTGTGACCTTCAGGCATGTCAGACTAGGCGACTAATGTTAGGTTGTGACCTTCAGGCATGTCATACGAGGTGACGAATGTTAGGTTGTGACCTTCAGGCATGTCAGACCAGGCGACTAATGTTAGGTTGTGACTTTCAGGCATGTCAGACCAGGCGACTAATGTTAGGTTGTGACCTTCAGGCATGTCAGACCAGGCGACTAATGTTAGGTTGTGACCACAGACATGCGAGACCAGGCGACTAATGTTAGGTTGTCACCCTCATGCATGTCAGACAAGGTCACTAATGTTAGGTTGTGACCTCAGGCACGCCAGACCAGGCGACTAATGTTAGGTTGTGACCATCATGCATGTCAGACCAGGCGACTAATGTTAGGTTGTGACCCTCATGCATGTCAGACCAGGCGACTAATGTTAGGTTGTGACCCTCATGCATGTCAGACCAGGCGACTAATGTTAGGTTGTGACCCTCATGCATGTCAGACCAGGCGACTAATGTTAGGTTGTGACCATCATGCATTTCAGACCAAGCGACTAATGTTAGGCTTTGACCCTCATGCATGTCAGTCCAGGCGACTAATGTTAGGTTGTGACCCTTATGCATGTCAGACCAGGCGACTAATGTTAGGTTGTGACCCTCATGCATGTCAGACCAGGCGGCTAATGTTAGGTTGTGACCCTCATGCATGTCAGACCAGGCGACTAATGTTAGGTTGTGACCCTCATGTATGTCAGACCAGGCGACTAATGTTAGGTTGTGCATGAGGTTGGTAACTTCATTATGTAAAACACAATAGCTATAGAAACAACAATGCAAGAGAGAGTATGAGATTGCTTGGTGCAGGCGTCATGCCAGATGATCAACTATAGTGGTGTTTCCACGCTCCATAAGAAGCGAGCATGAAAATGATGAACTTTCAGTAGTCACTGAAAACACAAAAAAGCACATTAAAAACTTAAATACAACAACCAACCGCTGCTAGCGGCGCATTAGACGAGCTCTTGGTGGCATTGCAGACAGAAGGCCCTGGTGCTTCGTTTTACAAATGAATAAATGTTTGTCTGTCTATAATTGTGTATGTTTGTCTGTGTGTATGGCTCTCTATCTGTCTGTTCTCTACCTTTTTATTTATTTGTTAGCTTTCTCGTCGTGCAGTTTATTTGACCGTCTGTATTCCCATATCTTTGTATACCTGAAGTTTAAAAAAAATTTCACAAAAATTACAACTTAAGAACTAACATGTCTATGTTTCTGCATGTTCACCTGTCTGTTTGTTTGTCTGTATATATGACTAACTATCTATTTATCCATCTATCTATCTATGTGTCTATGTGTCTATCTATCTATCTATCTATCTATCTATCTATCTATCTATCTATCTATCTATCTATCTATCTATCTATCTATCTATCTATCTATCTATCTATCTATCTATCTATCTATCTATCTATCTATCTATCTACCTACCTACCTACCTACCTACCTACCTACCTACCTACCTACCTACCTACCTACCTACCTACCTACCTACCTACCTACCTACCTACCTACCTACCTACCTACCTACCTACCTACCTACCTACCTACCTACCTACCTACCTACCTACCTACCTACCTACCTACCTACCTACCTACCTACCTACCTACCTACCTATCTATCTATCTATCTATCTATCTATCTATCTATCTATCTATCTATCTATCTATCTATCTATCTATCTATCTATCTATCTATCTATCTATCTATCTATCTATCTATCTATCTATCGGTCTGTTTCTCTGCCTACCTACCTATTCTCGTTGTCCGGTGTCGTAGATTTTTGATAGGGGAATTAAGACTTGGGTTGGTCCCTTCTGAATAGATTAGAAGAAGTGATAGTCATAGTGAGAGATAATATAGAAATAGGTTTCCACGAGTGAGATGGTAGGAATAATAGAGGCTGTCCCTGAAATCGAGCAATCTTCTCTCTCTCAGCCTATCTTCTACAATATATATATATATAATCTTCACTCACATACACACACATATAAGTGACGACAGTTAGACGCACACACTTGGGAACACTATAACAATGATTATATAGAAATTTTGGAACGAACGAACGAACGAACAAACTTTATTTTCGAACGAACTTTATTTTCGAAGGGTAAAGAATTGGGCGCGCAGGCCCGTCTAACATTCTGCCCTTCCACTCTCATTAATCTTGCATACTATATCCTTTCATTCCCACATGATGCTTTAAGCATTAATTTAAAGGCATGCAACATTATAAAGTTACCATAACAGCATTCATTTACAGTATGCAAGCATAATAAAAAAAAATGAGTAGGGTTTTTTTTGTTTTTTTTTTAAAAACAAACAAGCTAGTAAATGGGGGAAAAAAGTAATAATAAAATAAAATAAATAAAACAATAAATAAAAATAATTAAATTCTGTATACCGACACTCACTCATGCGGTCAATCCGTCTACAATTAATCTGTATTTTTGGTATGCGGCTGACCGACACGATGATTAAGTTTAAAATGAATTTTAATTATCATACTAAAATTCAATCACAACACATAAAATTACATCAATCATATACAAATAGTCATAAAGTCAATGAATTTCTACAAGAAAAGGATAGACCCACAGTTATGATTTTTTCCCTCGATGTATAGCCCACAGTCCCGTTAGAAAAAAAGTGATAGCCCCAAAGAGTCACGGATACATCTGCGGTAGTCTAATAATTTTCCTTTTTTTAAAGGTATGAACAGACTTTGCTATTAGTATGATCTATCCTAAGGAAAATATTGTTAGCAACAAAACTTGCATAAAAGAAATTGTAAACAGCAAAAATGGGTGCCAAAATACAACAATAAAGGAATCACTCAGTCCTGCATTCCCTCTATTCATTCAGCCGTGATCACGTGCTTTCATGCGTACTTACAGCTTTGGTAGCAACTTCTGGAAACACAATTTTTAGGACATGCATATACAGAATCTTCAATGGTAGCCGTGGCCAAGACAACCCCAGTTCCAAAAAAGACGGGTTGAATTCACTGCTTCAGGGAACGTTATCTTGGTTCTACTTATTTTAGGATATCTGGTTCTGTCACATTAAAATTGTCCAGACACGAACGTTAACAGCGAGCACAGTGTCACTAGCTTAGGTTTCTAGTAATGAGGAATGTCAGGTCGGGTGCCTTATCTCAGTATAGGAATTTAGTTGGTCACACCACCACTTGTCAACAGTGTCGGAAAAGTTATTGATGGTAATATCTTACTTGCTACAAAGGCTGAAAATGTACTTGAGAGTTTGTGAAGAAATATTATCTGGCTCAAAGGCACAGTATAAAAATTTAGTCTTTAATAAAACCGTTAGTAGGAGTTGTACTCTGTCTATTTATGGAGACACGCGCACTGTCAGACACGTGTTAACTTGTAAACCCACGTGGTTAAAGATAAAAATGTTTCTTCTCTCAATGGTACTCAAACGCTGGCAAAGTTGGGTCACCCCAGTTTCACTGAATAAAGAAAACAACATATAAATTACTATACATACTACGTACTCGGATATAACTTACATTATCAACTGCAAGCGGAGGCTTGACTTATCGTTTAAAACCTTCCAGTGAAATAAGTTATATTCATAAAATCAATCATCATGAATTAGAGATACATACGTATTTCGTCAATACTCAGTGATGAATCTGTGCAGTTATAAGTAAGTTTTACAATATTCTCGACTAAGCAGTTAAATTGAATTATTTTATAGCTGCATGAGTTTTTAAGCTAGAAAGTATAATTTATTCTGCTTTCCACTGAAATACGTCAGCTAGAGAATATAACAGACTTATATTTAATTCTTCTGCGCACAAATCTAACTAGAAAAATGAAATAAGCGATTTATCACTTTAAACACTCACAAAATACTAGATATATAATATTTACCTCAACACAGAACTACTAAGAACTAAACCACTTCGACCAAACTAAATGCCATCTTCTATCAACAGAGATTCTTAGGAATCGAACGTAGGTTGTTCTAGTCTTGGCTGCGAAGTTACTGAGTGAATGAAATCTAAAACTCCGGTTAAGATATATGAAAACCGACAAAGGATCCCACATTATTTCGAAAACCACCCCGTCTTCCCCTCTCCTCTTAACACTTACGTTAAACCAAGAGACTGCCATAACCTGCCACTTCGCGTCTTTGACACCTCCGTCTAAGAAACTGGCCGTAGAGTGCCGTGTCAGATGGAAATGCTAGACGCTATGTCTCATTTCTGGTCGAGGCAGATGGCAGTTTCCACACCTCGCCGAGAACTCTTAACCGAAGAAAACTCGTGTCAGATGGAATTGCTAGACAAATGTCTGCTCCTATGTCTGACTAGACGACTTATCACACATTTCGTCTACCTGCAGCTACTGACATATGATGTAATAAATGCGTTTCCAGTATGAGACCAGAACGGTAAAGTCAGAATGGGAAAAAATAATATTTTTCGCAAACGAACGAATGCGAAAAACACAGGAAAAGGATAAAAGAGCGATAATAAAGTAGAGGACACGGGTAGAAAATGAAAAGAACATAGAAAATTTATTGATCATAAATCTCTATGCGACAGAACGTCCCCCCCCTTTAAGATATGGAAGCACTCCATGTCTACGTTATGGAAATAAATTTCCTATATCCATAGCTTCAGGGTGTCTGTCCTCTTTCCTCTCATCTCCCCCCTCCGTCTCTCTCCAATTCCTACTCAAATCTACTCCCAAAGTTTCCTTTCTCTGGAATGTCTCCCATGCGCGCTTGAAAGAGCGTCGCCGCTTTTGACATTTTTGAAAGATTCCGTGTGATTGCAGTGGAATTTCCCTGCCACTAACGTCATCTTCGTCAATTTTGGCGATCGTCAGGAGATGTTCGGAGGTCGGCACCGGTCTTTCCAAGAATTTCTTTAACATATTTAAATGGAAAACCTTCTCCTTTCCTTCAATAGAGATCTGGTAGTTAGCCTTAGAAATCTTTTTCAGGACGGTAAACGGCCCTTGCCATCCGATCCTCAGTTGGTTGTTTCCGGTAGGGAGTAACACCAAAACTTTCTCTCCTGCTTCCAGTGCTCTTTCTTTCGCGACTTTCCTGTATCGGTTAGCGTGCTTTGTGCGTGCTCGCTTAAAGTTGGTCTTTGCTGCTAGATCCCATCCTAATTTCAACCTTTCCTTTAAATCCGAAACATATTTACTTGCTGAAACCACTGTCTCATCAGCCTTCTGGTCTGTCAGCGACCAAAGTAAGGCTTCGAGCGCCAAATAAAGCTGCAGGAATACAAAGATCCCAATCGTCAGGTTTCACTAGTGCCAGTTTACTTAGCATCATGTTGAGGTTTCCGTTAACACGTTCTACTAACCCACTTCTGGCCAGAGTGTAAGGCTTAGTGTAGATGTGCTGGTCCCTCAAGATCTTCACGATCTCATCCATCAACAGGTTCCGGTATGGAGATCCGTTATCCGTCAACACTTGCTGAGGGAATCCCAACCGAGTGAAAATCTGCACTAGGGCTTCTGCGACATGCTTGGCATCTGCGCATGTTAGCGGGATAGCTTCTGCTTACATCGTGCATGTGTCGACTAAGGTCAGGATGAACCTGTTCCTTCTTTTAGTCATTTCTAAGGGTCCTAAAATGTCGATGACTACCCGTTCAAATGGTGTTCCTACTATTGGCGTTTCACCCAAATAGACTGGGGGTGTCCGTTGCTTGTGTGGTACACGTTGGCACTGGGCACAGGATTTGACATACCTGATAAAATTAGTATTTACTCCTGGCCACCAATAATGAGTAGTTATCCGTTGGTTTGTGGCGTTCTGTCCCATATGTCCGCTGAAGGGAAGAGAGTGCCCCATTTCTAGGATTTGGCTTCTTTACTATTTCGGTACTAGGAGCTGGCTGTAACCTTGGTCAGGCTTGCCTGTTCTGCGATAAAGTACGCCATCCTTAGAAAAAATGTCCCCGTGCTGTCTGGGTTCCTTAGCCATGGGCAGTTTCCTAAAGCAGGGTGCCAAAGTAGGGTCCTTTTGTTGCGCTTCTTTAAGTTCCATAGGTAATAAATTACGCGCAGGCTCCCGTTCCTTCTTGGTTTGCCCTCTTGTAGTTACTGCTGCCACGATCGGCTCTTCCGGTTTCCTAATAAACACGTATCTACCGCCAAGTATGACTGGGTAGATGGGGTCATCCATAACAGCCGCTTTGATCACACCTCTGACAAAGTCAGAGTAGATCTCCACCAAAGCGATGGGAAGCGCTGTAGGTGCCTCACTCTTAAGAACTCCCCAAAATTGGACGGTCTCTCCTATCTCTTGACCGGATTTAACCAGGTGGCTGGCAACAATGCAATCGTAAGAAAACCCCGTGTCAAATAAAGAAAAAGTTTGAGAACCGTTCAAAATAATAGTACCTCGCGTTGAGTGTCTCTCTCCCTCAGGTTGGGAATCACTGTCAATAATTCCGCCTTGCGAGACTGTTAGCAAGCATCCGATGCGTTTAGGTTCGGTGTGCTCGCCCTGATCATTAGTCCCGTGCTCAGGAGTTCTCCCTTTGCCACCTTGTCCTCGCTGGCTGCGGTGCCATGAAGGGCGGTCGGGTTGATCAGACTGTTTACTGTGGTTGGGGTACTTGTTTTTGTAGAACTTGGATTTTTCAGGAGGGGGGTTTTGAGGTCCAGTTTCTGTGTAGTTATTCTGATTAGAAGCATGAGAAGATTGGTCTAGATTGTTCTTTCGAAAATGCTCTTCTGTCGGTTTACGTTTTGTGGCCGGCAGTTCAGCCAGCGCATTTTTCTGCACCCTGCTCAGCTAGAAATCTCCGGATTTCAGCAGACAAAGTGTTCTTTATTTGTTCTGTTATAACAAATTCCTCAAGACCTTCATAGGTAGAGGGGAGCTGTGAAAGCTCAAGGCACTTTGTCAAGTATCCCTTCAAACGAGACGAGAACTGCTGAAAAGTTTCAGAGCTCTCCTTCCTGCTGTTGCGAAACAAATGCAAAATTTGTGGGGGTTCATTTCAAAACGCTCCAGTAACGCTTTCTTCAACACGTCGTAATTGTCTTGTTGGCTGCTTTCCAGTTTGGCGTAAACATCATACGCATTGCTTTTCAAAGCCTGAGAAAGCTTCATATTCCAACGCGACCTCTCTAAACCGTACAGAGTTGCAATTTTCTCAAATTTTTCTAGATACGTGTCAATCTTCTCGTCAGGACAAGGGAAAGATTCTAGCGCAAAAGACATAGCGGTGAGATGAGTAGATTGAGTATTTGAAGGATCAGTCAAAGAAGAATAAGGAGAAGACTCTCCATTGCTGGAGGTAGAGGCAGCGCCACGACTTTGAACCTCTAGAGCTTCGAGCGCCAACTCATGCTGTCTCTCCTTCTCATGCTGTCTCTCCTCTCTCTCCTTCTCATGGTGCATCCTGCAAATTTCCATTTCCTCATCCATCTTCTTCTGCTGTAAAGCTTCGGCTGCTTCTTCCTTCCTCCTAGCTTCTGCTTCTTTCTTTTCCGCTGCTTTTTCCTTCGGCTCCGCATCATATCTCTCAAGTTCGTCCCTGACGAAAGCTTTCGCTTCGTCGCCGTCCAGTCCCTCTTCCATTGCTTCCTGTCCGAGCATCTGCCTCAGTTTCGCCCTCTCGGCCATCATAAATCAGTGACTGAGACTACTCAAGGAAGAAGTAAGAAAAAAGGATACACTGGTTCCTACCACTTGCGAGAAAATACCAAAACCAAAGATGATATACTTTAACCTCGGAAACCTCCTCCTATGATATTGTGTCTAACTATCGCTGCTATTAATCGGCAATTAAGCACCTAATACAGACGACTACGCCAAATAAATGGTAGTTAGATTACGCACTTAAAAAAATTTGCTACAGTGCAAACAAAATAATTATTGCAAAAATTATAGGAGAAAAAAAAATTCCCTAATATTAAGTCCACTACAAGTTCACCCCTGAAGACAGTTAGAGTAAGGGAGGCAATTAACAGGACGTAATTGTCTGAACGCACTCCTTAGCTTAGCTCAAACACCTACTTCTTCAGAACCCTGTGACTGTTAGACAATCACAAACTTTATCAGCGTTTAGTATTACAAAATCAATAATTAACATATATTCCGACAAAATCAACCTGTGACTCCAATGTATATTAATCAAAATGCTGTGGAAAAACAATCATTAATTGTGTGGTCAGTACGATCATAAACAGATCGATTGGCTAGGGGTTAAATTATTTTTACAGACATAAAAACTCACAAGACATCACACTCTTACTCTATATCAAAATAAAGAAAGATTTTCCTCCTTAAGTTCAAAATCCCGATAGACGAGACCCCATTCTGTCGTAGATTTTTGATAGGGGAATTAAGACTTGGGTTGGTCCCTTCTGAATAGATTAGAATAAGTGATAGTCACAGTCAGAGATAATATAGAAATAGGTTTCCACGAGTGAGATGGTAGGAATAATAGAGGCTGTCTCTGAAATCGAGCAATCTTCTCTCTCTCAGCCTATCTTCTACAACAGATTTAGAGGAGTCAGACAGTCTTTCCTAATATATATTATATATATATATATATATATATATATATATATATAATATATATATATATATATATATATATATATATATATATATATATATATATCCACTCTCATACACACACATATAAGTGACGACAGTTGGACGCACACACTTGGGAACACTATAACGATGATTATATAGAAATTTTGGAACGAGCTGACCGACACGATGATTAAGTTTAAAATGAATTTTAATTATCATACTAAAATTCAATCACAACACATAAAATTACATCAATCATATACAAATAGTCATAAAGTCAATGAATTTCTACTCCGGTTTATTTGTCCGTCTGTATTTTTATCTCTTTGTATACCTGAACTTAAGATAAACAAAAAACATCTCAGGAACAAACATGTTATGTTTGCATATTTACCTGTCTGTTTGTAAGTATGCGTGTATTGCTCTATAAGTTTGTTTCTCTACCTCTTTATCTATCTGTCTGCTTTCTTGTCCCTGGTTTCTTTGCATGTTCGAATTTCCTTCTCTTTGTACATCTGATGTAAATAAAATTAAAAAAATAAATAAAACGTAGAAACTCACAGAAACATGTCAACAGACTTGCTTGTCTGTGACAATCCCATGTGTAGCCAGCGTAAAAAATTCATTACAACCTGACAAACGCTTCTAAATATCTATTTCCAAACCGCATATTGTTATCGATTTTGTGTGAGTCTGAGTGTTTTGTCGTATTTTGAGCGTCTGTATATTGTGAAAGTGAATATGTATCTATATGCTACAAATGTATGTATGTATGTGTGCTGCCTCAGCAATTTCCTCGTTTTCTACTTCCAACTTCTCATACACAGAAAAATCTTTTAAATACATGCTTTAGTTGTCTGTATGAATTAAAAAAAAAAAACACTCTTCCAGCAAGTTGAAAGCCCAAGATGCCGCTAACAACGTCTATTACATTACAAACAAAATGGCTGTAAATGATTACACCGGAACGAGGTTGACGTTGAGAATTACATGAAAAAATAAATCAATACTGGTGATTACGCTGAAACTTTAGACTGGGAAAAAAAAGTAAGTTTGTACCGGTAACTCGGAAATAGAAAAAGTAAATATTTGTTCCGCTGTAATGAATAGGTTTATATTACGGGCAGAGTGGAGGATGTCGTCTCCTTTGTTATTGTTGAAAATCATCTTCATTATCGTCATCATCATAAAGCATCATCATCATCATCAGGTAGCATCTCCACATCGAAGGTCGGCTACAATGGTCCTCCAAAGTTTGTCTCTTGTCTTGATGGTGTGCACTGTGACAAGACACCTTCTTATCCATCTCTTGATATTGTCTTCCCACTTATAGCGCTGTCTTCTTCTGACACGTATGTCTTCACTCTTTCTTTCATTATCGTCTTTAGGAAGGTGTTATGTCTTTTTATATGGCCAAAATATTTTAGCTAACTTTGATACCTTTCATTATTTCTCTGTTAATTCCTAGCTGTTCTAAGACCTCTTTGTTTTTATGTCTGTTAATGAGATGCGCCCCATTCTTCTATATATTTACTTCTCAAGGGCAGCAGGGAAAATTATATCTTAGGCATACAAATTAGTAACTTAACTCTGGTGTTGTTGTTTGTCGGTGGTACCGCAGTTCATTGTTTTAAATTTAGTTGCATTTTTACTCTAGTCATTGTGATCACATTTGGTAAACATTGACTAAAAAACAAAAAAGAAACAATCTGAAGAGTCAAAAAAGAAATAGGCCTATTCCAACCTTAGGCTTATCGCAAGAATCGGCTAATAATAGGTTATGCTTATTAATAAATTGTTTCGCCAAGAACTGACGCTCAGTGACAGTAGATCAAAGTCAATTCAATAAATTGCTACAGAAACCACATGGTGCAGGATTCTTTGCAAATGTGCCAGCAACAGTGGTAGCTCCCTGCTCCACAGGGAAGCAAAAAGGGAAATAATGATGATCGTGATGACGATGAATGTTGTTAGCGCAAAGAACGGACAGTAGCCACGTAATATAAATTATAGTTACAACGCGCCCCGTTTTTCACGGCGTTGTTCCTATTTCAACAGTCGCATCCAGTTGTTATGAAGAATAAAAAGGGACATATTGTGTCTATTAAAAAAAAAAAAATCTCCATTGCAACGAAAAATTCGACGCACTTTTCACCCCGCTCCTTCGTCGGGCGAATCTTGTATATTGCTTCTATAGTGATATCACAGCTATGGGCATATCCCCTGTGTTGGGCCTTCAATCATTCTGGAGACTTTTGTTAGAGAGGCAGAAAAATAACACGGTAAATAAATGTGAAAATTTGGCTATAAACTGAGCGAAAATCAAACAGGGCAAAATAAATTAAAAAAAAAAACCAAAAAAAAAAAAAAATGAATAGGAAGGTAGTTTCAAAGCAGATACTTCTGTAGATGAGCGACGTGTTAGAGACTTAATTATACTTGGACTCAGCTGCTTGAGGGAGGGTGGCTAGTTTCTTTTCTCGCTGTCGATGTCTTCCTTAAAAACAGAGGAGTCTACTCATTCTTACAATAATGAGTTCGCTGGTTAGACTGAAGCGTGATGCGACTAGGTTTCCTTATACGCAGAGGTGGCCAACTAAGCGACTTTTGGGATCCTCGATACTGGAAGACATTTCATTTTTATAAGCTCTACTACGGCCTTGACTCTTGTATTCACAAATATCAGGCGAATAAAGCACAACACGAAGGCCGCCAAACTATGTGCAGTAAATCAAAGAAGAACAGGAATACTGTACTATAAAATAGCATTGGTTGCTATAGTAAGAAATATGCAAACACATAAATATATAAAGAGTGAAACCTCGGCACGTAAGTCGGAAACAGATAACGGAAACAGGTGAATGGTTCGCACTCGCGAAAGAAAAAAACAAAGAAAGAAGGAAAGAAAGACAGGCAGAAAGGAAGTAAGAAAGAAAGAAAGCAACAAAGAAATAAAGAAGGGAAGAAAGAAAGACAGAGATAGAAAGGAAGTAAGAAAGAAAGAAAGTATGAAAGAAATAAAGAAGAAAAAATGAAAGACAGACAGACAGGCAGACAGACAGAAAGAAAACAAGAAAGTAAGGGAGAAAGAAAGAAAGAAAAAGAAAGTATGACTGAAATCAGGAGCAAACCAGACAACAGGGGAAAAAAAAGGATTCCAGGGATTTAATCCACACCCATCAGAATTGTAAAAAAATATATATATAAATCTGCTGTTGTATGATCTTCTGTCCACAGTGTTAAGGCGTTCGTCTTATGCGCTGTTAGGTCTACACTCGTGAATAAGAAAATTATGGAAGAGTCTATAACAATGTTGATATTCCGTAGTTGCGATTATTGTCGTGAAAGCGCATACTCCTAGTAATGCACGTTATTCGAAGTGCTTATATGGTATCTGGTGTGATACGGATCACTCTCGCAGGGTTCGTTGCTTCCGTTCGAATGGACTTAGATCGAATCCTCGGAGTGCTTATTACTTATGTTGCTTTTCTGTTGTCTGGTTATGCCCTTGTTTCTTTCTTTAGATTATAGGCACGAATTTGTCGTTTAATTGGCCTGCTATGTTGACAGATCGTCCAGAAAACGTCATTGGAGAAAGCCTAGTAGTTTCACTAAAATAAATAAAGAGGGAAACCCGAGTCGAGTCAACAGTAAACAAATAATACGCATAACATACTGTAACTGTCTTTTTCTCTTGTTGAGGTGATCACTGGCCCAAGACAGTATACATGTTGTTAGGTGTGTAGTGCTGGCGTATGATGAACTGAGTGTGGGTGCGAATGAAGGCGCGAATGTGTTTAGGCTCGTATCTGTGGTGTAATGCAACCCATACACTCACATGCAGTAGTCAAGGATACTTGAACACTGCTGGCACGTTTCAAAACATTTATTGACGATAACACACATAGCATCAACAGGAACAGTCAGTGTAAACAAGGTCATGCTGACCGGAAATCGTTAGGTATTCATCAGGCATTCAAAAAGGGCTGGTAAACATTCCAATATTCGTACATGGTCAATAATAATGTTCTTCGATGACAGTTCGTAATGCCGCTTTGGTATCTCTGACTAAACGCGTCAGATACCTTAATCACTTTGACATACAGGTACAACTTGGCACTCCCCGCCAATTGCACATTATCAGGCTGTAATATATTAGCCTTAACACAGGCCTCGTTATGACGTCATCTGTGTACTTCTTCTAAGCAGGTTAACATCAACCCTGCAGTAATGCTTATGTAGATATAAATACCGCCAATCTGCGGTTCCCACAATATATCTTCGTCACCGGACTTCTGGATAATATAAAGACTAATAGTCTTGGATGGCTACCTTGAGCACACAAATATAAGTTCTGAAATGTAGGATCGGTGAGCTGTAGTTCACAGACTAGGTAATCTTCTAACATGTTCTGCCACCGAAAGCGTAATAATGGAAAAAGTCGGTATTACCTGGAACCGAATCCTCAGAACATAATAAGGAACTCTGTCGTCATTCCGACGCACAGAGAATCACTGGGGAGACCTCACTTTCTCGGTAAGCATTTGTCTTCTCGCGTTGGTATCGAATGCAGTTAAGTTTGAGCTGTGGTCATTTTGCGCTGGACTGCGCATGACTTGTCTTGCTTTTTGGTCGATCGGTTTCCGCCCACCACTAGTGGAGTGAGCGATTTGGAATGGCGAAAGAGATGCCTCGTTGAAGAGGGGATCTCCGCTATTTTTTGTTCTGTCAGGAATGTGAGAGTCCTCTTATGGATATTTCGTTTATTCGAGATAATACCTCTAGTGTATTTGCACATGCCGGGAGGCATAATATTTCTGTGTATTTCCGGAAGGCAAGGTAAATTAACATTTTCATTAACTCTATCGATTTTTGGTCGTGAACGATTTCTGGTTCATAGCCTGTCTTCGAAAGTCGTCGTCACGAGATGTTTTCCTAGCTCACATGTCGCTGTATTGTGCTGCATCGGTTGATGCAGGTCCCAAGGACCATTACTTGCTACTTTGTTAAATGAACTAGGTTTGAAAAACCTTTATTATCTAGAGGATATTTTTGAGGACATTATTTATACTTCGGCAGACGTGTCTGTCTTGCTGAAGTCAGACTAAGGAGAGTGAACTGATCTCATACATCTGGTTATCTCCTGGCTGTTATAGAAAAGGATGGAGTTTTTCACCTGACTACATTTACAGCACTATGAAATATAACATGCATCTGACTCATCATTGTAATGCTGTCTACCGTCTATTGCTGTATTGAATGTTGCTGTGATAATGACTGTTTGATGTGTCTACATATTCGCGTAACCATTTTGTCACTGTGGCGTCCACAATAAATAATGAAGAAAAACGTCAACGGCTGTTACAAGAATCATTGACTTTATACGTCGTGAGTTTACTGACGTCCTATGTGGATTGCCCTGTTATTTTTGTATGAACATTGTTTTGACTGAACACATCTGCACACCACACAAAACCAGACATGCGGATACCATCCATCATCATATGGCATCACGCATCATTTGGTGGCCATAAGCTGGTTTGATTCTGGTACCAGCAAACACGGGGTCCCTTACCCACTTCATTTTCAACAAGAATTCATCAACATCCTTCAAGAAATTAACATTCTTCAATACAGTCAACATCTTCAAAATTTTCAAAGTACTCGGCGTTGCCCGGTAAAAGTCAAAATTTCAATTTTTTGACGGAAACAAGAATTTGACAGTACCCGGCGTTGTTACATGTTGCCGGATAACTCGGACTGCTGTTATCTTTTACGCAAGTCAAGCAAGTTGCTGCTGTCAAGGTTCCAGTGCTGTCGTTTTTGTGAAGGTCAAGTGCCGGTTGAAACGGGTTGTTTTCTGAAGAAGGCCAAGTACCGATTTCCATCAACTTACTTTTGGATTAGAAGGTCAAGTGCCGAAACAACTCAACACACAGTATTTCAGAAGCTCAAGTACCATCGTGTTAGCAGTGGAAGCAGTTCAGATGTGCCATCATCGTTGGAGCTTCGCTCTTTAGGACGTTGATTGACATCCGTTTTTTTCTGCTGTTCTACGATTGGAAGCCTATAAGTTAAGTGGCCTGTTTGTATGTAAACTGTGCCCTTATACTTCTGCTGAGTCTTCTGTGTATCATCTCATTCTATATGTTATATGTCTATATGTTATTTGTATATTTATATGTTTATATTTCAGCGGGTTCTCGGTTGGGTGGTGTCTCCGTTAGATTATGCCACGTCATAGAGGTCGTCTATTGTGAGCGTTTTCTGTAGGGTTTGCAAATTTCCGATACTGGAATTTGCTAAGCGACTTCTGTTGCTATTTATGTTAGCTGTGATGACATGTTTTAATATTGTTTTCGTTATTATTTCGCATTCTTTAGTTTTGTTTTGATTTGTTTGTATTTGTTAGCCTACTCTTGTCTATAATTTAGTTTCATACAACATTTTTGTTTATACACTGTGGTGTCATGTATTTTGTTTAATTCTATCGCAGATATCGTCACATTTTTTGTGATATTTCATTAATTTCTGCTTTATTTTTAGTTGATTTCTGCGAACGTTTTTGTATTGTTGCTGATCTTTGTTATTGTTTACATTGTTATTGTTTACATTGTTTGCATTGTTTACATTTTCAATGTTTACATTCTGCATGTGTTTACATAGTCATTGTTTACAGTTATAGTAATTAGTTAATGGGCTATGCTAATGCACTGTTACTACTACACTGATGATAAATGAATGATGAATAGTGTTGTGCACTATTGAATGAGAAGTGCACTTATGATCAAGAATTGATTGGTGATATTTCATATACAAGTTCTTTGATTGGAGACTTGTTTCCCACAGAGACTGGGATAATATAAGGTGATGTGAATATACAAGTGCTTAATTAAGACTTGTTACACTTAGGTTTGAAATAAATTAGTTAATTATTTCAGGTTTTGGACTCATATGTTAGACAACATGTCTACATTTGAGCACTTTATTGAGCAGGGTAAATTGCTTGGGAAGACTGGTGATAAGTTAGAAGAATTTGCAACTGCTCGATATGATAAAGCAATGGAAGCTGAACAAAAGAAACTGCATATGGAAGCTGAACAAAAGAAACTGCAGATGCAGGTGGATGAAAAAAGATTCCAAATGGAAATGGAAAAACAAAAAAGGGAATCAGAAGCTGAGGAAAGAAAACTCCAGCTAGAGGCTGAGAATAAAAGACTTGAAAAAGAGGCTGAGAATAAAAGACTTGAAAAAGAGGCTGAAAATAAAAGACTTGAAAAAGAGGCTGAAAATAAAAGACTTGAAAAAGAAGCTGAAAGACTTCAAATAGAGGCTCAGGCTGAGGAGAGAAGATTACAGAGAGAATCTGATGAGAGGAAAGAGAAAGCAAAAATGGAACATGAAGAAAAGGTCTTAGCTTTAGAGTTGGAAAAATTGAAATTGATGAACATGAGTAATGGTAATGATTCAAACAAGGGTTCATCTTCTGGTAAGGCTAATAATGATACTTTTAAGATTAAGTTACCAACTTTTAGTCCTTCCAGTGATGACATAATGTTCTATCTGGACAGATTTGAACAAGCATGTACAGCTCATAACATAGACAAAGCAAAATATGTTTATCAGTTATCAGGGATACTGACAGGTAAAGCTCTAAGTATATTAAATATGGTGGATGAACCTGACAAGAACAATTATGAGGTTGTCAGGGCCGCTTTGTTAAAGAAATATCAGCTTAACGAAGACGGCTATCGTCTACAATTTAAAAACATGTTACCTGAAAATGGAGTTGAATTCTCCGAGTTTATTGCAAGAATACGCATTACTTTCTCACGATGGGTTGAACTATCTAAGACGGAAAAAACTTATGAAGGACTTATGGACTTAATACTTAGAGACAAAGTCATGTCGTCTGTCAATGAGTCTTTCCTTGCTTTCCTTCATGAACGTAAACCTAAAACAATAAAAGAAATGGAAGATTTCTGTTGCCAATACGTAACTGCGCACCCACACATAACCATGGGTAACTCTAAGGTGAAAGAAGGTTTACCAGTTGCTTCGGCAGCTCCGTATGGCCAAAACTTTGCTCGTAGATTCCAACAAAATTTTGATAGAAAGAGCAGCGGTAATTTCTGTCAAAATCATGGAAACCAATTTCATGGTGATTCTTCTTCGAAGAATTGGAGACAACCTGATAGTGGTCGTTACTATCACCCTAATAATTATAGGCATTTCAAAAGAGGATATGGTAATAGAGGTTATTCCTGCCGAAGACCTCAGAACCAAACAAATAGATGTTCGCATCAATGTGAACATGATAGTAATCGTGGAAACTGGAATTCGAACCAGGATAACAATTACAATAGAGACAATAATAACTGCAGAGATAATAATAACTCTGATAACTTCAGAGGTAATAATAGTCGGGGTAGATCTCAACACAAAAAAAAGAGATATCAGCAGGCTAATGCTGTACAACAGGAAACTGAGGGAGCCTGTAATCATGTTGTTGATAATAAAAACTTTGGCGCTGTCACTGGTTCTGCTTTTGACTTTGAGAGAGCAAACAAATGCCCCCAATGCAGTACTTTATTCGAACCGGGTACCATAACTACTTTGAGTTGTGGTCACCCACTTCCCGCTCTTCCTGCTGCTGTTGCGCATGACGGGAGGGGTTCTTTAATTCTACATAAGGGTCTTGTTAATGATACTCCGGTCTCACTACTTTTCGATTCCGGATGCACCACTATTGGTGTTAGACAATCGCTTGTAGATCCATCTTGTGCTACAGGAAGGGTTATTAAATGTGTCACATTTGGCGGCACTCTAGAAAAATATCCTACTGCTGTAATTCGCATTGCCACTCCTTTCTTTACTGGAGATGTGCATGCTTGTCTCTTACCTAATCCTATTGCGGACCTTATTATTGGTCGTATTCACGGAGTTAGGGAGTGTACCCCACAGCAGATTGCTGCTTGGGAAGATAATAACATGCAAGCTACAAATGCAGTAGTTACAAGAGCACAAGCTCTACAAACACCCGAAACATCACTGAATAGTGATAATGAAGTTGATAGCCAAGATAGTCACTTAGTAATCACTCGTGACTCTTTCATAAAATTGCAAGAAGAAGATCCTTCTTTAAAAAAATTCTTCGTTCTTGCGAAGAAAGGTGATCCGAATCAGGATACAAATAGAAAATCTTGGATTGCAATGAGAAACGGCGTACTTGTACGTATGGTACAAGATTCGACTACGTCGGCACATTCGCAAATTCTTGTTCCCAAGAGCATGAGAGTGCAAATATTACAACATGCTCATGACTCGCAATGTGCTGGACATATGGGTTTTGCCCGTACGAAGTCGAGAGTCCTTGCGGCTTTCTTTTGGCCTTTTGTCAATAAGGACATTCGTATTTACTGCCGATCATGCAAGGTATGTCAGGAGGTCAAATCTAGAGGACCACGACATGCTGCGCCTATCCAGGCTGCTGACATTCCTATTCGGCCGTTCCAGAAAATGGCCATAGATATTATTGGCCCTTTTAAGGTCAAGTCGGCCAGAGGACATCAGTTTATCCTTACATGTGTCGATATGTGCACACGTTGGCCAGAGGCTATTCCTCTTAAGAGCATATCTACTACAGATATCGCAGATGCTCTTTGGTTGATATTTTCTCGCTTGGGGTTCCCCAGAGAAATATTATCAGACCATGGCACTCAACTCATATCTGACACTATGTCACAGGTAATGTCTACCTTACATATTGAACGATCTCTCAGTAGTATCTACCATCCTATGTCTAATGGGTTAGTTGAGCGTCTGAATAGAACGCTCAAGACTTTGCTTGGTAAGATAACTGAAGATCATCCTCAAGATTGGGACAGGGTTTTACCCGCGGCTCTCTTTGCCTATAGAGAAGTCCCTAATGAACACACAGGATTTTCTCCCTTCGAACTTGTCTTTGGCGCGCGTCCACGCGGCCCTATGTCTTTATTACACGATCTCATCACTGCCGATGATATTAGCGATGAAACTCAATCCTCATATGAGTATGTCATTGCTCTTAGACAAAAGATCATTGAGGCATGTAAGCTAGCAACTGCTTCATCAGAAATTGCTAAAGAGAAGGCAAGACAGTTTGCTAACAAGAATAGATGTCTACGACAACTTTGTCCAGGTGACAAAGCATTCGTCCTACTCCCCAGTAGGGAAAATAGACTTCTTATTGCATGGAAAGGTCCGTATGCAATAGTCTCTCGGATTTCCGATGTTGACTATGTGGTCGATATTGATGGAAAGCATAAAACTTTCCACATAAACATGCTTTCGGAATTTCACGAACGTCCGGACTATTTGCTGCCTATTTTCCAGGCAACGGATGATGCTCCTGCACCTCACGGTCATTATTCATCCCTGTCTGTCATACAGGATGAGGAAGCTACCTTCTCTGATGTCAACCTTCCCCTTCCAGTGGTTCCATTACATTCCACGGAATCTTGGAAAAACGTTTCTGTTTCTCCTAATCTTTCTGGTGACGAACATCGACAAGTCTCGTCGATGTTACAAACATTTCAGGATGTTCTCACTGACATTCCTGGACACACAGATGTCATAGAACATGACATAATTCTTACCGACAATAATCCAATTAGGGTTAGGCCGTATCCTATTCCTATACACTTTCAGTCGCAAGTGGAAAAGGAATTGGATGAAATGATTCAATTAAATATAATTGAACCATCGACTTCACCATATTCTTCTTCCATGGTTATTGTCCGGAAGAAGAAGGATAAGAACATACGAATTTGTGTTGATTATCGCAAATTGAATCAGGTCACAAAGTTCGATGCTGAACCGATGCCTTTGTTAGAAGATCTACTGATTAGACTTTCTAATTCTAGATTCTTCACTAAACTTGACTTGTCTAAAGGTTATTGGCAAGTGCCTTTAGCAGAGCATGCCAAAACCTCTTACTGCTTTTTCTACACCTAGGGGTCTATTTCAATGGAATGTTATGCCTTTTGGTCTCATGAACGCCCCTGCCACTTTCGTTCGCATGATGCGTCGAATTCTGTCACATCGTTCGGATGTCATCGCATACTTAGATGACATCTGTCTCTTCAGTGATACCTGGGAAGATCACTATTTAGGGTTATATGACTTACTGTCCACTCTACGTGAGAATAATTTGACAGCAAAACCTTCTAAAGCTTTTGTTGGTTTTGGTGAAATCTCTTTCCTGGGTCATCGTGTTGGTCATGGTCTCTTGAAGACAGAAGACCACAATACTTCCAAAATACTGAACATCTCTGTTCCTAAAACGAAGAAACAAGTTAGGAGTCTCTTAGGTTTAATTCAATTTTATGGGAGATTTATTCCAAATTTATCTTCGATCATGGCACCTCTCTCAACATTGTTGAAGAAAGGTTCGCCTAATCTGGTCCGTTGGTCTGAAGAATGCCAATCTTCACTAGACCAAATCAAGAATATATTTTCTTCTCCTCCCATCTTAAGATTACCTACTCTTGATAGGACTTTTGTTCTTCGGAGTGATGCTTCATCCACTGGGATTGGAGCAGCACTGATGCAAGAATATGCAAATACTCTGCATCCTGTTATGTACATTTCTAGAAAACTAAATGCGGCAGAGAGGAACTACTCGGTTTTAGACCGTGAGTTGTTAGCGATGGTTTGGTCAATTCTAAAGCTACAAAGATTCCTCCTGGGCGCACATTTCATTCTAGAGACTGATCAGAAAGCTCTTATAGCTATTCAGACTAAGAATTTGAAGAGTTCGAGATCCACTCGATATGCTATAGCTCTTCAACCTTTTCACTTCACGGTACGAGCTATCCGTGGTGCGGATAATGTGATGGCTGACATTTTGTCTAGATGCCCACATGACTCTAACTAATACTTCTGTCCTATATTCCTATATATTACAGAGTCATAACACACCTATATTACTACAATAGATTAGCACATCTGTACTCACTTTATATGTACACACTATCGTGCTTTGTTGTCATCTTCTTCTGTTCGTTTTTACGATGATAGAGGAGGACTGAGTAGTTAATATAAGGGCCGTTAGTTTACTAAACAGCCACAATTATTAATAATGTATTGTACCTTATGAAGCATATTAGTTATTAATTAGCATTATATTGCTTGTACTTTCTCAGAATGTCATTGTTGAGCTGAGGACTTACCTTACTAGTATCAAGCATGACGAGTTCTAGATTGTGTACTTACCCTCGGAATACCAGAGCATATGTCCTGGATCGTCATGTAGTTTAACTTTACTATGTACTTATGTCATTACATGTCAAATAATGTACTATTTAAATTTTCCTATCAGATTTGTACATCCATTTTTTAAAGACAATATTAGAGTATGCTGTTTAATGATGATTATGGTAACTTGCATACGTATATTGTGTTTACATGCTAACGTGATGTGTGTTGGTGACACCTCCCCGATGTGAATATTTTTTGAGACATATTTATTTTTCTGTTGCGGTATATCCTCACCAGACACTCTATATTTAGCCTCATGTTAGGCAATTTAATTAATTATCAGCGCATAATTCGTGCGTTTTGAGCCGCTTATCGCATGCTCTTTGATATTAAAAAAAAAAAATATGTTCCACATTTTTTTTTTAATCGGGAGGAGGTGGTGATATGTTGCGTGATAAATTCTCGCAACATCATTTTATTACAATATCTATTTTATAACGCAAGGGCAACAACTGCTTGAAATTTATAGTCACTTTTCTCGGTAAGCATTTGTCTTCTCGCGTTGGTATCGAATGCAGTTAAGTTTGAGCTGTGGTCATTTTGCGCTGGACTGCGCATGACTTGTCTTGCTTTTGGTCGATCGGTTTCCGCCCACCACTAGTGGAGTGAGCGATTTGGAATGGCGAAAGAGATGCCTCGTTGAAGAGGGGATCTCCGCTATTTTTTGTTCTGTCAGGAATGTGAGAGTCCTCTTATGGATATTTCGTTTATTCGAGATAATACCTCTAGTGTATTTGCACATGCCGGGAGGCATAATATTTCTGTGTATTTCCGGAAAGCAAGGTAAATTGACTTTTTCATTAACTCTATCGATTTTTGGTCGTGAACGATTTCTGGTTCATAGCCTGTCTTCGAAAGTCGTCGTCACGAGATGTTTTCCTAGCTCACATGTCGCTGTATTGTGTTGCATCGGTTGATGCAGGTCCCAAGGACTATTACTTGCTACTTGATTACCTGAACTAGGTTTGAAAAACCTTTGTTATCTAGAGGATATTTTTGAGGACATTATTTATACTTCGGCAGACGTGTCTGTCTTGCTGAAGTCAGATTACGGAGAGTGAACTGATTTCATACATCTGGTTATCTCCTGGCTGTTATAGAAAAGGATGGAGTTTTTCACCTGACTACATTTACAGCACTATGAAATATAACATGCATCTGACTCATCATTGTAATGCTGTCTACCGTCTATTGCTGTATTGAATGTTGCTGTGATAATGACTGTTTGATGTGTCTACATATTCGCGTAACCATTTTGTCACTGTGGCGTCCACAATAAATAATGAAGAAAAACGTCAACGGCTGTTACAAGAATCATTGACTTTATACGTCGTGAGTTTACTGACGTCCTATGTGGATTGCCCTGTTATTTTTGTATGAACATTGTTTTGACTGAACACATCTGCACACCACACAAAACCAGACATGCGGATACCATCCATCATCATATGGCATCACGCATCAGGAGATAACCCCTAATCAACCTGACACAGCAAAGTCAAGACATAGTTACTAAACTTTGACCAGGGTGAGAAACATACGACAAATAACTTGACATATGAAACTCCGTCGAAAATGACAGCAACATATTAACGTATGTACGCGTAGTATGCAATCGTAAGACATAAAGAAACAGAAAACTTAAGTAATAGGAAAGTAGAAAACAAGACGACAGAAAAATAACAGAGGTGCTAGGCTAACCGAATAAAGAAGTAGAAGATTCGAAGACAGAAAAAACAACAAAAGTGATAAGCTTACCGGGGACTTTCTTTAGATTATAATTTACGTATTATCGTCACTATTTACCTGTTATCGTTACTTGTTTACAATTCACGCACCAAGGTTTTCCATCAGGTGTTCAGTTAAAAAGTACAGTCAACATGACCCCACGTAGTTCCCCCCGGGTCTCTGGTGTCACAAAGAAAGACTATGACTACTGCTTCTTCAGGCATGTCGTACAAGGCCACTCATATGGGGCTATATATATGGCTGGCAACCTCATCATATAATGATGGCTCCATGCTTCATTAGGAGTGGAAAGGAAAATGATGATGAAAGTTAATATGCCAGGCTGCGGCGAACTCATATCATTACACGTCAAGCAGTCTGAAACTACCAAATTCCGTAGTTACGTGGGCTGGTCATGCACTTTTTTGTGGTGCCGAGTCGGCATTGTGGTAAGTGACGATTCAAATCCTTCTCGAGGCGGTGGTGTGGTTAGGATGGTCCTGGATTCGAGTCCCCGGTAAGCTTATCACTTTTGTTGTTTTTTCTGTCGTCGAGTCTTCTACTTCTTTTTACGTTATCCTAGCACCTCTGTTATTTTTGTGTCGTCTTGTTTTCTACTTTCCTATTACTTAAGTTTTCTGTGTCTTTATGTCTTACGAGTGCATACTACATACGTGTATGTTATGTGTATTATTTGTTTACTGCTGACTCGACTTGCGTTTCCCTCTTTATTTATTTCAGTGAAACTACTAAGCTTTCTCCAATGACGTTTTCTGGACGATCTTTCAACATAGCAGGTCAACAGAACGAGAAAATGCTGTCTATAAGTCTGAAAGAAATGTGAAGCAGTGTTAGGCGGAAAGGCGCTAATATATGAGCAGCCTATTCGAGGAGCTGTGCAATTTTGTGAACTTTTATAAGGTGGCCATTAAGATCTTTATCGCGCAAATCGATCAACATAATCAGTATAACTTTAGATAATAAAAAATAAAAAAAATAAAACAATCCCCGGAGAAGAGAATCTAACAGAGATAAATAAAAAAAAAAGTTAATGTGCGCTTATCTTTCGAGGAATAGAAGGTCAGACAACAAAGTAATGGAGCAAAGAAGGAGCATTAGTCCTTATATAAATATAACATTATATATATATAAGGGGATTGACATGTCTCTCTATATATATATATATATATATATATATATATATATATATATATATATATATATATATATATATATAATAATAATTTGATAAATTATAAAAAGATTATAAATAACATTTTTTTAAAAAATCAATAATGACTTTATTTAGTTTACTTCTCATTAGGCGACATCGTCCTGAGATTATAATGAAAGTACTTAAAAGTTACAACCAAACAATTTATTATTATTGACCATACGTTCCAAGTTCCATATCACAAACCTCTAACATATTTATATATATATAATGCTCTCGGATTTAAGTAAAAAACATAACAATTGCTAAAAATGAAATGATTAAAACTAGTTTTATCCCTTAATAGATAAAAATTGTTTCACAAACAAATAGATTAAGGAAGTAATCGTGAACGATCCCAGACCTAATATATATATATATATATATATATATATATATATATATATATATATATATATATATATATATATATATATATATATATGTGTGTGTGTGTGTGTGTGTGTGTGTGTGTGTGGTAAACTTCTAAATACAATATCTAAATTAGGATATAACAGTATAGTGCATGAAGTCAAAGATAAGAAAGTACTAAAAATTTTCGGCGAGAATCGTAAGTTGTCGCCTACGCCTTCAGCGTATTATTTGATAACGCAATGGCCGAACCAAAAGGGTACCCTAATTTTCAAATTCGTCATTGAGACAAACGTTCCACTTCCCTAGGTCAAATAAGTATTTGCCTAAATACATTGTAGAGGGGAGGGAAAAAAAAAATAAAAAAAAAAAAAAAAAAAAAAAAAAAAAAAAAAAAACGGAGAAAACCCAACGCAAATCACGTCTCACATTGTTCTAAAAAATAAAAAACTACTTGCTAGTATTGCCTTAGGCGGTGGTGTTTATTTTTTTTTTTTTTCAAATTACGATGAAAAAGTTAGAAAAAGTGGACACTACGATCAGGAAAACACGCTTAGCTCTTGTTGCGAATGACGTAATTCTCGTGTATTACGAGAGACTCTCGTAAGTACATGAGAAAAGAATTGAACAGGAGGTAGTTTAAAAATAAACAACTAACGTAGAAAAAAAGATAGAATTTTGAACCAAGCCGCTTAGCCCCATAAAAATCATATATTCGTGTACCTGAAGATTTGCTGACTAAGAATATGTTATCAATTACATAAATAGTCCATTAGATAATCAAATATTGGGGATAATACATAGAGAATCGGAGATACTGTCAGGTCAAGTCATATCTGCTTAGATTGGATGGCATATTTTTTGGGAAAAAATTAGGTGAAAGATAGGCTAAGATAGTACGATGAAGGCGATTGGGTGGAATTTGAAGTGAGGCGAAATATTATTGGCCGACCTCGTACTAAACATATATTACCCGAGTAACGTAGTAGAAAGTTGAATTGTATTTTTGAAAGACTTTGTTTACAAGTGAAATAAGGATAATCATTGGCCAGAGTAGTTGATATTGGGGAAAAAGCATTAGGTGAGGACGCCATTTTACAAAAAAATTTTGCCAAGGAGCGATGAGAGCAGGCTTGTGCTGTGTAAACAATATTTCTCAAAAGCCTGGACAGAACGGCAGATCGAAAGTGTGCCAGTCATCGTTCACTTGTGTATTTCATTGAATAAATGTGGTAAGATTGACTTTATTAACATGTATCTAGAATAAAAATTGAATGTGAGATAATAATGTATGACTATAAGTAAGTGGGTCTGTAGCAAACTTAGGCAGAGCCTAGAGATTGATCCACCATGTGATAGACTATCAGAGAAGTGTTAGACTACAAGAAAATATGTATGATTGTCATCAAGGAGCATAACACCTATCCTATTGTATGGAAAAGATTACAGCTGGAATTGCAGTTGCTTTGTAACTATTAGGGGAGAGGAATACTGGTGTACATTGTCACATCAAAAGATAATGGTGGCATAGGTTGGTATAAAGCTATGACCCTTTTCGTTTGTTTGTAATGTACCTGTACTTCAATGTGGAATAGTATTGTATACTAGGTATAAAGAAGGATGCATAACCTTCACATTTCAGGGTCCTGGGTACTGACGTTAATCTAGTACCAAACGCTTGAGAACTGCTCGATTCAGGACTCTGTCTGTATACTTTGAGCCCATGCTAGTGGCCATTGACTATCAAACAGGTGGAACAGATTGTCAAGCGAGCAGAGGAAACGATCTGTCTGTATTCTCCTGCCAAGTTAAGTTCTTGTTCGGCACCTGGCAGCTCAACTTAAACGAACTAGAAAGTGATAGTGAAGAAAACTGTGAATAGTTATTAATATTTCCACAAGTGACAAACGAAAACAGACATAACTTAAAGAGAGTGATTATAACCAACAACCTATTGTTGATACCAGTATTACCTCAAAGTAGAAGAATACAACTACACACTTATATTAGAATAATATTGTATGTATGGACAGAAGATCTACTGTGTTATTGGACTGTTGTAAATGATTCTTTTGATTTCACTTTTGATTGTCAGTCCTGGTTCAAAATAAATTAGAATCAGGATAATAAAGTGTAAAAAATTCTATTTACACAAATTTCAACCACTGTCTTAAATAAGATAGCCTTTTAAAGTGTCGTTTGTATGTTATTGTTGTATTACTGTTGGTTGTTGTGGATAATAAACTATTTGTTTGTATGTTAGTTGGTTATTGCACATTACACTCTACATTCATAACCCTAGACACTACACGAAGTCATTTTAATAATAATATAGATTAATTTTGAATGAGATCAAAAGGGTGGTAGCGGAAAGGTACTCTGAAAAGTTTACAATACTATTTGTTAAATTCAGAGACCTTCATAGCTGATCTCATTTAATACAATAATAATACATAACAACAATTCATAACATCAAAACCCACCACAGTGTGACAGCGCCATCTTGTCATCACAAATGTCTCCGTGGTTCACTGCCTGATTACCACAAAATCTTCAAGAAGATATATTGCTAGGCCACAATAAAGCCTAAAAATTAGTTGTGGTGTATATTTGTGTTTTCGCTCTAGAAATAGCTAAGGGTTATATTTGTGTTTTCGTGCCTTCTAGAGCAATAATCGCGTGTGTTATTTAAGTGACCCAATCAATACGCGCAGTGCACCAAGTGAGCGATTAGGCTTAGCGCTTATATAAAGAAGGGCCTGGCTAGCAGAGGCCTCTTTATCTCGTCAGACACCCAGAGTAAGAAACCAGAGTCGATCTACAGAATAGATGCCTTGAACACGTGAGTTTGATTTCAAAGCAAATTAGCATTAGTGTTCTCTGTAATTCTGAAATTATATTCAGCGATAGTATGTTCTAATGTTTAATGAAATAAATAGATGTGTTTCCAAATGAGATTTCTTCCAGGACATTAGATTTAGTTCTGAAATGATAGATGAGTGAAAATATGTGTGGATAGATTTTAATAGCGTTAAGTCCAAATTACAGCTGTAAAAGTTAAGTAGCAGTTATTTATTCATCAGACCGGGCAAGAAAGGCGAACTATTTCATACATGAAACCAGGCAGAGAAGCGATCTATTACTTTAATTTAGATAATATTAACTAGTTGGGAAGATGGCAACTGGGGGGCCACGTGTTGATGACTGAATAAAGAAGGCGCCAAGGAGTCTGCATTTAACACTCTTAGTTATCACGTGTTATAAGCCTATAATGTTACGCTTTGTTATATTGTGTGAATTGACACGTCGTGAAAGCAGGTTAAGGTAATTTTCCCCGGTAATGGAAGAGATAGTTTTCGTGTTAAATCTCTTTTAGGTGTTGAATTTAATTCTAGTTTTGTTATGTCAAAAGTAATTTTATTTTACTCTTTGATATTTTTATTCATTGACGTAAGGATAACTTAGTGTATTTCATGATAATTGATCATAATGCTGCAGTAGTGGATTACTTTGAATGAGGTGAGAATAGGTATTTAGATTTCTGGAGAGCGCAAGGCCACTCCTTGGTGCGCAAGGCACGTTGAGTCAGGTGTTTCTCTGTTTGCTCCTTGCGGAGCATGGAAACACCAATGCAGCTGGTGTCCATCACAAGCCCACAAGAAGCATTTTTTATGCTATTGCAGTGGTTGTTTCGGTAACGATGTGTTTCATGTGATGAGTTCCCAATCTCATCAGTGGTCATATACGACACGTTTGTGGCCAGGCGCACCAGTCGTCACTTACGACATGTTCAGAGTGCAGGAACGAGTATTGATGTGAATCGGTTGAGAGGTAGTAGCTTATTCTCATTATAGAGAGTATTTGTTGCACATATAGTTGAATATTATTTTATGTCCATTTTATTATTATTTAATTATGGTTATGTGTAGAAGGGTTTGTGAGAGCACGTGGGCTCACTTGGAGATATATATTTCTCTTCTCCGCTCCTGGGGGAGCATGGGACCACCAGTGTGGTTTGCCTCCGCATGAAACATTCAGGTGCTCTTGCAGTAGTGGTTTCGGTAGCAACCGATGTTACACGGTGAGATTGCCAGCCTCATGCACAACACCATACTAGTATCGCTAGACGACATTCATGTGTGTGTGTGTGTGTGTGTGTGTGTGTGTGCGCGTGTGTGTGTGCATGATAGTTGAATATTCAGTTTCACGCAGTGTGGAAGAAGGACAGTTTGACAGGTGAGAGCATGGTGTTTCTGATTATTTAACTATTATGATTTTAACTAGCCTGTGCTTTGTTTCTGTTTCAGATTAGCAATAGAGCACTGGCTGTGTGTTTTGTTTGTTGGTTTATTTGTTTAATGTTTGCTTCAGTGTGCTCTTTGTCACTGAATGCGTTGTATAAATTAATACAGCCCCTGCCTTAGAATCAAGAGTTTTATTGTTGATCGGGTCGGTTGCGAGTGTGCAAGAAAGTAATCACATATCACAATAGCATCATCATCATCTCGCCCACCCTATCACACACACACACACACACACACACATATATATATATATATATATATATATATATATAGCTACTGTGCATACGAATTCAAGTTATGTCTTCCGGTCTTGTGCCATGCTCTTAACGTCTGCTGACGTCTTCTTTATCCCTTCCATCTCTGTCTCCAATTCTCGATGGGCTATTATGAGTCTCACTCTATTTCGTTTACCCTGCAGGTTCAAGAAAGACGGCTGCTTTGTAATGATATGAATTTGCAATCTTATATATATATATATACATATATATGTGTGTGTATATATGTGTGTATATATGGTCTTTACTTTGTCTGTTGTCAATACTTTGGTCTTCTTGGTGTTTAGGTATAGATTCTGGGCCTCGCTGTGTTTTTTGGTGGACATAATTAATTGTTCAAGTCTTTCTGGGTTGGTCGATAGGAGGACTGTGTCGTCAGCATATCTGATTTCCGGGATCTAGTACCCGCCGATGTTAGATGAGTCAAACTCTGTGTGTAGGATAAGTCTTACTTCCATCTCTAACTCTGGCCTTTTCCAGTTGGAGGTAACGAGATCATCTCGTTTTTTAGGCATTTTCACATCAATAACAAAACAAAATTGAGATAAAATATATATATATATATATATATATATATATATATATATATATATATATATATATATATATATATATATATATATATATATATATATATATATATATATATATATATATATAGGGATCCCGTTACACGCATATTGAGGCATATTGGGAATATGGTGTTAGGCCCATATTTTCTTGACCATCGGCACATTAGGCCTTAACCTTCTCAGAGTTGCCCTGGTACCAAATTCACGAGGCTAGGTCGACCCCGGAGCCGTGTGTGGTCTAAAAATGTCCCACCTCAACTGGGGATCATACCATGGACCACCGAGCTAGGAAGCCAGTGCACTAACCAGTTCGTTATATACATAATAATAATAGCCCCTTCAGTCATAACTGACTATGAGAATGCGCCCCTGCGGGGACAGCCCTCAGCTGCTTATTTTCCTGGTGTTCCTTTCGATGTTTTCTCCTCTCTTCTGCTTGTTGTGTGAGCTTCTTTTCGCCCAAACTGAGGTGACGCCCCAAATAGCACCGCCACTTGGTGCGATCGGCAGCTTCATCCTCCCAGGTTGCTGGAGTTATGTCCAGTGCCCTCAAGTCTCTCGTGCACACATCTTTAAATCTCAGCTGTCGTCGCCCAACTTTTCTTTTGCCATCTGCCAGTTGTCCGTAGTAGATATCTTTCGCGATGCGACCATCTTACATGCGGCGAACATGGCGAAGCCAGAGTAGTCTGCGCTGTCTAAGCAGTGTATACATGCTTTGCAGGCTAGCACGTGACAATACCTCGACATTTGTCACTTTATCTTTCCACAAAATGCCGAGGATGTGGCGAAGACACCGTAGATGGAAGGTATTGAGCCTTCTTTCTTGCTTAGCATAGGTTGCCCATGTCTCGCTACCATATAGGAGTGTGCTGGTGACGCAGACGTTATATACCGCAGCTTTGGTCTTCATTGTGAATTTGGAGTTTCCCCAAACACGCGATGTTACGTGGGCAAAGGCTGCTGCAGCTTTGCCAATGCGGCTGTAAATTTCTGTGTCCAGAGAGAGTTTGTCATTGATGGTAGACCCCAGGTATGTGAAGTGGTGCACCCGTGCCAATTCATAGTTATCGATAGTAATAACTGGTGCAGGACCCACATCCTGACTCAGCACATTTGTTTTCTTTAGACTTATTGTGAAGCCACAGTCTTTGCATGCTTGGGTGAAGCGATTCATCGAGCTCTGAAGCTCCTGTTGGCTTCGAGTGACGACTGTAGCGTCATCAGCGAATAACAAGATTTATAGTCTAAAAAGTGACGCTGATCTAGCCATCAGCTATCGCGTGCTCATGCAGGTGTTCTGCTTATAGCGTAATCTCGAGTAACATAAACATTATTTTAGAACCTATCTCAAAAGACGAAGAGACACGAAAGTTCCCTGAATAAGACATAATATTAACGCTAACCACCGTTTAAAAAAACGGCTATCAAGTGCCGCTACAAAAGTACTTACGAGCGCGAGTAACCTGGACGTGGGTGAAAAGAGGTTACCCGGCTATCAAAGGGTTGACTCGTTCGCCGCTCAGCTACCAGCCTAAGACAGCGGCTCACGTCTCAAAGAATCTATTACTTGGCCAGTGGTCAAACACTGTGATGAGCAAAAAGCGTCCCCCTTATTTGGCAACCTGCAGGTGCGTCTTATGTAATATTATCGTACGCTGCCGATCGCTGGCCCAATACGGACCGAGCGACGCATTTGTAATGAAGGCCAGAAACGAAAATAAAAAACCAACACGCCTCGGGGTGGGGTCTTAGCGGGGAATAATAGGGTTACTGCAGCAATAGAAGAATGTAAAGAAAACGAAAGTACCCATAGCCGGTGAAACCGGGAAAAATTAGGAGAGTAAGAAAAATGGGACGGATTGGAAAATCCAAATTATCAGTCGTTTCGTGACAGTTTACAACTTTTTCAACCGATGTAGATGTAAACATGTTCAGACTATAGTGTTAACATTTTCATGCAAAGTTAAATACAAAACTATTCATTTTAAATGTAAAGATAGTTTTTTGCCTACTGGGATTAATATTAATTCTCAGAAAGGTAAAAATTCTGAAGATAGATGGGATGGTGGAATAGCAAGATTGTGACACATAAGTATGTGTCGGGAAACTCAATACTCAGAGGGTATTCGTTTCTCTTCTTTTTTCCAAACTAGTTGGTGGTACCAGTTGAGGGTACTATTTCTGAAATAAGTGAGGGTATAAGTGGCCTGAAGTCGACTCTAGACACCATCCTCAGACGGATCTTAGAGACGCGGGACCAGCTTTGCAGTTACTCCCTGATTCTACTTTGAACGTGCTGCAACTCTTAATCTTGATCAGGGACTTGAGCAATCCAGTCACCTATCTGCGAAGAACTAAAACCCCAGCGGGAGCAGAAACCTCATTGGCAGATAAGTAGTCAAATAAAAGCTGCCAAGTGAAACTTCCCCTTATATAATTCCCCATTAACATCATATGATGATGATCAATTTTTTTTAAAGAATATTCAATTTTTAATAACTGTTAAAACCTAAGTGATTATTAAATTTGTTATTTATATCTATCCAAATTTAAAGTTTATTTAATCATTTTGAATGTGTTGTATCCGTATGTCTCAGACAATTTCTGAAATACACTCAATCAGAGCTACTAAATAATAATAAGAGGAAATTCGCCGAATTAACTCAGCTGGGGGCTTGAACGAGCTAACGAATTATAAGATAACTGTTATGATTAAAATTCATAACGATTGTGTCGATATCATGAGGTAGCTCGACAGGGCTCCTTGTTTGTTTATTTTATACAGAGTCATTTATTAATACATGAAGTGACGTCATACCACTAGGGTAATTTTGGCAGACGTGAAACTCAGAACGCAGAAGTGCAGAGATCGTCTACAGGGCATTCTACGATTGTGTGTCATGGCGAGTGGACGCATGTATTTGAGCTCCTGAAAATATATTAGTGTACATCCCTATGTTATTCCATCACTAGTACATCAAGATCTTCTGTGAGGTGTATCTAGTATCTTCATTTAAAGGGAGTATGGATTCTCAATGTTGAGTATGCATGGAGATTAATAAATAATGTGGAAATTGAAAAGACAGCGCTCTAGATATGAACAGAATGTACAGAGCTTTATCGACGACTGCATCTAATATGTCATTTGCATGTTGAAATGAAATGTATTCTCAATTTGGAACATCGTGAATAAATATGTATAGTGTCCACGTCGTCCATCATGGCTCAAGCAAGGTTGTTTGATGTCAGCTGGTTGCGGGGTCTGATGTGTTTGCTACCCTAGACGTGAACTTGTCCTATAGTAACCATCCTGTCATATAATATTAACATTATAAAGAAAAAAGACTCACAACAGCTAATAGATATGGGCCTAAAGCCGGGATCCTGAACAAAATATCGTCCAGTGATGTCCGGAAAATTTTTCAAGTCGGTGGACTACATTTTCTGCATGTACATAAATTTTTCAAGATGGAGTTAATCTGCTGCAAGCTGGAATTCTAATCCTAACCCTGGTCAATACACTGTATTTGAATCATCGTTCCCTGAGCCAGAGGTTGATGCCAGGAGGATTTTTTGTTGAGAATAAAGCAGATAAGTACATTTATTGATACATGCAGTGTGTGGCTTGAAGAATTTCTTTTGCCAGAGTTCTTTCTTTTTCATGTTATATAAATTGCTGTATCTACATGTTTTGTTATAGGCGGGTTGGTTGGTGGGACCTATGAATTCATTATACCTCATTGACGGTCGTAAATTCATAGGCGTTCTTTAGTTTTTGCATCTGATTTTTTCAACATAAGGGGCCGGCGAACATAGCTGTGTGTTACTGCCTTGAGTGAATTAACCAGATTCATTATTTGTCTAGTTGTGAAGGTTCTGTAACTTTGTAATTTTGTATTTGTTGTCAAGTTAATTGTATTTTATTTAGTTTATTCTTCATTATTGTTTGTAAATTTGTTTATCTAATCTTGCTTTCCCTCTGTTATTAGATGTAATATACGTGGTGAAATTGTGCTTGTATTGTCATAAGTGTGGAAGAGCCAAATTGTTTACATTTTGCTTCAATTCATACATTTCTGCCTTGGTTTTTTCATTGGTATTTTCTTCGGTTGGCTCTTTCACTGTTAGTCTGTAATCTTGTTGGTATCTCTATTTTTGTTGCTCCTACAATATCATCTATAATTTCATGCAGTTGATTGATATTGGATGGTGAAATAATTGTTGCTAATATTGCTCACATATTGAATATATATTATTTGAATTATTATTGGACAATTTGGAGTCACAATAATAGTGAATTATTGCTACAGCTGAGTATTTTTTTAAGATTGGTAAGGAATGTGGTATGGAGGGTAAAGCTTAAAAAACAGTTGCAATCAATGAGTATGCAAAGGAGATAAAGAGATTAGAAGATGTGGCAAGAGAACAGAGACTCTTAGATAGAGATGATAAGAAGAGAGAAGAAGAGAAGAGAAGACAGGATGAATTAGCTCATGAGGAAAAAAAATTGGCACATGCACATGCTCAAAGAATGGCAGAACTTGAGTTGGAAAAATTAAGATTACAACATAAACAGATTCATCCAGCAGGTGATGAGGCTGGGAAAAAAGTCCATGCCTCTACTTTTAAACTTAATTTGCCAAAATGTAGTCCTAATATAGACGACATTTCATGCTTTTTAAATAGAAATGAGACATATCGCAATGGCATCAACTAGAACTATGATGTCCAATCCACCCAGACAAAGATCATATAGCATGGACAGAAATTTTCGATTAAATCGAGATAATAATAATGGATTTTTCAGAGGAAGGTATAATTTTAATAATAGGTCACAACAACCTCAAAGAAATTTTCAATCATATGATGATGGATATATACCTCAACAATCATCTTTCATACCTAACAGGGATTGGAACAGGGGTGGATATAATTTCCAGTCAGGCAGAGGCCAAAGGTCATTCTATAGGAACAATGACAATAATTACAACAACAGAAATTCTCAACAGAACAATAACTTTCGACGTTCTAGGAAACCAGAACGTTCCAATGCAGTTGTGCATCAAAGTGACAATAATACAGTTCAAAATACCAATGTTGTTTCTCATGCAAACGCATGTAGTGTTGACTTATCCAATAGTACTAATTGTTCTGAATGTAATTCTTTATTTCAGCTACAGGGAGTTCCTAGGCTCCTGTGTGGACATCCTTTGCCAGTCATGTCTTCTTATGATGGGACAGATTCACTAGTGTTTAATAGGGGTTTTGTTAACAACCAACTTGTTTCAGTGCTCAGGGACACTGGTTGCACTACTGTTGGAGTGCTCAGGTCGTTGGTGGATCAATCTGATTACACAGGCAGGGAAGTCAATTATTATCCGACTGCGGAAGTATTCTTAGATACTCCTTATTTTACTGGAAGGACTCTCGTGTGCTTGTTGGACAAACCAATTGCTGGAATAACCCTGGGAAATATCCCTGGACTTCATGAATGCACTAATGATGATATTTGAAAATATGAACAGCAACATTTGATTATGGCAAATGCTGTCATGACTAGAGCTCAGTCTCGTGCAAATGTAATTGAACATGTCAAAATTGAGAATATTGTAGATGAGGTGATAAATGATGAGATGGTGACTGAGGAGGTTGTGACTGATGAGGTGATAAATGATGGGGAGGGGGCAAATGAGGATAAGTTACAGGTTGAACTTATTGACAAAGAATCATTCATACGGATGCAGAATGATGATGATTCATTTAAAAAAAATTTCATGTTGCCAAATCTGATGATGTGGTATTTAATAATAATTTTGTACACTGGTACACAATAAAGAATGGGATCTTGATTCGGAATTTCCAAGATTCCAAATCAGTAAAAAAAAACAAATTATGGTACCTACTAGTTTCCGCCCATTTGTTTTACTACATGCTCATGATGTTAATTGTGCAGGGCATTTAGGGATTGCCAGGACAAAACAGAGGATTTTGTCTCATTTCTTTTGGCCTGGGGTGACAAGTGATGTAAAATCTTTTTGTCGGACATGCAAAATTTGTCACGGTGTGTCAACTAAACGCCCCAAACATAATGCGCTTATCCAGGAGTCAGATATGTCACTGCGTCCTTTTCCAAAGATGGCAATAGACCTTATTGGTCCACTACCACTCACGTCAGCTAGAGGTTACCGTTATGTGCTGACATTCATTGATATGTGCACGCACTGGCCAGAAGCTATTCCTCTAAAAACTGTATCCAGAACAGATGTTGCTGAAGCGCTATTTTTAATTTTCAGTAGATTGGGTTTTCACGAAAACATATTATCGGATCGAGGAACTCAGTTTGTCTCTGACGTTATGACTCAGATGATGAGATCATTCGAAATAAATCGATCTCTTAGTAGTATCTATCACCCCATTTCAAACGGGAAAATAGAAAGGCTCAACCGCTGCCTTAAGCAGATGCTAGGCAAGGTTACTGCGAAATACCCGCAGGATTGGGATAGAGTACTCCCAGAGGTATTGTTCGCCTGTCGGGAAATACCTAACGAACATACTGGATTTGCGCCGTTTGAATTAGTCTTCGGTGCCAAGCCAAGAGGATCTATGCCCATTCTAAAACAGTTATTGGTTGGAGCTGACATGCATGACGATGTTCAAACCTCTTACCAATACGTAGTTAACTTGAGAAAGAAAATTATCGACGCATGCCAGATAGCGGTGGAGACATCAGAAAAAGCTAAACGTAAGGCAAAATTGTTTGTTATTCAAAACAGAAAACTACGCCAATTATGGCCGGGTGATGAGGCCTATGTATTCTTACCCAATAAAGACAATAAATTACTTGTATCTTGGAGAGGACTCAACATGCTGCAACAATTTTACTCTCGTCTTCCACATCTGAAACCAGTCTTTGAGGCTCTCGACAAACACATTGATCGTCGCTCTTTCTTAGCTGTCATACAGGAATAGTTATCTGAATTACCTGATAGTTCTGAACCTCTTTTATCTCTGCCTTCTGAACTACTTTCGTCTACTGAGATTTGGAGGGATATTTCTATTTTGCCAGCTCTTGCTTCATATCAGAAAGATCAGCTTTCCTTGTTACTACAATCTTTTCCTGACGTGCTCACGGATATTCCTGAGCGTACAAAAATCATTGAACATGATTTTCTTCTTACTGATTTGAGATCAATCAAGCTGAAACCTTATCCTATCCCTGTATATTTTCAATCACAAGTACAAGACGAAATAAAGGATATGATAAAATTAAACATAATTTCTCCTTCTCAATCTCCATACAGTTTTCCTATAGTGTTGATTAGAAAGAAAGACAAATCCATTCGGATTTGCATTGATTTCAGGCGGAGGAGCGGGTTTAATTTCAGTAAAAAATTTAAAAAAAGAAAAGGATTTTGGGATTAGTCCATTTGCTGATACTTTACCATCTCCCGAATCTAAATATAACAGAATTAAATGTCAAAATGCATTCTAAAAATATGTATTTTGACTTTAAAAAAGGTATGGTACGGTGAGATTTTCTCAAACTCGAGAAAATATGTCTAATTAGACCTAGTTTCTTCCATAGCAACCAAGCTTACACCCCTACATATTATACATCGTTGGATTCGTCCGAATCTACACATTAATGTAAGCAGGTCACTTATTTCGGGAATCAAATTGCCAGAACGGAAATTTATAATTTCCAGGTCAACTGTTACCAACAGATTTTTGGTGGCAATGAATATATAGATATATATATATATATATATAGGAAATTATTTATTAGTTTGTATACTTTCCATGTTTGGAAATATTTGGTAATATTTTGAGTCTAAGATTAGAACTCTAGTCAAAAGGGCGAATACTCATTTTATGCTTCGAGTGAAAGTAAATATATAGTCGCCCCACTTGAATATAGTTGAAAGGTTAACATTAGCGCATGCCCAATGAGACGATCAGTCGTCGTTGGCGCTTCCGTGATGACGGACGGATCTTGAAGGCTGTCGGACAAATGAGCGTCCGAAGTTTTTCGTCATTGTGATTGATTCTGGGAAAGAGAGGAGTTTTCTCTCAGTATACTATGATGGTTGATACTTCTCCCAGAATATATATGTTAGTGTGCTAGTTACTAGTATTTTCTGAACTGAAGGTAAAGAAGGAACACTTTCTAAAACTTTACCTAGGCCTAACGACGCCATAGATGTTATATCATATATCTATATATTTGATGGATCGTATGTAGACGATTCCTGTACTAGCAGCACTGTGAGTGGACATATGTAACATTCCTGATGGGTATGGAAAGCCCAAAGACATTAGATGAGCAAATGAACGGAACTTTCATTTGTAGTGAGGATATCTTTTGGATGAACGTCGCTCACTTGGACCGGCGCCATTTTGAATCCCACTGTTGGTCTATTTGAATTGTCAATCGGAGAACGGAGATATCCTATTACCTGATGGCGATACCAAGACCTACCTTGTATTGAAGTCTACTCTTTGTTATTTGAGATTGTCAACCTTAAAAGAAAGACCCTGTTGAATTTAAAGCCTAAAAAACTTAGCCTGAAAGACATAGTCAGCAGAGGGTCTGTAAGGGAGCATTGTGAGAACCATTATTATTGTTAACTCAAACTGATGCGACTAGTCAGTGAGAGTATGAGTGCATTATTACCAATTTGTCAACTCTACAGAACCATTCATGCATTCGCGTATTGACACTCATATTAACACTCATTGTCAACACTACATCCCTTGTCGGGGCCTCATTACGTTCCGGAACAAGGTGACCTATATGACCAACACTGTGCCGGGTTTGAGTTGACCACGTACTCTCATCAGGCAGACGAGTACATACAAACATTCATTCCATCAAGCAATATCACGAAAACAAGTCTTTATCATCAACATATAGGGTTTCCTCTCGAATCTAAATTTTTAATTGGTTGTGCGCGTTCACGTGACCGGCAACAACAATATGGCCGCGTGTTTACATTCTGGTTTGGAATCCCATTTTTTTTTGTTATTGATGTGAAAATGACTAAAAAACGAGATGATCTCGTTACCTCCAACTGGAAAAGGCCAGAGTTAGAGATGGAAGCAAGACTTATCCTACACTGCAGGTAAAACGTACTTATTGTGACGATGTAATGGTAAAAACTGGGACATTAGTACTCATGCATGGAGGGTTGAAATAAAGCACAGCGGACCGTTTGTTCGATGTGGCCTTTGACAAGAATTTAGAGACGCAGTAAACAGGAGTAAGGGTTAGGCTTAGTGGTTGAAATGAAGCAGACAGGACCGTCTGTTCGATAGAGCCTTAAATTAGAATACAGAGACGCAGTAAAAAGGGCTAATGGTTACGTATAGGTATCCTAAACCTAACCCTAACGACGTTGGCGACTTACTGGGATGACATCTAAGAAGACGGCCCACTGTGACTCATTTCAACCAGGTTTAAGAATCTTAAACCTAACCCTAAACCCTTATCCTTACGACGTTGGCTACTTACTGGAATGACATCAAAGAAGGCGGCCCACTGTGCTTCATTTCAACCACAAGGGAGTTACATGAACTAGCTATTAGTAGACAGTTAATTAAAAATCATCACGTTTTCCTGAGTTTACAGAATAACGGGAGACTTCTCATAATTCAATACATTATCATGATGCTTGTAAGCATAGTGCATATTTGTTACCCCAGCTTAATGTTTGTTTCGTATGTATTTTATTGACATGCCTTGTCACAGATGCCGATGTGTTATTTGAAAAATGCCTGCCAGACATTTTTGAAGACCCACAACAGTTACTCTTTAGTTTTGGGCACTGTTGGACCACTACTGCTCACGGATATTCCTGGGCGTACAAATATCATTGAACATGATATTCTTCTTAATGATTTGAGATCAATCACGCTGAAACCTTATCATATCCCTGTATATTTTAAATCACAAGTACAAGACGAAATAAAGGATATAATAAAATTAAACATAATTTCTCCTTCTCCATCTCCATACAGTTTTCCTATAGTGTTGATTAGAAAGAAAGACAAATCCATTCGGATTTGCATTGATTTCAGGCGGAGGAGCGGGTTGAATTTCAGTAAAAAATTAAAAAAAAGAATAGGATTTTGGGATTAGTCCATTTGCTGATACTTTACCATCTCCCGAATCTAAATATAACAGAATTAAATGTCAAAATGCATTCTAACAATATGTATTTTGACTTTAAAAAAGGTATGGTACGGTGAAATTTTCTCAAACTCGAGAAAATATGTCTAATTAGACCTAGTTTCTTCCATAGCAACCAAGCTTACACACCTACATATTATACATCGTTGGATTCGTCCGAATCTACACATTAATGTAAGCAGGTCACTTATTTCGGGAATCAAATTGCCAGAACGGAAATTTATAATTTCCAGGTCAACTGTTACCAACAGATTACTGGTGGCAATGAATATATAGATATATATATATATATAGGAAATTATTTATTAGTTTGTATACTTGTTATGTTTGGAAATATTTGGTAATATTTTGAGTCTAAGATTAGAACTCTAGTCAAAAGGGCGAATACTCATTTTATGCTTCGAGTGAAAGTAAATATATAGTCGCCCCACTTGAATATAGTTGAAAGGTTAACATTAGCGCATGCCCAATGAGACGATCAGTCGTCGTTGGCGCTTCCGTGATGACGGACGGATCTTGAAGGCTGTCGGACAAATGAGCGTCCGAAGTTTTTCGTCATTGTGATTGATTCTGGGAAAGAGAGGAGTTTTCTCTCAGTATACTATGATGGTTGATACTTCTCCCAGAATATATATGTTAGTGTGCTAGTTACTAGTATTTTCTGAACTGAAGGTAAAGAAGGAACATTTTCTAAAACTTTACCTAGGCCTAACGACGCCATAGATGTTATATCATCTATCTATATATTTGATGGATCGTATGTAGACGATTCCTGTACTAGCAGCACTGTGAGTGGACATATGTAACATTCCTGATGGGTATGGAAAGCCCAAAGACATTAGATGAGCAAATGAACGGAACTTTCATTTGTAGTGAGGATATCTTTTTGATGAACGTCGCTCACTTGGACCGGCGCCATTTTGAATCCCACTGTTGTTCTATTTGAATTGTCAATCGGAGAACGGAGATATCCTATTACCTGATGGCGATACCAAGACCTACCTTGTATTGAAGTCTACTCTTTGTTATTTGAGATTGTCAACCTTAAAAGAAAGACCCTGTTGAATTTAAAGCCTAAAAAACTTAGCCTGAAAGACATAGTCAGCAGAGGGTCTTTAAGGGAGCTTTGTGAGGACCATTATTATTGTTAACTCAAACTGATGCTACTAGTCAGTGGAGGTATGCGACGATAGACTATCATAACTATATATTTGCTCCTATCGTCCGATTATATTTACTTGCTATGAGATTGCCAAATTGCTGTTGCCACCCATTTGTCAAGTATCCAATGATTTATTGTGTCAACCTGTTCCAATGACTGTCAACCGTGCTGTCAGAGTGTGTGTCAATAAACTGTCTAAAACGTCCACAGTAATTCCAGTTATCATTGACTTCCAGCCGTGAGAGTATGAGTGCATTATTACCAATTTGTCAACTCTACAGAACCATTCATGCATTCGCGTATTGACACTCATATTAACACTCATTGTCAACACTACATCCCTTGTCGGGGCCTCATTACGTTCCGGAACAAGGTGACCTATATGACCAACACTGTGCCGGGTTTGAGTTGACCACGTACTCTCATCAGACAGACGAGTACATACAAACATTCATTCCATCAAGCAATATCACGAAAACAAGCATTTATCAACGTGGTGGCCAGCTTTCTGGGTCAACCTGCACAAGTGGACATTTTGAGAAGTCAGCTACTGGGACCAGACCGTTTCCTGTGGCCTGTTACGACACACATGAACACCAGCAGTACAACTCTACAGTCGATGTCAGCATGACCTGTCCTGTCAGCGAATGCGGTATCTAGGTCAGCGTTTGTTGGCATTTTTGATAGAACAGACAGCGTTACACAGCAAGTTTGTTTGGAAGAATTAACTGTGTTAGCAAGAAGTGCTATGGAACTGAGAGGTCTTACACGTCAGCAGTGGATCTTATTATAAAGGATACCACGTCATAGAGGTTTTATAATAGCGTTTAGTAGGTGCGAATTTTCTTAATTGAAAATTTGCTAGCGACAATTTGTTGCTATTTCTGTTAGTTGTGAAGACGCGTTTTTTCTTCGTCGTTTTTGTGATATTTTCCTGTTCTTTAGTTTTGTTTTGATTTGTGTGTATTTGTTGGTCTCATCTTTCCTATAATTCAGTTCTATACAACTTTATATTTATACACCTTGGCGTTATTTGTTTTGTTTATTACGGCGCAGATATCATCACAGGCGCTGTGATTATTTTCTTCTGTTTTTCTATTTAACTTATTTGATTTCTGCGAATGTTTTCGTATTGTGTTTCTTGATTGTCTTTTGTTTATGTTGTTGGTTGACATATACTATAAAATATACTTGATCATACACTACTAGCTGTGTAGTGAACTTATGAGAAAGAATCAACTGATGATTAATTGCTGTTATTAGAGGTACACAGTTGATTATACAAGACCTTATTTAAAGGCTTGTTTCCCACAGAGATTGGGATAAAGGGAGCTGATTATTCCATTTATTTGGAGATAGATTTCATTATTGCTATTTCAGGTATCTAGTCACATATTAGTATACATTTTGTCGACTTTAGATTACTTTATTGAGCAAGGGAAATCCCTAGGCAAGACTGGAGATAAGTTGAAGGAGTTTGCTACCAGTCAATATGAAAAAAACACAAAAATTGGAAATTGATAAACTGAAAGCTGAGACTGAGCAAAAGAACTTGCAGATGCAGGTGGAGGAAAGAAGATTCCAGATGGAAGAAAAAAGATTAGACAGAGAAGCTGAACAAAAAAGATTAGAAAGAGAAGCTGAGGCTGAACAAAAGAGATTAGAAAGAGAGGCTGAACAAAAGAGATTAGAAAGAGAGGCTGAACAAAAGAGATTAGAAGCTGAGGCTCAAGAAAAAAGATTACAGAGAGAATCTGAAAATAAAAGATCAGAAGCTGAGGCTGAACAAAAGAGATTAGACAGAGAAGCTGAAGCCGAGGAGAGAAAAGAAAAAAGGGAAACATGAGGAAAAACTGCCCAATGGGCTGATCACCCGTTGGCTTGTCACACCGATTACGGAAACAACGGCAGATGGATCTATTTGTTGTTGCCCTAAAGACGCCGCTAGGCGTGATGGGAAACTACAACAGAGAAAATCAATCTGCTGTTGCCCTTAAGACGCCACAAGGCGTGATGGCCTCTGACTGCTTGGTCGGTCTTTGGCTAAGGACGGAAGAAGAAGAAGAGGAGGAAAAACTGTTAGCATTTGAGTTAGAAAAATTAAAATTGACAAATATGGGTATTGCTAATCAGTCAAATGGTAATAGTGGTAAACCCTTTACTTACAAGGTCAAGGTACCAGCGTTCAATCCTTCCAGTGATGACATAACATTCTGGCTGGATAGATTTGAACGCTCATGTCGAGCTTATAATGTGGATAAATCAGAATATGCTAACCAGTTATCAGAAAATTTGAAAGGTGATTCTCTGACTAGTTTAAGTTTGGTTGAAGAGACTGACAAGGATAATTATGATGTTATTAGGGCAGCTTTATTGAGAAAATATCAATTAACAGAAGAAGGTTACCGTATTTTGTTTAAGAAAATGGTACCTGAATCAAAGGTAGAATTCTCAGAATTCATTGCAAGGACACGTCTTACATTTAATCGTTGGATTGAGCTGTCCAAAACAGAAAAGACATATGAAGCACTTATGGACTTGTTGCTCAGAGACAAGATTATGTCAAGTGTAAATAAGCCATTCCTTGAATTCCTACATGAGCGTAAACCCAAGACACTAAAAGAAATGGAAGAATATTGTACCCAATACGTCACGGCACATCCGGACGTAGCTTTTAGCAATGCTAAGGCTAAGGAAGGTATGCCAGTTGCTTCAGCAACACCATACAACCCTAATTACTCACACAAATTTCAGGGACCACAAAACAGGTTTGATAAAAAACGTAACCATAATAGTTATCAAAACCAAGGTAACCAATCATTTCAGGGTTCTTCTGCGAAGAACTGGAGACGAGCCGACAGCCGTCGATACAGAGGTGGTCATAATTATAGGAATTTCCGCAGAGGAAGTCATTATAGGAACTATCCAAGTTATCCATCATGGAGACAACAAGATCATAATTATAGAGATACTCATTATATTGAATATGATAATGGTAACCATGAGAACTATGATTCAAACCCAAATAGAGGTTACAATAGAGGACACAATAATGATTACAGAGGCGATAATAATCGAGGTAGATCACAATACAAAAAACATAAACCACATTATGGAGCCGCGGTAGCATAGTGGTTAGTGCACTGGCTTCCTAGCGCAGTGGTCTATGGTTCGATCCCCAGATGAGGCGGAAAATTTTTAGGCCACAAACGGCTCCTGGGTCGACCCAGCCCCAAATGGGTACCAGAGCTACTCTGGGAAGGTTAAGGCGGCCGGCGTGATGCCGACCACATCACCCCTCGTGTGCCGACGGTCAAGATAATATGGGCCTAACACCATATTCCCAATATGCCTCAATGGGCGTGTAACGGGTTCCTTTTTTACATTATCATGGAAACTCTGCACAGCAAGAGTCACATGAAGCCTATAAACAGACTAAAGATAATAATGACGCTAATAATATGGCATGTTCCGCTTTTGATTTTGGGAGAGCATCTCAGTGCCCCCAATGCAAAACATTATTTGAACCAACTACGGTGTCCACTTAAAGTTGTGGCCATCCGCTTCCCGCTCTTCCTGCATCAGTCGCGCATGATGGAAGAGGTTCTCTTGTCTTACATAAAGGTTTAGTAAATGACAATCCAGTCTCAGTTCTTTTTGATTCTGGATGCACCACAATTGGTGTTAGGCAGTCACTTGTAGATCCTTCTCGTGCCACCGGAAAAGTAGTCAAATGTGTAACATTTGGCGGCACCTTAGAGAAATACTCTACTGCTATCATTAAGATTGCTACTCCTTTCTTTACAGGAGATGTACACGCATGTCTTCTGCCGAATTCGATCGCTGATCTTATCATCGGTCGTATTCACGGAGTCAAAGAATGCACTCCACAACAAATTTCCGTTTGGGAAAAGCAAAATATGCAAACTGCTAATGCTGTAGTCACTAGAGCTCAAGCTCTTAATATGCCTCAAACTTCATCTACTGAAGATAATGAAGTGCATAACCAAGATGATCCCTTGGTAATTTCTCGTGACTCGTTTATAAAACAGCAAGAAGATGATCCGACTCTAAAGAAATTCTTCACTCTTGCAACAAAAGGTGATCCGAATAAAGATACAAAGCGTAAATCTTGGATTACAATGAAGAATGGCGTACTTGTACGTATGGTGCAAGACTCTGCTAAGTCAAGTCATTCTCAGATTCTTGTTCCCAAGAATTTGAGAGTTAAAATTTTGCAGCACGCTCACGACTCTCAGTGTGCTGGACATATGGGTTTTTCCCGTACAAAGTCAAGAGTTCTTGCGGCTTTTTTTTGGCCTTTTGTGAACAAGGACATACGGATTTATTGTCGATCTTGTAAAGTATGTTAAGAGGTCAAATCCAAAGGTCCACGCCATGCTGCACCTATTCAGGCTGCAGACATCCCTATTCGACCATTTCAGAAAATGGCGATAGACATCATTGGTCCATTTAAGATCAAATCTGCTAGAGGACATCAATTTATCTTGACGTGTGTTGATATGTGCACACGTTGGCCAGAGGCTATTCCTCTGAAGAGCATTACTACTGCTGACATTGCAGATGCTCTTTGGCTTATATTTTCTCGTCTGGGATTCCCCGTAGAGATATTATCAGACCATGGCACCCAACTAATATCGGATACCATGTCTCAGGTAATGTCTACTCTGCAGATAGAGAGATCTTTGAGTAGTATCTATCATCCTATGTCCAATGGGATGGTAGAACGGCTAAATAGAACACTCAAAAACATACTAGGGAAGATAACTGAGGATCATCCTCAAGATTGGGACAGGGTTTTACCCGCGGCCCTCTTCGCTTACAGAGAGGTCCCCAATGAACATACAGGATTTTCTCCCTTTGAACTTGTCTTTGGCGCGCGACCGCGCGGCCCTATGTCTTTGCTTCATGATCTCATAACCGCTGATAATATTACCGATGACACAAAATCTTCTTACGAATATGTCATCGCGCTGAGACAAAAGATTATCGAAGCATGCAAATTGGCAACTTCTTCTTCTGAATTTGCTAAACAGAAGGCAAGACAATTTGCCAATAAGAAAAGAACCTTACGACAACTTTGTCCTGGTGACAAAGCATTTGTTTTGCTACCTTGTAGGGAAAACAGACTTCTTATTTCTTGGAAAGGTCCGTACGATATAATCTCGAAAATTTCCGTTGTTGACTACATTGTTGATATTGATGGAAAGCATAAAACCTTCCACATCAATATGCTTACGGAATTCCATGAACGTCCAGATTATTTACAGCCTATTTTCCAGGCAACGGACGATTCTCCAGTCCAACATGGTCATTACTCATCACTGTCCGTAATACAGGATGAGGAAACAAGTTTTTCGGATGTTAATCTTCCGCTTCCGATGATTCCACTTCATTCTAGTGAATCATGGAAAAATGTTACTGTCTCTCCTGATTTATCTCTAGGAGCACAGCGACAAGTTTCGGTTATGTTACTAACATTTCAGGATGTCCTTACTGACATTCCTGGACAAACTCATGTCATTGAACATGACATTATTCTAACTGACCATAATCCTATTAGAGTCAGACCTTATCCTATTCCTATACATTTTCAAGCACAGGTTGAGAAGGAGTTGGATGAGATGATAGATTTAAAAATAATTGAACCATCCACTTCTGCATATTCTTCGCCGATGGTTATTGTTCGAAAAAAAGACAATAACATACGTCTTTGCGTTGACTATCGCAAATTGAATCAATTTACGAAGTTTGATGCTGAACCTATGCCTTTACTAGAAGAGCTACTTACTAGGCTTTCTAAATCTCATTTTTTTCACTAAACTTGATTTGTCTAAAGGATATTGGCAAGTTCCTTTATCTGAACGCGAAAAACCAATTACGGCTTTTTCTACACCTAGAGGCCTTTTTCAATGGAATTTCATGCCTTTCGGCCTTATGAACGCACCAGCTACATTCGTACGCATGATGCGTCGAATCCTATCTTATCGGTCAGATGTCATTGCGTATCTAGACGACATCTGTCTTTTCAGCGATACTTGGGAAGATCACTATTCAGGGTTAGTTGAATTACTATCAACTCTACGCGAGTATAACCTGACAGCGAAACCCTCGAAAGCCTGCATTGGTTTTAGCGAAATTTCTTTCCTAGGCCATCGAGTTGGTCATGGTTTCCTAAAGACAGAGGACCATAATATCACTAAGATACTTAACATCTCTATTCCTAAGACTAAAAAGCAAGTGCGAAGTCTCTTAGGTCTTATTCAATTTTATGGAAGATTCATTCCGAATCTATCCTCTACCATGGCACCTCTTTCTACACTACTAAAGAAAGGGTCTCCTAATATGGTCCACTGGTCACAGGAATGCCAATCCTCTTTGGATAAGATTAAAACGTTGTTTTCAACACCACCTATTTTAGTATTACCTACTACAGATAAGACATTTGTTCTTCGTAGTGACGCTTCATCCACTGGGATTGGAGCGGCACTAATGCAAGAGTACTCTGGAACTCTGCATCCTGTAATGTATATCTCCAGAAAACTTAATGCTGCAGAAAGAAATTATTCGGTTTTAGACAGTGAGCTATTGGCTATGGTATGGTCAATTCTCAAACTACAAAGATTCCTTCTAGGTGCACATTTCATAGTAGAAACCGACCAGAAAGCTCTTACGGCTATACAGAGTAAAAATTTGAAGAGCTCGAGGTCTACTCGATATGCAATTGCTCTTCAACCTTTTCATTTCTCGGTACGAGCTATCCGTGGATCAGATAATATGATGGCAGACATTTTGTCTAGATGCCCACATGATTCCACCTAACTGTTAGGTCTTGGACTTCTTAACACATCTAAGTCTATAACAGTTTTTTTTCTATATCAAGATAGATACACATGGTAATTTGTAATATAATGATTGTATCACTATTATCACTACGTTCATTGATATATATTCACCGCTGTTCTTTGATGATTTTTCTTCCTTGTCAATCATGTACTTATAGTGCTTAAATATGAAATTGTTATATGCGTTGTGTCATTGCCAGCATTGTAGTATACGTTGGTGGCACCTCCCTGGAAATATTTATGCTTAAGAGAAATGCTTTCTCTGAGATGTTGAGATATATTCTCACGAGTCGATCTATGCTTCGACTTTACCTTAATTTGACATTATAAATTGCTCTTATTAGTCATCTGCGCATTATTCGTGCGTTGTGAGCCTATTGGATGATGCTCTGAGATGGGAAAAAGAATTTCATTTTTTCCCCGGGGGTTGCGGTAGTCTGTTACCAACAGATTACTGGTGGCAATGAATATATATATATATATATATATATATATATATATATATATATATATATATATATATATATATATATATATATATATATATATATATATAGGAAATTATTTATTAGTTTGTATACTTGTTATGTTTGGAAATATTTGGTAATATTTTGAGTCTAAGATTAGAACTCTAGTCAAAAGGGCGAATACTCATTTTATGCTTCGAGTGAAAGTAAATATATAGCCGCCCCACTTGAATATAGTTGAAACGTTAACATTAGCGCATGCCCAATGAGACGATCAGTCGTCGTTGGCGCTTCCGTGATGACGGACGGATCTTGAAGGCTGTCGGACAAATGAGCGTTTGAAGTTTTTCGTCATTGTGATTGATTCTGGGAAAGAGAGGAGTTTTCTCTCAGTATACTATGATGGTTGATACTTCTCCCAGAATATATATGTTAGTGTGCTAGTTACTAGTATTTTCTGAACTGAAGGTAAAGAAGGAACATTTTCTAAAACTTTACCTAGGCCTAACGACGCCATAGATGTTATATCATCTATCTATATATTTGATGGATCGTATGTAGACGATTCCTGTACTAGCAGCACTGTGAGTGGACATATGTAACATTCCTGATGGGTATGGAAAGCCCAAAGACATTAGATGAGCAAATGAACGGAACTTTCATTTGTAGTGAGGATATCTTTTGGATGAACGTCGCTCACTTGGACCGGCGCCATTTTGAATCCCACTGTTGGTCTATTTGAATTGTCAATCGGAGAACGGAGATATCCTATTACCTGATGCCGATACCAAGACCTACCTTGTATTGAAGTCTACTCTTTGTTATTTGAGATTGTCAACCTTAAAAGAAAGACCCTGTTGAATTTAAAGCCTAAAAAACTTAGCCTGAAAGACATAGTCAGCAGAGGGTCTGTAAGGGAGCATTGTTTGAACCATTATTATTGTTAACTCAAACTGATGCTACTAGTCAGTGGAGGTATGAGACGATAGACTATCATAACTATATATTTGTTCCTATCGTCCGATTATATTTACTTGCTATGAGATTGCCAAATTGCTGTTGCCACCCATTTGTCAAGTATCCAATGATTTATTGTGTCAACCTGTTCCAATGACTGTCAACCGTGCTGTCAGAGTGTGTGTCAATAAACTGTCTAAAACGTCCACAGTAATTCCAGTTATCATTGACTTCCAGCCGTGAGAGTATGAGTGCATTATTACCAATTTGTCAACTCTACAGAACCATTCATGCATTCGCGTATTGACACTCATATTAACACTCATTGTCAACACTACATCCCTTGTCGGGGCCTCATTACGTTCCGGAACAAGGTGACCTATATGACCAACACTGTGCCGGGTTTGAGTTGACCACGTACTCTCATCAGGCAGACGAGTACATACAAACATTCATTCCATCAAGCAATATCACGAAAACAAGTCTTTATCATCAACATATAGGGTTTCCTCTCGAATCTAAATTTTTAATTGGTTGTGCGCGTTCACGTGACCGGCAACAACAATATGGCCGCGTGTTTACATTCTGGTTCGGAATCCCATTTTGTTTTGTTATTGATGTGACAATGCCTAAAAAACGAGATGATCTCGTTACCTCCAACTGGAAAAGGCCAGAGTTAGAGATGGAAGCAAGACTTATCCTACACTGCAGGTAAAACGTACTTATTGTGACGATGTAATGGTAAAAACTGGGACATTAGTACTCATGCATGGAGGGTTGAAATAAAGCACAGCGGACCGTTTGTTCAATGTGGCCTTTGACAAGAATTTAGAGACGCAGTAAACAGGAGTAAGGGTTAGGCTTAGTGGTTGAAATGAAGCAGACAGGACCGTCTGTTCGATAGGGCCTTAAATTAGAATACAGAGACGCAGTAAAAAGGGCTAATGGTTACGTATAGGTATCCTAAACCTAACCCTAACGACGTTGGCGACTTACTGGGATGACATCTAAGAAGACGGCCCACTGTGACTCATTTCAACCAGGTTTAAGATCTTAAACCTAACCCTAAACCCTTATCCTTACGACGTTGGCTACTTACTGGAATGACATCAAAGAAGGCGGCCCACTGTGCTTCATTTCAACCACAAGGGAGTTACATGAACTAGCTATTAGTAGACAGTTAATTAAAAATCATCACGTTTTCCTGAGTTTACAGAATAACGGGTGACTTCTCATAATTCAATACATTATCATGATGCTTGTAAGCATAGTGCATATTTGTTACCCCAGCTTAATGTTTGTTTCGTATGTATTTTATTGACATGCCTTGTCACAGATGCCGATGTGTTATTTGAAAAATGCCTGCCAGACATGTGCAACAGCTGGTTCTTGGTACCAGAAGAAAAACTGGAAACTTCATCAAGTGGAAAGAGTGAAGCAAGGCTGTGATATAAATTTTGAAGGTATTTACTTTCGAAACTTACTTTATGTTTCCCCTTGTCTAAGCATAGACATTCATGTAATTTATTTTGATCTCCATAAATATCAAGTTTAGAAACATATTTTATTACTTACATGTATTGTTTTGCTTCCTTTGTACTTTAAGGCACAGTTTATTAATGCTTGTTTACATCTTTATTTGAAATTTTACTAATGTAACCATGTGCCTCTTTCTAGGAAGTTCAAGTGTGATGGAAGCTGAGGCAGGTAGTGCTTTGTGAAGCTGGTCTCTGAGGCGAAAGAAATTTCGCTACACCGTGTTAAGTGATTGTGATAGCAAAGCATTCAATGAGATCATGGCAATTAAACCATATGGCCCCAATATTGCTGAATTTAATGAAGGACCTGAGGCTGCTATATTTTTCAAGAAAGTCCGCGGCTGAACAGTGGAAAAGAGGCTTGTCGACTGGCAGGAGCAAAAAAGCGTAAACGTCTCGTGCTCAGCTCTAAAATGGCAGAAAACTGCACTAAGAAAAGGAATCAAATTTGGCACAAATCTCAACAGAAAGTCAGACAAGAAGCTGCAGACGAAGCTGGATTTGCTGCCGGTATGTGCTGCATGACAAGTAAGTTATTTTTTTTTTTGCTATAGTATCATCATCTCAACCCGTAACCCGTCATGGGTCGTAGGGGTGCCATGGTGGAAGCATCAGCAGACAGGGTCCTCCACTACTCTCTATCCTCAGCAATGCGCACGAGTGTGGAAAAACCGTGCCCTGACCATTCTTTGATGTTATCAGCCCAGGATTTTCTTCGCCTTCCTCTTCTCCGTTTACCTTCGACTGTTCCTTGGAGGATCGTTTTCGAAAGGGAGTCATGACGAGTTACATGCCCAAACTAGGCAAGCTTTCGACGTTTCACTACTGACAAAAGTGGTTCTTGTTGGCCTGCATAGGTGTTTATTTTCTCTCTGACATAGACATTTGTTTTGTGCTCTTTATAGCAAATGCGCAAAATTCTTCTATAACATTTATACTTGAAAGCCTGAATCGCTGTAGTTTTACATACTTATTTAATTATATTCTAATTATATAGAAAAATGTGATTTTAAAGAAATCTATTATTCTCATACTAATTTTCTTATAACTTCCACACTTATGTATTAATTGACATAAGAATTGACACATATATTGCCCATAGTGTTTAAAACGTTTTCATATGATGGATTTATAAGTATCTAATCAAACTTTTGATTTATTGCAGAAAGTAATGTAAAATTTAGCAAATTTTTTTACTATTTTTAGACACTATTTCAAACTCCTACAACTTTTTTTAAATTAAAGTTATCAAAGATCCATCATAAGAACAGTTTTAAAATGTAATGATAAACGTTGCGTTTAAGTTTGGTATTCATAGCTTAATAAATAAAAAAGCCTTTGCAAATTGAAATAGAACGAAGAATCAAATATTGTTCAGCTCTAAAACGGCAGAAAACTGCACTAAAAAAAGGAAGGAAATTAGGCAGAAATCTCAACAGGAAGCTGCAGAGGAAGCTGGCTATGCTGCCAGTATGTTCTAAATGATAAGTAAGCAATTTTTTAGAGGCAAAATTACATACTTATTTAATTGTAGTCTATTTATGGAGAAAAATGCGATTTTCTCAAAATGTATTTTTCTCATCCTAATTTCCTTATAACTTCCACACTTATGTATTAATTGACATAGGAATTGGCACATATGTTGCCCATAATCTTTTAAAATTTTTTGTGTGATAGATTTTGAGTATCTGATCAAACTTTTGATTTATTGCAAAAAGTAATGTAAAATTTAGCCAAATTTGTTACTATTTTTAGACATTATATTCAAAGTCCTACAACTTTTTTAAAATTAAAGTTATCAAACATCCATCACACAAAAAGTTTAAAATGTAATGATAAACGTTGTGTTTAAATTTGGTACTCATAGCTTAATAAATAAAAAAGTCTTAGCAAATTGAAACAGAACAATAGAATCCAATATGGCCGCCTTTTCTATGGCAACCAGTGGTGCAGTACCATCAAACTCTTCACTTTGCGTACAAGTATTGATATAGGTTAAGTCTGTGCATTTTCATTGAAATCCAGCAATTAATAACGAAAATAGCATTTCAGTGTAGCTCCTCCCCTTAAATGCTTTGTCGGTTTTTGACGCCGAGCCTCTGCCTTTGTTAGATTCTCTTTTGGATAGACTATCTACTGCTACTTTTTTCCAGTAAATTTCGATTTGTCTAAAGGTTATTGGCAAGTCCCCTTGTCGGACAGAGCAAAACCTTACACTGCTTTCGCTTCACCTTTGAGATTGTTCCAATTTAATTTCATGTCTTTTGGTCTCGTTAACGCTCCTGCGACTTTTGTTCGTATGATGCGAACAATTTTCTCTAATCATGATGACATAATTACGTATATTGATGATATTTGCCTTTTTCATCAATCTTGGGAAGAACATGTTCTTAGAATTCAGTCTTTATAAACTACTTTTCGTCTCCATCATCTTACTGCTAGACCTTCAAAACTAAAGTAGGATTCACTGAAATCTCTTGTCTTGGTCATAAAGTAGGAGGCGGTTTTCTTAAGCTTGAGGATTCCACTATCTCTAGGATCTTGAATCTAGAAATTCCTAAGACAAAAAAAAAAAAAAAAAAAGGTTCGCAGCCTTTTAGTTCTTGTCGGATTCTATAGGAAATTCTTGCCTAAGGTTTCAGAAATTACTTCAGTTCTGTCTTCGTTATTAAGAAAGAACTCCCCAAATAAGATTGTTTGGTCCGATTCTTGCAATGCATCTTTAAATTTATTAAAGGCTAACTTTTTCAAATCACCCATTTTAAGATTGCCTGATACTCGATTTCCTTTTATCCTTAGAGTCGACGCCTCTGGATCGGGAATCGGTGTTACACTTATGCAGGAATTTGATGATTTTCTACATCCAATTCTGTATGTCAGTCGAAAATTGACACCCTCCGAACAAAAATATCCTATTGTGGAGCGTGAGCTTCTGGCTGTTGTAAATTGTTTTTCAAAACTCCAGAGATACCTCATTGGAGCAAAATTTGTCTTGGAGACAGATCAGAGAGCCCTATCCTATCTGAAAACTGCAAAATTTCGTAATGAGCGGGCTGCCAGAGCATCACTTGCGCTCCAACCCTACGAATATGACATTCGTGCCATCAATGTCAGTCAAAACGTTATTGCGGATGTATTGTAACGTGGTGTAAAAGACTCACTGTCACCCAACAACACAGCAAATGCAGGTACCATGTGAGTGTAGTGATTTTTGATGTTATTGCGTGGTTGTTATGTTACCTAGTGTCCTGGATGAGGTCAGCTGTGAAGGCTCCTGATGATAACAGTTTATGTGAGTTACAGAAGGCCTTTCTGCTACCACTTATGACCTCAAACAGACATATTCTACTATTATGTATGTTAGCTACGTTAAATGTCTAGGGTACTGAATTGTGATGTGTAGGTAATTAAATATACAGACACACACATGTAAATACTAAGTCTAATACTAAGAATAATAATCTCTATGATAAAATCAACTAACACTGTCTTTAAAAAGTTTAGATTTGACAATCTTTTAAATTTATTTAGTCCTGAACCAAATGTTTCTTCTGGTCAGGACGTATGAAATAATATGTATTTATCAATAAAGGTGCATATATATTGAACAATCAAATGAAAATTTTATACATAAATATATTGTTACATTGGTTGATATTAATATTGACTACAGTGTCTTTGGAAGAACTAGCACTGGATGTCTAGTTGGGGTGGTGTCATCATGCCCAACCTCTGTTTTATAATGTTCATGTCTTTGAAATATAGACCTGCAGTACAGTTTTTATCAACACGATTTTGGTTTATTTATTTATTTGTGGAACCAGTGTGATGAATCTACAGCAGGCCAGGTTTTCACTTAACTGGTCTGTGATGATGCAGTACAGAATTCTAGTGGCCCACTCCTCACAATAGCTGGAGTAAAATGTTAGGCTGCTTCTGCATCCACTCTTGTACTTCTACAAAAGCATCTGGCACTAGCGTGGTGCCAGACCAGAAACTCTGAAACCAAAATTTGTGCCATGTGTCACACACTGCTTAATGCACCAATTTTACACACACAACAAAGCAAACAGAACTTACAAAGATTGGGTCAGATCTCTCTGACCAACTCAGCACATCTCACCCAGGTGGTATCAAATAGTACCAGTTTCCAAAGACTGCATTGCATCCGAAATATGTTCAATAGTTTCCTCTTCCATCCAATAAGGTGGGTGTTATGTTCCCACTGATCTCAAATATAGATCTGTCTTCTATAGTCTTTGATATGCTTTCTATTATTATGTGTTTGTCTCTAGGCCCTGGCTGTCGCTGGGGACCTAGAATAAGCACTCACTTGTCGTAATCATTTTTTTTATGATATGGCAGTATCAATCACTCAAAATATTAAATGTTAAATAAAAGGGTTAATGAATTTTTCTTCTTACCACAATTCAAAATGCGAAAACACAGTTACGTTGTACTAGTAAAACTCAGCTGAGCTGCTGGCTATAGTATGGCGTCCCACTGATAATATATAATATCTTCTGGAAAACACTCATTTAGCAGTAACGAACTGTGTTTAAGGACAGTCTTTTAAAAATGGCACAAGCGTGCGTCTCTTTTTCAATAACATAAATGCTTTTGTCCAATCAGCGGACTTCCCCTCTACTTTTTCAAATATTCAAATTAAAAGTCCAATTTCAGTCCAATCTCTGTCTAGTGTGTAGTATTTGTCTGTCGGTCCGTCTGTCTCAACTTGGTTTTTCCCCAAAATTACACTTGTTTTTTGGACTAACTACAAGAAAAAACTACACAAATCTGCCCCACTTACTTATACGATTTCTATGCTAAGTTATTTTTAGCTACTATCCTCCTACTTTGCTCCTAGTCCAACTGCAGTTTGTTTTTATGCGTTCGGCTCAAGGACGCGTCAAAATGTAACTTTAGTGAAAATATGCACAAAAAACTGTTTGCTAGTCTGTATTGAACAATACAGTCTTTCGTCAATATCTTCCGTGTTATCTGTCCGTCTGTGTAATTAAAAGTATATTATTTGTCAGATTAAGATGGGCTATCAAACTAGCTAGTTTTTATCCTCCTAACTTTATTATTAAAGAAAAACCTACTTTTCTCAAGGTTAGTTTTGAACTTTGTTTTTGAACCTTCGTCCACGGCGTTTGCCGCTATATTCAAACAAAACAACCAATTACCGTAAAACGTCCAAGATACGACTGTTTCTAACAAGAGCTAAGGTCGTTTTTCTACCAATTCCTTACATTGTGTCAACTAGTGGCGTGATTTCTTCTTTCAAAACTACAAATTGCGTCTTTTAGACTTTTATATTCAAACACGTGTTCTGACCGTCATATTTTTTCTTTTATCTCCGTTTCCCTCCCGTCTAAAAGGGTAAACCGTTTAGTCTGCATGTTCTAACTAGTTAATGTTCAATGACCCTAGAAAACGCTGGCGTAGGTGAAGAAGCCTCGGCATATCTTGCCTATATTTTTATCCCTACATGTTATGTTACCTATTATCTTTATAATTGGAGGAATTTTAACGTTGCATCACTGTAATTTCACCACACATCTCCCCACCTGAGAACATGCACTAATGCAAGTTCCAAAACCAGTGATACACATAGATAAAATTAACTCCTCCCGCCTGCCAACTACTCTAATTTTGATCACAGGGGTGCCTACTGAGGAAATCTGCACCGACATTCTGTGATCCCGGGATATATTCAATATTAAACTGATAAGGTTGCAACAATAAAGACCATCTTAACAATCTTGCATTTTCATGCTTGGCCTGAGATAAGAACACGAGCGGCTGGTGATCCGTCTGGACCACAAAAGTCCTACCATACAGATAGATTTGGAACTTTTTTATTGCCCAGATTAACGCTAAACATTCTTTTTCGCTTGTGGAATATCCTGCGGCTTGCATAAGCGACTGGGTTCAGTTCCCCAATGGGTGAAGAGGACCTTTGCAACAGAGCCGCCCCCTGGCCTACATTGCTTGCATCTGTTCTCACCACAAAGTCCCGAGTCAAATCAGGCAATTTGAGAATAGGCTTGCTAGTGAGTTTTTCCTTTAACTCTTGAAATGCCTATTCACATTGTGCTGACCAAACAATTTTATCTGGATTTCCCTTGCGAGTCAGATCAGTCAGAGGAGCACATATAGAGTTAAAATTTTTGATATATTTTTAGTAAAACCCACATAACGACACGAATGATCGCACGTCTTTTTTTGTTTGTGGTCTAGGTGCTCTCTGCAGTTTTTCCAAGTTCTTGGGATCAGGGGTCATGTTACCCTGATATACAGTATGTCCCAAGAATTCCAACTCTTTGCATCCAATACAACATTTTGTTGGTCTAGCAGTTAAGTTCGCTTCTCTAAGCCTATCAAATAACATATTCAGAGAGTTAATGTGGTCTTCAAGTGTTTCTGTGGCGACGAGAATATCATCCATGAAATTTGTGATACATGGATTATTCAAGGGATCCAACAATTTGCGCATCATCCTAGAAAATACACTCGGAGCATTTTTCAGTCCGAATGGTAGTATGTTGAATTCATAATGTCCTTCCGAGGTGCTAAAAGCTAAATAAGGTCTAACTTCAGGCTTCACTGGAATCTGGTAATAGCCTTTGCTAAGATCCACCTTCGAAAAGTATTTTGCCTTGTTCAATCTGGCAAATAACTGTTTTGTGTCCGGTAATGGATCCACTTGTCCTTCTGTGACAGCTTTCAGTTTCCTGTAATCTATGCACAGTCTATGTTCCCCAGACGATTTCCTCAACAAAACTACACTGGAGCTAAAAGAAGATTCACTGTGAGAAATAATCCCTTCTTTCAACAAATAATCTATTTCCTCTTTCAATGCCTTCTTTTTAGCGAGCGGAACAGAATAGGCTCTCATACAGATTGGGTTTGAGTCTACCAGCTTCATGTCATACTGTAGCAAATTTGTATGTCCTGGTTTATCTGTTAATACATCTGTATGTTCCTCCAGAACCTGTTGAACTCTCTCCCTCTGATTTTTAGTCAGGTGCTTACTGACTTTTACCTGTGCGGCTGTCTCACAGGGATGTAATGGGTATTCATGTGAGGTGAGTGGTTCCTTTTTCATTTTAGTTGCGATAGCCAAGGTCAGTAAGGGGGTGCTTTCCTGGATTGGTCTGTCCAGATACTTCTTTAAAAGGTTCACATGATATATCTTTTCCTTCCCCTTTTTATCAGTTTTATAGTTTGTTCTAGACACCTTCTCTAGAACCGTATATGGACCTTGCCATCCAATTTGCAACTTATTCTGGCTGCCGGGTAGTAGAAGAAGCACTTTCTCTCCCACAGCTAATTCTCTGTCCTTTGCTTTCCTATTAAAATACGCTGCATGTTTCTTCCTGGCTTGTCTCAAATTATCATTTGCCAGTTTCCATCCAGCTTTCAGACAAGTGGTCAGCTCGTTCACATATTGATATGATGAGGTAACAGTCTTTTCTGCTTTCTCATCTGTCCAGGTCCTTAATAATGCTTCTAATGGACCTTTTATTGGCCTCCCAAATAGCAGGGTTGCGGGAGCCATCCCGGTTGAACTATGTGGTACCTCCCGATACGCAAACAACGCGGCGGGCAGAAATTGATCCCACATATCAGGTTTTTCATGTGCCAGCTTCCTCAGGATAGAAATGAGAGTCCCATTGAACCTCTCTACCTGGCCGTTCCCTTGTGGATGGTACGGACTACAATGAAAGTGTCTGGCTTGAAATAGCTTAAAAACTTCTTCCGTTAGTTTCCCCTTGAACTGTGAGCCATTATCAGTCAAGATTTGATGCGGGAATCCTAATCTTGTGAATATTGTAAGTAGTGCCTCTTCTACATGTTTCGAATTAATTGACGGCAGGGCCACCGCCTCTCCCCACATAGAACAAGTGTCCACCAGAGTAAGGATGTAACTGTTCCTCCTCTTGGTCCGAGTGAGAGGTCCCACAATATCCACTGCAACCCTCTCAAAAGGTGTTCCCACTATGGGCATTTCCCCTAGAGTTGCAGGAGCAGTCCAATGCTTTGGAGCTACCCTTTGACATTCTGGACAGGATTTGACATATCTTTTTATATCTTCCGTTATCCCTGGCCAGAAGTAATGACAAGCTATACGCTTTCCTGTAGCGCTGATCCCCATGTGACCACTGAAGGGAATCGCATGCCCTAGTTCCATCACTTTATCCCTATATGAAGCGGGAAGAACCAGCTGGTTGTGACCATTTGTTCCAGTTCCGGCCTTCCTGTATATCAATTTGTTCTTCATAAAGTACTCTCCCTTGCTTGGAGGTGTGTGGCATTTGGGCAATTTTTTAAAACATGGCTTGAGTGTCCTATCCTCAGCCTGCGCCTTCCTCATCTCTTCTGGATGAGCATTTACAGGTTCACCTTCTTCCTTCTTTTTCTGTGACCTGGTCTGCACTGTCGCCATGATCACAGGTCTCTCGGGATTCCCCAAGAAGACGTATCTACACCCCAATATCAGAGGGTAGATTGGTTCATCTATTACTGCTGCTCTGATTTCTCCTTCCACATAGCGAGTTTTCACCGTTATCCTTGCGATGGGAAGTGTCATGAGTGGTATGTCCTTAGTCGCCCCTTGTATTTCCACTGTTTCTGTGGTATACTGACTTGGGTCCACTAGGCTAGACTTCACAACTGAATCATAATCCAAACCTGTATCATATAGGCACCTTATGGTGACCCCATTACAAATAACATCCTCACAAACTGGGGGGTGATAAGGTTCCTGCTGTCCATTAGGATTAACCTTTAATCTCTGGTTCCCCGATTTCATTGCAGCAATGTTTGAAGGTTTCCTTTTACAAAATTCGGTGTTATGGTTATCTTTCTTACACCATTTGCACCATCTTTTTCCTTGGTTAAAAGGTTTTCTTTCATTATATTTTTTGTCATTGAACTGTGAGTTTCTATCACGATAATCATTTCGTGGCCTATCAAAGTTTGTCCTGCCTTTATTACCTTGTTCTCTGGTATCAAATTTACTAAAGTGCTGTGGAGATTTAAAATTTTCTATATGCTTCTTTTTAGTGCCACTTACCTCTGCCTGGGCTGCCTGATACCTCTCAGCGACATTCAATTTTCTCAGGTCTGGAGCCATGGACTCTCTTAATTGCTCTATCATGATCATCTCTTTGAGATCTTGGGTCTTCCCCAGAGCAGTCCATTTCTCCAAATAGGTTTCCAGTCTGGCAGAGAATTGGTGGTATGTCTCCCCAGACAAAAGTTTGGCATTTCTAAACTTCTTACGATAAAATTCACCATTCTTTTCATATCTCAATAACAAAGCCTGCTTTAGCATGTCATAATTGTCTTGGTCGTCTCTATTCATCTTAGCAAAAACTTCATAAGAAGTACCTCTAAGCCCCTGGGATAACTTAAGACTCCACCTCTCTCTCTCCAACCCATACGTAGTAGCCAATAGTTCAAATCTACTGAGGTACCCCTCGATGTCATCGTCTTTCTCAACAAAATGGTCTAAATGAAACCCCATAGCTGAGGTTGAGGCTCCCTGACTAGGCGTGGCATCTGAGGGAAAGGGGCTGGCACCATTTTCAGGAGCATGGCCTTGTAATTCCAGCTCCCTTAGTCGTAATTCGTGCTCCCTTTGCAATCTCCTATCTTCTGCTTCCCTTTCGGCAGTCAATCTCTTTTCCTCTCTTTTTGTAGCTAATCTTCTTTCCTCTCTTTCTGTAGCTAATCTTCTTTCCTCTGCTTCCCTTTCAGCCTTTTTTCTTCTAATTGGAGCCTCTTTATTTCAGCCTCCCTATCTGCCTCCAATGCCTTAGCCTCTTTGTCAGCCTCAATCTGCAGCCTCTTAAGTTCTTTGTCAGCCTCAATTTGTAACCTCTTCTCTTCAGCTAACCTCCTATCTTCCCTTTCAATATACTTGTCACATTCTGAAGTTACATACTGAATTAAAACCTGACCCTCCATGTTCATCTCCTTCGCCGTCAGCACAGCAGCCGATCTAAATTTTGCTAGATCTGCCATACTATAACACACAATTTAACAATGACTAAGGTAATTCCAAGTATATAATTACTAAGGTAATATATTAATTAATTAATTAGTTACCACTGGCTGTGAAGATTCATCAACTTTTATTTTCCACTTTTAATTTAAGGGACACTTTTAAATTTATACAACTCTGTCCCCACTAGTTTACTTCCCAGACCAGGAGACCCTAATATCTTTGATAAACCTAAATCCCGGGACAAGAGCTACCCAATATTTATAGTGGGAGAGGGTTCAAATCCCGGACAGAACCCCAATATTTGTAGTGGTTTTTGATGTTATTGCGTGGTTGTTATGTTACCTAGTGTCCTGGATGAGGTCAGCTGTGAAGGCTCCTGATGATAACAGTTTATGTGAGTTACAGAAGGCCTTTCTGCTACCACTTATGACCTCAAACAGACATATTCTACTATTATGTATGTTAGCTACGTTAAATGTCTAGGGTACTGAATTGTGATGTGTAGGTAATTAAATATACAGACACACACATGTAAATACTAAGTCTAATACTAAGAATAATAATCTCTATGATAAAATCAACTAACACTGTCTTTAAAAGTTTAGATTTGACAATCTTTTAAATTTATTTAGTCCTGAACCAAATGTTTCTTCTGGTCAGGACGTATGAAATAATATGTATTTATCAATAAAGGTGCATATATATTGAACAATCAAATGAAAATTTTATACATAGATATATTGTTACATTGGTTGATATTAATATTGACTACAGTGTCTTTGGAAGAACTAGCACTGGATGTCTAGTTGGGGTGGTGTCATCATGCCCAACCTCTGTTTTATAATGTTCATGTCTTTGAAATATAGACCTGCAGTACAGTTTTTATCAACACGATTTTGGTTTATTTATTTATTTGTGGAACCAGTGTGATGAATCTACAGCAGGCCAGGTTTTCACTTAACTGGCCTGTGATGATGCAGTACAGAATTCTAGTGGCCCACTCCTCACAATAGCTGGAGTAAAATGTTAGGCTGCTTCTGCATCCACTCTTGTACTTCTACAAAGCATCTGGCACTAGCGTAGTGCCAGACCAGAAACTCTGAAACCAAAATTTGTGCCATGTGTCACACACTGCTTAATGCACCAATTTTACACACACAACAAAGCAAACAGAACTTACAAAGATTGGGTCAGATCTCTCTGACCAACTCAGCACATCTCACCCAGGTGGTATCAAATAGTACCAGTTTCCAAAGACTGCATTGCATCCGAAATATGTTCAATAGTTTCCTCTTCCATCCAATAAGGTGGGTGTTATGTTCCCACTGATCTCAAATATAGATCTGTCTTCTATAGTCTTTGATATGCTTTCTATTATTATGTGTTTGTCTCTAGGCCCTGGCTGTCGCTGGGGACCTAGAATAAGCACTCACTTGTCGTAATCATTTTTTTTTATGATATGGCAGTATCAATCACTCAAAATATTAAATGTTAAATAAAAGGGTTAATGAATTTTTCTCCTTACCACAATTCAAAATGCGAAAACACAGTTACGTTGTACTAGCAAAACTCAGCTGAGCTGCTGGCTATAGTATGGCGTCCCACTGATAATATATAATATCTTCTGGAAAACACTCATTTAGCAGTAACGAACTGTGTTTAAGGACAGTCTTTTAAAAATGGCACAAGCGTGCGTCTCTTTTTCAATAACATAAATGCTTTTGTCCAATCAGCGGACTTCCCCTCTACTTTTTCAAATATTCAAATTAAAAGTCCAATTTCAGTCCAATCTCTGTCTAGTGTGTAGTATTTTTCTGTCGGTCCGTCTGTCTCAACTTGGTTTTTCCCCAAAATTACACTTGTTTTTTGGACTAACTACAAGAAAAAACTACACAAATCTGCCCCACTTACTTATACGATTTCTATGCTAAGTTATTTTTAGCTACTATCCTCCTACTTTGCCCCTAGTCCAACTGCAGTTTGTTTTTATGCGTTCGGCTCAAGGACGCGTCAAAATGTAACTTTAGTGAAAATATGCACAAAAAACTGTTCGCTAGTCTGTATTGAACAATACAGTCTTTCGTCAATATCTTCCGTGTTATCTGTCCGTCTGTGTAATTAAAAGTATATTATTTGTCAGATTAAGATGGGCTATCAAACTAGCTAGTTTTTATCCTCCTAACTTTATTATTAAAGAAAAACCTACTTTTCTCAAGGTTAGTTTTGAACTTTGTTTTTGAACCTTCGTCCACGGCGTTTGCCGCTATATTCAAACAAAACAACCAATTACCGTAAAACGTCCAAGATACGACTGTTTCTAACAAGAGCTAAGGTCGTTTTTCTACCAATTCCTTACATTGTGTCAACTAGTGGCGTGATTTCTTCTTTCAAAACTACAAATTGCGTCTTTTAGACTTTTATATTCAAACACGTGTTCCGACCGTCATATTTATTTCTTTTATCTCCGTTTCCCTCCCGTCTAAAAGGGTAAACCGTTTAGTCTGCATGTTCTAACTAGTTAATGTTCAATGACCCTAGAAAACGCTGGCGTAGGTGAAGAAGCCTCGGCATATCTTGCCTATATTTTTATCCCTACATGTTATTTTACCTATTATCTTTATAATTGGAGGAATTTTAACGTTGCATCACTGTAATTTCACCACAGTGAGGTTACAGCCAACCTATTATCTGACTTCGTTTCGTGTTGACCCGTGGAACATTGCACTTTTGGGAACATTTTTGGCTGACAGTGCTGATGCTTGCGGGAATTTTCAGATTTATTGCTGCTGTCCAAGGATAGAATGTACAATGACTCGGTGAAGAATGCCAACGCTGAAAACTATCTTGAATTTTCTCATCTGAAATTGAAGGAAATCTCTCAATGACTCTTTTGACGGTACTTACAGTTGTTGATCGGTTCATTTGGCACCTGATGATGATGAATGCTGATATCGCCAATTTCGAGTTGTAATTCTTTTTACTCGTCGCATTACGTGGATGTCTTGTGTCTTATTAACAGTGGTCATACTCGGTTTATGGGCAAACACACACACATTCATTAATAATCTAAGAATCATGTGACATTTGGATATTTTGAATGTAAAATCTTGGTTTATTCTTTTATTGGGAACGGCGTCTACAGATTAAGAGACGTAACCCCAGGATGCTTCGCATGGTCAAGGGGAATTACCAATAATACTTCTATCTTGCCTTTTTCGGTTTGCTATCCGTTTGGACTTTGCACATTCGTACTTAAGTGAACATACTATAATATGGCAGAGAATCAGGGACATTAACTTTGTGCTTATTTGGAAATATTTTCGCTGGACTTTGGTTTAATATTCCATTGGTGTGTGTAATACTATTTCACTATGCATTTTAACTACAGTGCTTTAGTTGGCTGTTAATTAATTTTAATTCGCGGGATGACATTCAGTCTTTGATATAAGACATTAATACACTTATGCTAATAATTGAGTGAACATGTTGAGAGTTCTCAATACTGTTGTCTATTCGTACCATACATCAGCGTATTCTTGCCTGATAGGTCACATACTTCATTGGGTGCAAGAGAAAAAAAAATTATTGGCACCACAATACACTTTTTCTGACAAGTACTTAAGATATACACATGACTTTAATCTTTAAGCGTACGATGTTGCATTCATTCACTCTACTAATATGATTGTCTATTTCATTTAATCTATTTACGCTGTTGCATATTGGTTTATTCTTTGATGTTTTGCATTATTGCTGTTGATCAATAAGTTACTTAATTGACAACAGATACTTGACTTGAATGATAGGTGTTATTGAACGGTGTGAGGTATGTGAGTGCATGTATATCTACCATCATTGTTAAATTATGTTGGATACTTTTAGTTATGGCCACCTCACATTGCTGTTAAAAAGGATCTTGTTCGTAGTAGACTTTGGCTCTGGTTTTAACCATTGACCACACTTTTAGAGTTAAATTGCCTACTCTATGACAGAAACCTGGACGTTATGCTATTTCGTACTCACATTGAAGTTTGATGATACCATATTTCACTCTGGTGATGTTATACTCACACCATGGGAATAATGAAAACTTTGTTTCCATTATATTTGTGGGGGGAGGGGGGAAGGAGTAATGTTATGATTAAATTTCATAACGATTGTGTCGATATCATTAGGTAGCTCGACAGGGCTCCTTGTTTGTTTATTTTATACGGGAGTCATTTATTAATGCAGGAAGTGACGTCATGCCACTATGGTGATTTTGGTAGACGTGAAACTAAGAACGCAGAAGTGCAGAGATCGTCTACAGGGCCTTCTACGATTGTGTGTCATGGCGAGTGGACGGATGTGTTTAAGCTCCTGAAAATATATTAGTGTACATCCCTATGTTATTCCATCACTAGTACATCAAGATCTTCTGTGAGGTGTATCTAGTATCTTCATTTAAAGGGAGTATGGATTCTCAATGTCGAGTATACCGCTCCACCTATGTCCCAGTCTTGACATATGGATGCGAGTCATGGGCAATGACTACAACCCATAAAAGCCAGATCTAAACCTCAGAAATGAGGTATCTGAGGAAGGTGGTTGAAGTAACAAGAAGAGACATGGTACGCAACCATACGATACGTCAAGGCCTTAAATCCTACCCCCTGCAGACCCAAGTGGAACAGTCCCAATTGGGATGGTTTGGCCATGTCTGCAGAATGGGAGAGGATCGGATACCACGACAGGCATGGGAGACAAAGAGCCAAGGATCCTGACCCCGAGGACGACCCAGAGTCCGATGGGAGGACAACATTAGACAATCTTTGAAGGACCGAGGACTAGAATGGAACCAGGCCAGGAGGAAGACAGCCGATAGGATAGTCTGGCGCTCTCTCTTCCAAACCTCTACACCTCACGGTAGAAGGGGAACGACTAAGTAAGTAAGTAAGCTATTTAAGGGACAAAATTAATCCGCGCAGTAAGTTGAGTGATTCACTCGAGGGCTTATATAAAGAGATAGCGAGCGGCAAACAGGCCAATTTGAAGATTCAGACGAGACGAGAGAGAAACGAAGTTAGGCTGGCCCTGTGTCGGTAGAAGAGGAACAGAGACATGACACGTGAGTTTGATTTAAAAGCAGATTAGCTTATTTCCTAGTGAAATTACCATTATTTCCCTGTAGCTTTAGAATTATATTGAGCGTGGCTGTTTTAATGTTTAGTGAAATAAATAAATAGATGTTTAATGAGGAGATTTCTTTTTAGGACATTAGATGTAGTTCTGGAATGATAGATGGGTGAAAATAATGTGTGGATAGGTTTCATTAGGCACGCTAAGCCCAAATCACGGCTGCAAGAGTTTTAGTAGGAATTATTTCATCCATCAGAACAGGCAAATATAGTATGAAACTATCTCATACATGAAACCAGGCAGAGAAGCGATTTATTTCTTTAATTTAGATAATATTTACTATTTGGGAAGATGGCAACCGGGAGGACCACGTGTTGATGACCATGCGTAAAAGAAGGGGCCAAGGAGTCTGCATTTAACACTCTTAGTTATCACTTAATGTTACGCAGTTTTATATCGTGTTAATTGACACGTGGGTGAAAGTAGATTAAATGTAATTTTCCCCAGTAATAGAACAGAGTTTTCGTGTTAAATTTCCGTTAGAAGATGTATTTAATTCCAGTTTTGTTAAGTTAAGAATAATTATATTTTATTCTTTAATGTAAGAGGAATTAAGTGTATATCACGATTATTGATTATTCTACTGTTTATCTTTGGTGGGTTACTTTGAGGTGAGAATAGTCATTTAGATTTCTGGAGAGCGCGAGGCCACTCCTTGGTGCGTAAGGCACGTTGAGTCAGGTGTTTCTCTGTTTGCTCCTTGTGGAGCATGGAAACACCAATGCGGCTGGTGTCCATCACAAGCCGACAAGAAGCATTGTTATGCTATTGCAGTGGTTGTTTCGGTAACGATGTGTTTCATGTGATGAGATTCCCAGGCTCATCCGTGGTCATATACGACACGCTTGTTGCCAGGTGCACCAGTCGTCACATACGACATGCTTCAGAGTGCAGAACGAATATTGAGATAGATCAGTTGCGAGGTGGTGGTTTATTCTCATTATTGAGAGTATTTGTTGTACATATAGTTGAATATTATTTTATGTCCATGTTATTATTATTTGATTATGGTTATGTGTAGAATGGTTTGTGAGAGCACATGGGCTCACTTGAAGATATATATTTCTCTTCTCCGCTCCTGATGGAGCATGGGGCCACCAGTGTGGTTTGCCTCCGCTTGAAGTATTCATATGCTCGAGCAGTAGTGGTTTCGGTAGCAACCTATATTACACGGTGAGATTGCCAGCCTCATGCACAACACCATATTAGTATCGCTAGACGACATGCGTGAGTGTGTGTGTGTGTGTGTGATAGTTGGGTGTGTGCTCTTGCAGTAGTGGTTTCGGTAGCAACCGATGTTACACGGCGAGATCGCCAGCCTCATGCACAACACTATACTAGTCGCATTGGATGACACGCATGAGTGTGTGCGTGTGTGTGCATGATAGTTGAATGTTTCACGCAGTGTAGAAGGACAGTTTGACAGGTGAGAGCATGGGGTCTCTGATTATTTAACTATGATTTTAACCAGTCGTTGCTTTGTTTGCTTCTTCAGATTAGCAATCGAGCACAGGCTGAGTGTTTGTTTGGTGTTTGGTTTGTTGGTTTATTTGTTTAATGTTTGCTTCAGTGTGCTCTTAGTCACTGAATGGGTTGTAAAAATAAATACAGCCCCTGCCTTAAGAATCAGAGTTTTATTGTTGAATCGGGTCGGTTGCGAGTGTGCAAGAGAGTGATCAAATATCACAACATCATCATCATCTCGCCCACCCTATCACAGAAAGAACAGAAGATGCGCAGATCATATATTCACCCTCATGAACATCATAGAGCAGTGCTCAGAATCGCAGAGACAGCTATACATTAACTTTGTTGATTTTGAAAAGGCTTTTGACAGCATACTCAGGGACAGCCTATGGAAAATACTGCGGGCTTATGGAATTCCCAGCTGCATTGTTTCCATTATAAAAAGCCTCTATTCTAACTTTACCTCCAGTGTTGGATTGAGTAATCTTTCGAAGGGAAAACAGGAGTACGACAGGGATGCCCCTTATCAACAACATTATTTTTGACAGTCATAGATTGGGTGATGCGCCAGACAACAGAGGGCAGTCCAAGAGGAATTAGATGGACAACATTTTCTACACTGGAAGACCTGGAATATGCAGATGACATTGCATTACTCCAACATTCACATCAACACATCCAAGAAAAAACCGATAGACTGAATAAGTATAGCCAGCAGGTTGGTCTGAACATCAGTTGTGAAGACGACAGAGGTCATGACACTCAATAAGGGCAATCCTGAGCCAATAACAATAAGGAACCAGAAGTTAGAACAGACAGACACATTTACTTACCTAGGATGCATAGTAACTGTGATAAACGAGCGCAAAGGCCTTATTGCTCTATCTTTTCCTACATCTTTCGTATTGTATTTTCTCCGACATTTGCTCTTTCATGCAACATTTGCGATCCATATTTGCTATTTCATCGTTGTGATTACTCGCGACCGGTATCTAGAGAACCACATTTGTTCTTTCATCGGGGGAAATAAAAGTCCTTTGATTGAGTCCACATGCCTGACATTATCGTTTGAAGCCCACATTGCATCGTGATAAATCTGGTAAAAACACATATGGTTATCCGAATCACACATCTGGGCATGCTGTAATTTCTGTGACACCACATTGGACGCTCAGATTGGCCAGGGGAAAACGTCTCATGCTGTAATGGTGTTATCTTGGGTCGGCCGCGGTTCAGACAAGCGTTGGTTTACCACATTGGACGCCCAGCTTGGCCAGGTGACTTCCAGAAATATATAATACCGCATAATCTACTAGAGTGAAGCAGTCCAGTTTTTTACCTTGTGAGGAAGAGATTAAACCCAAAAACGCATAGCCTAATACACGTGTTTATTCAGAGTGGATGATAATTCAGTTCTGTGATTAATTGTGTTCTTACAGGATTTTGCGAAGGGAAAAGAAGGTTAGTAGATCTTATACTTATTAATACATTTTCTTATTTTTGTTTATTTTAACCTCACAGCTAAAATGTGCGAAAGATAAAGTTTCAAATAATTCTTGGCATAACTGATTAATAAAATCAGAAGATTTTCCTAGAAGATGATAGGATGATAGGAGGTAATTAATAGTTCATATTTCACCTTTATCATCATCACAGTCTCCCATGCGCACACACTCTCATGCACAAGATATTTAACATCATTAGAATTGAACTCAGAGAGAGAGAGAGAGAGAGAGAGAGAGAGAGAGAGAGAGAGAGAGAGAGAGATGAATAATGAGCAGTAGTTTAAATGAAAGTCAACCAGTGATGTTAAATGTGAAAACTTACGAAGACTTTTGTGTGTCTTCAGTTCATCAGAAGTCTGAGTCTACACGCAACGTGTCTGACGTCTAACCAGAAATAAGTTATTAAAAACGGACATTTGGCTAGCAGAATTCGCCATAGGACATCTTTCATTCCTCAATTAAAAAGGAATATTGTCTCACCCACAAGTCATAAGGTGGACGCAGCATTTTTCGTCACCCTATACTGCTTGCAACTGGAAAGTGTCAATGAATTCGAATACTTAGGATCAATCATTAACAGCTCTGGCGACTGTGCAGTAGAAATTAAAAGAAGACTTGCAATTGCTTCACATAAGCTAATACAGATGAAAAACCTATGGCAAGGCACAAGCAAAGAAACAAAGTTACAACTGATCAGAGCATGTATATTCCCAGTAGCAACATACGGCTGCGAGACTTGGACACTCAATAAAACAGTTGCAAAAAAAGATTACATCATTCGAAATGAAATGCTACAGAAGGATGTTGAGAATACCCTGGACAGAAAAAAAGACCAACAGAGAACTACTGCACTCACTAAACGTACAGGATATGGCTCTAAATACCATCGCAATAAGGAAGCTGAAAATTTTTTCGGTCATATAAAAAGACATAATAGTCTGGAAAAAAACAGTGATGGAAGGCATGGTCCCTGGAAAAAGGGGAAGGGGTCGACCTAGACGACGGTGGACCCAGGACATCACAGAGAGTCTGAACTTGTCTTTGGCTGATGCAGGTCGACTTGCCCAGAATCGTGATGCGTTCAGAGCAGCTGTAATGGAGACAACGTTCTGGAAAGAATACGTCACATGATGATGAGATGATACTGCTTGCTCACAAGTTCAATACATCGTTATCACAAGTTCAATACAGAGTCATCATAAATTCAAATCATTCGAAAGATCATTAGTATCTGAAGTCAAGCAAAAGAGCTCAAAAGAGGAATCGCATATTTATACCACGTGCAACACACTCTTAAGCGCATTTTATGAAGCAGACTCGAAAGTATATGAATCACGACTACATACGCAAGATTATGAGTCTACATATCACTAACATTTCGTGAAGATATCCAGTCTGACCAGTACCGTCGGGAGATTAGACAACAGACCTTTTGTTCATATGACAGCTATTAACTGTTGATCAACACTACAGAGATATACTCAAACAGTGAAGGAATATACATAGATATCTCGTCAGCGTTCTCCGTACGACATCAGTATTCATCAGAACGTCCTCAGCTTAGAGATACCCCACTCGAAATAACGTATAACAACTTGGGACATTTTATGCATACATGTGAATCCTCATATCTAGGAGAAGCATTTAGAAACACATGGACTGTGTAGAGTACTCACCATTTTGGTAACACGTATCATATCACATCATCATTTCACTTTACACCAGTTCATTCTTAATTAACTATTACTTAATTAACTGTAATTTTATTATCTCATCTGTGTGTTTTGTGTGAATCGTCTTTCACCATCATCACGTTCTAACCATTACTAACCCTATGTGTGTGGATATTTCATTAATAAACCCAACGATCGGTTGACCATTATCAAGAGTTTGTTAATGTATCACTCGTGCTGTCGGTGTTACATATTCACCTATAGGAACCTTTCTCTACTCAGATGAGGTTGGGGGGCTTTTTCTTTACGGGATCTAAGGGCAGAAGCTAAGGTCGTGGGGAAAAAGAATTCTTTCCATAATTAATTAGAAAACACTGTCTAGTGGAAAGCATTCGCATTCCTGTCTTCTTGTCCCTATCTCGAATAGGTCTTTATTTTTTTTTTAACGAGCCAATTTCTAGAGACCTAATATCTATATCTCATAGACTATTCCTGGCAAAAACTACTGTAGTAGTTGCCCCAGTGACTCATCACACGACAGTAACACCAGACGGCGGAACAAGCAAGGACATTAACAACAGAATAAATAAAACGAAAACAGCCTTTGCTAGTCTCAACAACATTTGGAAGTCTTCCCAGTACAGCTCAAACACCAAATTAAGACTGTATGAGAGCTGTGTACTTTCTGTGCTTCTCTATGGTGTGGAGCGCTGGAGAGTAACAGAGTAGGAAATGTCGAAACTGTCCTCCTTCCACACAATATGCCTAAGGAAAATTCTCCGAATCTTTTGGCCGAATACCATCAGCAACCAAGCACTGCTTATTCGGAGTAACCAGGAGGACATGCACACCATCATAGCTGGCAGACGCTGGAGTTGGGTTGGCCACGTCCTCAGAAGGGACCCTGATACCATTACAGGAACAGCTATGCTATGGACCCCTGAAGGAAAGCGAAAGAGAGGCCGACCGAAAACAACCTGGCGAAGAACTGTGGAGGCCGAGATGCAGGGAATGAACCAGAGTTTGGGCACTGTACGAAGGATAGCCGCCGACCGAACAAACTGGAATCAATTTGTTGCTGCTCTACAAGACGCCACCAGGCGTGATGGCCATTGACTGCTATGACGGTCAACGGTTATTGATCAAAGAAGAAGAAGGGTTTTCTTTATACTGTCATACATTTGTCTAGTGTTGCCTATTTGCGCTGCGGTCTGGATGCTCTCATTCATCTGGAGCCAATAGTCATTTGCACAGCGTCGAGCAGTTTGTTGAACTTTGCTTCTCGTAGCCTTCAGGATCTGTCGGGTTCTAGCACTCGGTGAACGTTTGTATTCAATCGCAGCACCGCGCTTAGCTTCAATGACAGGTGTCATCACATCTGATGAAGCATCAAACCGGTCGTTTGACTAGTTTTCTTACCAAAGGTGGCAAGTGTAGTACTTTGAATGGTGTTCGCAGGTGCTCCCAGTTCTCTGTAACAGTATCACCATGCTGTGGGCTACTGGGCACTTTCTTGAAGGTCGCGGTAAGTTGAGCGATCATGACAGGGTCTGACATCTTGCTGGTATCAATGTGTGGTTTCTCTTCATGTCTGACACGATGGAGTTTTCTTGGTTGCGCTCTGATTTTGCAGCAAACCAAGGAGTGATCTGTATCACAGTCTGCACTATGGTATGAGCGAGTGGAGAGCACAGACCTAATAAGTGGTCTTTGTACGAGAATCAGATCCAGTTGGTGCCAGTTCTTGGATCGTGGGTGTCTCCATGACACCTTATGCTGGGGTTTTATCTGAAAGTAGGTGTTGGTCACGCAGAGGTCATGATGGACACACAACTCCAAGAGTCGTTGTCCATTTTCATTCATCTTGCCAATACCAAACCTACCCAGACATGAAGGCCATGAAACATTATCGGCACCCACTATAGCGTTAAAGTCACCAAGGACAACAAGCTGTTCTTGCCTAGGTATGCTTTTGATGACTGCTGCTAGATTCTCGTAGAACTTGTCTTTATCTTCTGAGGCAGAGTACAGAGTAGGATCATACACACTGACAAGGGTGATGGGCCCTAAGCTAGTTTGCAGGCGGAGCGTTAACAGGCGTTCTGATCCATTCTCGCTTGGTGCAACCATTTTAGTTAGCGATTATTTTTACCGCAAAACCTACAGCGTGTTCTCTAGTTTTATTAAGGTCTTTCCCTTGCCAATAAAATGTGTAGTCCTTCTCGCTCACCATTCCTGGGCCTGCCAGGCGCGTTTCCTGAAGTGCAGCTATATCCACCTGAAGTCGTTTAAGTTCGTCATTGATTAAGGCTGTCTTCTTGGCATCGTTTATGTCCTGCAGGTTGTCGGAAAGTCCAGTGAAAATAGTCCGGAAGTTCCAGCATCCCAATCTTCTTGTTTTTTTGTTTTATAATTGCTTGGTGCAAAATTTTCTATCCACAGTTCGCGTTTGACCCTAATACCCATGCACCCAATGGGGAAAGCAGACAGTTGCGGGACAACACCTAACTGACCTGGGGCTGCCAAGCTTGAAGCGCGCGGTAGCTGTCCAGTGAGATCCTAGAACCTCTCCCACTGTCGGAAGTAGCCCCTGGCGCCATGACCTACGCCAATTGGGCAAAATACTTAAAACCGGTAACTGCTACTTCCCGTGTTTTACCGACACCTATAGGGTGAAGCTGGAGTGTCTTCTCCAGGGCGCGAGCTTGGGCACAGTTATATGGAGATCAAGCTGTTGCCATGGCAGCATTTTCCCCCTTTCCACGCAGCCAGTAGATCCAAAGGAACGGCAGTAGCCGATACCGTTTGGTACCAGCCACGTCGCAGAAGTTGCCAGAATGATGTCGAATCAACATTAGACTGCCTTAGGTACTCCGACTCAGGATTTTTCCTCAGGGTTTACTCCCGAAACCTTTCCCATAAATGGATATTCCCGCTAGGCAGCGGTGGTTTGAATTCAGAGTTTTACCTTCTCTTAGATAGGCAACCAACCAAGGATTACGAGCCCTATCTGCCGGAAGCTACTGGTTTTAAGGCGCCAGTGATTCGCCTTTTGCATACATACATATACATATATACATCTATAATAGCAGATATACCCGGCGTTACTAGGGTTAAAAAAATAACTGAACTTTCAATACATCACCTGGTTCAGTACTTGTGAGCCCCCATTATTATCTGAGCAAGCAGCACCAACCCTCCACGGTTAGTTCTCGGATTAACTCAATGACAACTATACATCTCATCTCCAGCATATCTGCTCCAATCATGTTCTCTATTGTACCACATGTATCACGACCACATCTAATTCAATCAGTACCGCAACCAGGTGATATATTAAAAGTTCACTTACTTTTTTACTCGGGCAACGCCGGGTATATCTGCTAGTTACACATATGGAAAGTGTTCAGACTATGGAATCACAGAGAAATTCATTAGTCATTCAAGACTTCTATCAGGAGATTACGACATACTTGACCGTAACAGCGAACGTTTAGATTATTTTAAAATACTGGAGGGGAAAAAAAAAAGGGGGGGGGGGGTTGTTAGACAAGGGTCCCAAACGATTCTCTCCATGTTTATGTACTGAATAATGAGATAGATTAATGAAGGAAAGAACACATAAAATATAATTAATAATTGACAAACAACCAGAAGAAATCATTTAGGAAATGAACTGGTTGTACTCGTACTTTCCTGAGAGAGTGCGTCTTATCCTTGTCAATGTTATCTCTTTAATCTCTAACTATATTGGATGATGTCTGATTTAGTTCCGCTGATCTGTATTTGTTATTACAGCTGACAATTTCATATGGAGGATACGACAAAGATATTTTTAGTGAATGTCTGGAATTCAGACGTGACAGTCTAGTGACATGTCACGTTTGTGAGCCATAGAGTATGAAAGATTTTACACTTGCATTGAACAGCCTAATCTCATTTTCTTAGGACAGAGCTGGGGATTTCCATTATTGGTATGAAAGAGCTGAAGGCTTTATGTGTCCATTCAATGTCGTCCTGGTTTGCTCCTTCTTCTTTGTCAGATGTAATGTGTTTTTCCTTCTTTGTCTGTGTTACTTCCTAAGCAGGCAAAGCTGTGTCCTTGTTCCCAATAGCCTGGTCATTGATCGTAATCGGATCTGTTTGTCTATTATTTATTCTCATATTCTTTATTTTATTTTCACTTACGTATAGTCCTGTTTTATCTTCTTGTACACTTAGTCTTTTCCAGCATGTCCTGTTGTTTTATATAATGATGTCTATTGCCTTCCTATTTATTTTTCCGTCTTGTGAACTATATATAATTATCGTATTAAAATTAACCATATTATTAACGTGCAGCCTAGTATTCAAACTAACAGTATCTTCAGTAGACAGCGTTGAACTGGAGTTAATCGGGTCAGGAACAGAAAATACAACACTCAAATTAACACTGTCAGCCATAGACACCACTCAAAATACGGACTGGTCCATTTGAATCACAAGATTTTATTTATGCTGGTAACATTAAACAGACCTTGACCTAGGAGCTGGAAATTTAATATTGCTTTCGCATTAGACCAGGGATGGCAGTATTAAATGGAAAAGATGGCGAGGAAAAAGAAATATTCATGGCAGATATTTAAAAAAGAAATTTACCTTTAGGCACACGTTCAGTAAATAAGTAGTTTATATTTGTAAATGTGTAAATCAGTCTGATATGGATAACAGTAGGGTGATCACACAGTGTTGTTCTCGGGGGGTCTATACTAGAAAGTATTGGCCTACTGCTCAGGCATTTCGCAAAAGACAAATGATGTGATGTTGTGCGTGGTCTGGCAACATGGGTATCAATATATATAAAATCACAGCTTTTTCTGTCACTAACGCTAAGGGATGCAACTTTGGGTGAAAGTTAGACATTAATTGTATTGTTTCCCTTATATGTACTCTCCCGAAAATAGTAACACTCGACAAAGAAAAGTGCGCAAATGACGGTGTGCACAATAATATTTATAGAACTGTGTTATCTCGTATACACACATTGGGATCTTCGCTGCTGCTACGTAGTTCGTGTACTGTGGTGATGCACAGTGTTTAAAAAAAAATACTTTTGAATAAGCAGAATTGCCGTTAGGTATTGGTGCTTTAGAATTTAATTCCCGTCTTATGACGGGCTTTTACACTTGTGTATAATAAATTGTTATAGAAACTACCTCTGAAGGAACATGTACTGTGATGTAAACATCCTGCATGGTGTCCAGCTGCAGTGAGATGAATGAATGACATTTGAAAGTCCCAACTCAGAGCGTTATTGTTGTTGTTTTGTTTTTATTTTAGATAACTTAATCAGCATTATGTTATAAAAACGTGGATCCAAAAAAGCTAAAGTTGGTAGAACTTACCTGTGCGAAAACTAATTTGCTAGGTTTTAGTTGTACGAGCATATATTGCTGGGTCTTAGTTCTATGAAAATAAACAAATAGGCTTTAGTTATATGGACACAGAAGGCAAGACGTTAAATGTACGATCAAATATCTACATGCACCTATAAATTAATATTGAAACTATCAGTTCTTGACAATAATAGAAAAGAATATTTGTTAATGTATGATCTACTTTAGTTGAGTGTATATTCATTGCTGGGTCTTAGTTTATTCATTCATTTATGTAATATAGATCTGAATGACCTCCACAAACTTCATCTGGAAATTTATGGTGAAATCAGCAGAAGGGTTTTTACTCTCATTTCAGGCAATGTACAGTGTTTACCGTGTCTGCCCATTCAGGGATGTTATCAGCCCCGGATTTTCTTTGCCTTCCATATGTTCTCCGTTTACCTTCGATGGAGGATATCGAAAGGGAGTTATGACGAGGTTACATGAAACAGGTAGATATGATTTCGACGTTTCATTGAAAAAAAGTGGTCTTATACCCTGCATAGGTGTTTATCTTTCTCTCTAACAGACATTTGTTTGGTGCTATACTTATAGTGCGCATATTCTTCTGTAACATTATATGCTCGAAACATCTTCGCTATGTATCTGCAGGATGTCCAGCCCTCACACATGTAGAGATAGATCCAATACAAGTGTATTTGATTGTTTACACTTTTACAGATCACATTCAACCTTGTCTTGGGCAGCTGAGGCTCATTCAAGTCTTGTCTTGGATAAAGTGGACCCGAGTTTTGGTGAAACTGATCTAAAGTTAGCTTACCCATTTCACGTAATGTTCGGTTCGGAAACATGTTTCTTCGCCATGGGCTATTCAACCAATTCATGACAACAGCATATGTTCTTGTTACTTTCTCCGTTCTAGAGGTAGGTCTTAGTTCTGCTGTTCAGCTATCAGATCAATTTCCGAACGTAGATTACACAGTTCTGGCCGCCAATCGTTTTATGGATTGATTTATAATCGTGAAGCCTCCTGCATAAATATGTTCTAGATTATGTTGCATGGTGACCGGATACATCCCTGGCGAATAACTCCTACAGTTGTTTTGAAAATTCTCATGTCAATTGCTTGCACAACAGCATTCACAGCTTGATTCGATGAATTTTTCTCATTATGGTAAAACTTCTCAGACTCGATCGAAGGCTTTTGTGAAATCGATGAAAATATCATGTGTTGCTGGAGATGTTTTTCGAAATCTAATATTGAAGATTTGTTCTGAGGTACTTCTTTTTGGTCTAGAAGCCAGCCTGTATCCTCTGACAAGATTTCTTCTGATTTCTGTTTTATTCTGTTCAAAAGTATCCTTAACATCACCTTACTTGGATGACTAATAAGGCATGGTCTGTAGTTCTTGCACATTTTTAGATTTTTTCCTTTCATTTGGAAGCGGTATTACTAATGACTGCGTCCATTCTTTTGGCCATTTTTTTTTTTTTTGTACGGTCCATATCTTCTGGCAAATTGTTGTCATGATTTTTACTATATCTGGTCCTCCATATTTCAAGAGCTCTGCTGGGATATTATCCACACCCGGTGACTTCCCTGCTTCCATCGAACATATAGCCTCTTCCACTTCTTCCCGTAGTATTGCTGCATTTCCGAGTTCTCTGTTTTCGCACTTAATGTTGTTTAATATGCCTAAGTCAGTGTCAAGTTTACAGTTATATAATTCTTTACAATATTCTGTCCACCTTCTCATTACAGCTGTTTTTTCATTGAGCAGAGCCCCATTGCTATCTTCTATGACAGTTACCCTGGGCTGTTGGGGTTTTGATAGTCTTCTTAATGTGTCAAAAAACTGCCTTGCTGTTACCTTTTATTAGCCCCGTATTAATGGACTCACATTGATCAGCTACCCATTTTTCTTTGGCCTGTTTCATTTTCTTTCTAATATTTTTATTCACCATACTGTATTGCCATGCTGCTTCAGGAACCTCTTTCTTAACCTTTTTCATTTCCCGTCGTGTATCACATAACTTCAGAATGTCATCTGTAACCCATGGTTTGTTTATTTTCTTTCTTTTACCAAGTATTTCTGTTGCTGATTCAATGAGCACGTCTTTCATGTTCTCTGTGATTGAGTTGATATCATCCTCCAAAAAGTTGAGAGCTGCGAATTTTCCTCCAACAGTTGCCTCAAAGATTCCCGCGATTTCTGGATCTTTCAATTTGTCTAAATTGAATCTTAACTGAGAACATCTGTTTTGATTATAGTTCTTTTTGAGTTTAAGCTTGAGCGTCATCAATACCATGTCGTGATCACTACCAATGTCGGCGCCAGGAAAAGTCCTAGTCTTGGCTTTATTAATGCTGGACTTGAATCTTTTGGATACAAGAATAAAATCAATTTGGTTATGTATCTCAGTTTTTGGGGCATGCCACGTTGTTCTTCTTGATAACTTATGAGGAAATAGTGTATTTGCAAGGGTTAGTTTATAGTTGCTGGCAAATTCTAGTAGCCTTAGTCCTCGATCGTTGGTTTCTCCAGTCCCAAATTTCCCCACTGTGCCAGCCCAGTGACCGTATGCATCTGGCCCTATTTTAGCATTCCAATCACCTAGAACAATGAGAAGATCTTTCTTTGGAATTTTCTTAATTGCTTCATCCAAATTGTCATAAAATGTATCAATTGCCTCATCCTCATAGTCAGTAGTGGGGGCATATACCTGTATGATGGAGATGTTCTTTGGATGTGCTGCAATACGAATGGTGATAAGCCTGCTATTTATTGGGGTGCAGCTGATGACAGAGTTCAATCTATCTTTATGTACGATAAAACCTACTCCATGCTGATGTTTAGACTCATCTCCACTAAACCAAATTTTGTGACCATCATCCGTTATTGATTCACCTAATCCTGTCCATCTGACTTCTGCTAGGCCCAGGATGTCCCACGAGTATCTAACAAGTTCATGTGTTAGTTCTTTGACTTTTCCACACGCATATAGCGTGCGTACATTCCAAGTTCCAACAACAAAATTTTCTCTTGGAAGTTTCAAAACAGGTGTTTGTACCCCATTCGTTGACTTATCACTCTCAAGGGGCAATGAGAGCGCGGTCGTTGTTAATCCGGGCATCGGCCGATCCGGCAAATTATTACTGAGTTGACTTTCCATCATAACATTTCAGTGGGCAAGAGGTTTGCTTGGCGGTGCCCATCTCCTCTCCAAGTATCCTTGCAGGTACATACAAAAATGTACCTGGAGCAGTAACAATAGCCCTCAATAAATCTGTAATGTTTTGAAACACTGTCCGGTTGACACATCACACAAAAACCGCCATCTTGTTCACTCGGTAAACACAAACAGCGAACTCACATGACAGGCAAACTTGATGTTTTCATCTTATCAACAAATCCAGGAAAAATACTTATCAACACAATTCCAGAAAAATGCACAAGCCAAAAAAACACACTACACTTCATACAGTTCATTAATGAGGGCTGCAATACCTGCGGAATGCAGTACTCCAAAACGTTGACATGAAATGCACAACACACAAAGTGCGGCCTACCTGCCATCTTGTATCTCCCACATACAATTGATGGTAGCATCCTCGGCAATGAAGAGGCTGACAGATAGGCAGATAAAGGTGTAATGCTGCCATTCATTCATTCATAACTCTGCACTCCCAAAGGAGCATAGGCCTTCAACAAACACATGCCAAGTCCCCCTGTTACGCGCCATCATCTCAAGTTCTTTCCACGTTCTCCTCATCATTTTCACCTCTGTTTCCAGCTCTCTTCTCCATGTGCTTCTTGGTATACCTCTGCCTCTCTTGCCCTGGAGGTTCCAGAACAAGGACTGCCTTGTAATGCTATCAACAGGTTTCCTCAGTGTGTGTCCTATCCATCGCCATTGTCTTCTTCTCATCTCTTGTTCCACTGGCACTTGTCTTGTTCTTGTCATCAAAGTCTTGTACGCAAGCACCCATTTATGAAAGTCTGTAGCTTTTTGGTTATTGTCTTCGTTGTTCTCCATGTCTCAGAGCCATACAATAGGACTGACTTAACATTTGAGTTGAAGATTCTTATGTTCGTGTTGGATCCGATTTCTCTTGATCTTCATATATTTCACAATGCAATGAAAGAAGCTCTTGCTTTTTGTATTCTTAGTTTGATATCACTGTCTGTCCCTCCGACTTTGTCTATATTGCTGCCAAGATATGTGTACGATTCTACATCTTGTATTGGTGTTTCTTCAAGTTCAGCCCTGTTATCATTACCTGCATTTATTCTCATTATCTTTGTCTTGTCCCTGTAATGCTGCCATACCCTGGTAATAATAATAATCATAGCCTCTTTCAGTCATAACTGACTATGGGAATACGCCCCTGAGGTGACAGCTCTCAGCTACTTATTTTCGACGTTTTCACCGCTCTTCTGCTTGTCGTGAGAGCTTCTTTTCGCCCAATCTGAGGTGTCGCCATAGAGAGCATCGCCACTTGGTGTGACCGGCAGCTTCATCCTCCCAGGTAGCTGGATTTATGTCCAGTGCCCTCATGTCTCTATTGCACACATCTTTGAACCTCAGCTGCGGTCGCCCAACTGTTCTTTTACCATCTGCCAATTTTCCGGAGAAGATATCTTTCGGGATGCGACCATCATCCTTGCGGCGAACATGACCAAGCCAGCCTGATACAAGCATTATTTTTGAAGAGGCAAACAGTTTTATAAAAATCAGACACATAAACAAATGGGATGCAGAGCATCCAGTCCAGACAAAAACTGATGCATATTACAAGTTCAGCAGAAGAGAACAAGTAATAATTTTCAGACTCCTCACGGGCCAAACCAGATTGAGATACCATCTATTCAACAAGCTAAACATAGGAACTACCGATGAGTGTAAATGTGGCACTGATAAAATACTGCTGAACATCTGCTTCAAAGATGCCTATTATTGAGATGCAGATAGCCTCAAGCTGACCGCTACTTTCATTGACATATTCAAGTAGACGTCTGAGAGTGTATGAAGATTCATTGATTCCCCTTCTGAGCCCTGTGGAGCCCGGACCTTAAACAAATTTACGCCAAGCCTCCCTGTCCTGTGATATCAGCTTTAGATCTTTCTATATCTTCAGTATCCCTTTGATGACTGTATCAATTCCCTTCTCTATGTGTTTTTACGTTTCTCTTTTTTACTCAGCGAATTTCAGCACAAGGAGTGCCTTATAATGACATCGACTGGCTTAGCTTGTAAATGTGGGTCCAATCCAATGCTGGCGTTTTGCCCTTGCATCTTGTTCCACTGACGTTTGCCGGATTCTTTCCATCATTTCCACATTGGTAGTCTTGTCATACCATTTCAGTTCTTCTATTCTACGCAAGCATATCATTAATCTGTCAGTCTTAGCTGTGTGGATAAAAAAAATTGCGGAGGAGGAAACATGTTTTGGGGACACTTTTATTGATGTTACCAAATGTACTAGAAGGCAGAAAATAAATCTTCTAAATACAGAACGAAACTGTATGGCCAGTTACCATTACTCAGCAATAGAATGTATGGAAAATGTTTTTTCTGCGTTTTAATGCATTTGGTAAGTACAATAGAAGCATTCTATAAACGTGTTATTTCCGTTACTTGTTTTCTGATTTTAAGTCATAAATGAATATTAATTTTTCAGGCTCCGTAGATACATCTGTTCAGAGAACATTATATTTAAATATAATATACTTTGATAAGTTTAAACATTTAATGTAAAATTACAAGAATGTAGATAATTACTAGAGCTCTATTGAAAGTACAGACTCGCTGACCGAGTTGTTTGAAGAAACAGATTAAATTAATCAACATATTACTATTCACCATCCGACGCCCGTCCCTTTAAACACAAACCGTTGTCTATACCTGCAGTTGATTATTTCCTTTACATTAAAACCCTACCTTTATGAAGTTATTTCGACCTTATTTTGCATTGTTTTAGTTATTATAAAATCGGCTGGTTCAATGCTGGTCAAAACGAGATAGATTAAAATGTATCAGTGTCACGGATTGCCTCCCCTGCTTTGCAGTAGTGGTCCAACAATGGCCAAAACTCAAGAATGTCTAAATGGGTGGTCAAAGGTGTTTACCTTCGCAAAAGATTGCTCTTAACAGAGATGTAGATAGGAGTGTAATGGCGCTTCTATCCGAAGGGAGTGCTCACAAGATAATTCAGAAGTCAAGAACCATGCGGAATAGAGTGAAGGATTTAAGCAATGGTTTTTAGCCCGTTCAAGCCCACAGCTAAGTTATTTCAGGGAATTTCCTCTTATAATGATATAGCTTTGTTTAGAGGTAAATATATGTCTAGGTATTTATATACATATATTTATATATTAAAGAATCTGGCTCATACGTTTGCTTTCATACATATAAGCTGAATCAACTATTATTGTTTAGTTTTAAAACAACAGGTAACAAATTTAATAGTGAATAGTCCTTAACAGTTTAAAATACATATGGAAAGATTTGTGAAATTTTAATGGATACACATTTATCGTCATCGAGACGTAGATGGGAGTTTTAGGAAAATTTGCTGGTGCCTGTTTTACACAAAAAACTTAACTCTTGGTGAGTCCTGCAGGCAGCTGTGGTTCATCAATTCTGTGATGGCGAAAGCCTTCTCCACACTCTCTTCCACTGTAGGCGGTTAGGTTGGATGCTTTTCTCTCACACTAGCGGCGTTAGTACCACAAATCGTCTGATTGCTTGTAATCACGAACTTTAGAAAAATAGAAAAACAAATGCCTTCTGCTTACATTTGTTTCGAGCACTCTAACAGGCTCACGTTCCCGTTGTCCACCCACCAATGTTAAACTCTCAGAAGAATTTAATTCTCGAGCACGCACAACGTAACTCCGAGAAGATGGTTAAAATTCACCAGTATTACTCTAAGGATTAACGGGTAAAATGTATCTGGACAGTGAGAATATGATTTGTGCCTGAACTAACATTAACGAGTTACATAAATCTCACAATATGATATGCTACACTTGAGGCACATTTGATGTAATCATCACTCATCACTGCTCCAGCCGGAGTCTGGGGTCACCTCTGCTGTCGGGTTTTCCCGCATGACTAGCAAAAAACAATCACCAGCACTTGCTGTCGTGGTTCATGCATATACTATTTTCATATGTTGAGGTTGCCAGCCTCGTATATAACGACTTAGCGAGAAACCTGTAAAACTTACATTAGTAAATAAATTGTTTATACTTACCCCAAAAAATTTGGGAATACATAATCTCCTTGCACAGATTTAGACTGGACACAGCTCTGTATTCGATGCTTCGAATCTCTTTTGTCTAGGAAATTAGAGTTAATTCCTCTGACGGCGGGTGTTCTGCGAAATCACTGGCCTGGGAAAACTTTTGTTTAATTCCTCTATGACTTGGTCTGGGAAATTAGAGTTAATTCCTCTGACGGCGGATGTTCTGCGAAATCACTGGCCTGGGAAAACTTTTGTTTAATTCCTCTATGACTTGTGATCAAATTCCTAAGTTTCCAGTCTTGTATTAAAAATGCGGGTTTACTTGTAAATTCCTAAGTTGCCCAATACTCGATCTGTTACTTATAGTTGTGGAATTTCTAAGTCCAATGTCTCTTTTTCTTTCTGGCTTTTAGGAGTCGCTAGTCTGACGTTTGCGCTGCAGTGTGTGCTGTGACTCCGATTTTGTTACATTATATTTCCAGTTTCCAAGTTCCAATTCCAGCTGTGTTTCCGCCTAATTTTCCAGTGAGATACATTGTATATTCCGGCCTCTCAAATCAACCAATCCAATCGAATCTCGTTCAGCACTACGTGGGTAGGGGTGTTTCAAATTCAAAAAATACCCTCACGTGTTTCAAAATATTAAATTTAATATCCACGCGTGACCTCTTCATATCGTTGCGTCAGACTTTCGCCGGCATCTTGTGCTATCTTCACAAACAAATGTTGTGCACTGATACTGCCCCGATGCTATCGTCTGCAAATCTTGAGTTTCCAGACAGATTTATCTGTAATCTCGATACAGAACGTACATCGGAAGCGATTACCTCATTATCTCCCGTCTTGTGCAAACATATGGATAGTCGCTAGCCACTTGGAGTCAAGGGATGGACCGTCACGTTAAAAGGAATCAATAGAGATGACCGTCTCTATCAAATGTGGCCAGACGAATGAAGCGAAAACTTATCAGTCGCTGATCGGTCAAATTACATGGCGTTATTACAGTTCTGTCTGGGATCGGCTCAAAGCAAACATGTGAAAATTAAAGATAGTACCGTGGCTGATACTTCCATAGGGGTGTGGAGTGTAAGAGACTTCACTCTACTGATCCAATGTAGAGAGCAAAATAATGAGTGAAAGGGCAAAAAGTATGCCTAATAATAGCGATGAGTGAGAGGAAGGGAAAAATGAAGAAATAAAATGATACTGCCGGAGTGGACGTGAGATCGCACAACCGTATCGTCACAATCAGAAAAGGGAGATGCATGCTCTCTACGGTGAATAACGATTTTTAGCGTCAGAAATTTGTCACGCGACAGATATACAGAGCTCAAATGGTCTTAAATAAAAATGGTTTAAAAAAAAGAGTCAAACATTAACGGACAGCGATAGCTTCACGTTAAATGCAAGAACATAATTCTCCGTGGATGTACTATTTTATAACGAATCTATTGATACTTGTCAATAATAGTAAGGATAATATGCTACTTCTTCTTCGTCTTCATCACTTTTCACCTCCCTGTGGAATATAGGCCTTCAACAAATACACGCCTATCCTGCCTGCCCTGTGATATCTGCTCAAGGTCGTTCCCTGTCTCTCCTGTCTCCTTCATGACTATGTTTTCTTCCCATCTCCCCGTATTTGTTTCTCCCTTTCTATCTCTCTTACCGTGGGGTAGTCCAGAACATGGACTGCCTTATAATGATATCAACAGAAGATCTATTCATCCACATGAAGTCAATCTTCCATTCAGCAAAGTTTCTATAGAACTTACTTGTTCAATTATTTTCAGACATACAACATACACATAACACTCGTTTAATTATTTTCAATGACATATACACATACACATAACATTCTCTGTTTTATTTGTTTACTTTTTCTACCAGTTTTACAGCAACCTCCTTTATTTGTTCACATACACGTAAACGTTATAGGACAAAATTTAAAATTGAAAACAATTTATTTTTTGAAAAGCGCAAACACAAACAAATCGAATGTCCCTGCAATTTCGCTCGTTTTTCCCCATTGCGTTTACGAATGAGAAATTTAATAAACTCACTGAAATACAAGACTTGCGCATAAAAATGCATTCGTGTACAACGTATTTAATTTTCTTTCGAGATTTCTCTTCTTGTTTTCTTCTCATAACAAGACAGAGAGAAAGAGTGAGCGAGAGAATTTTAAAAAATTCAGAAAATTAGACAGTTGATAACGTGTGATAGACAGAGCTCGGGGAAGATAAGAACGACAAGGTTGGGTAAAGAAAAAAGAATAGAATCTCAGCAACAGATCCGAAAAGAGATGATTTCTCTTCGACAGAGAATTCCAGAATGTGAGAGGACGTGCGTCTATTTCTCTTTAATCGGAACATTGAGAAGGCTATCTCCTCCCTTGACAGAAACTAGAGGACGTGGTTGAGGACATGAGAGAGAGGTATAAGAGAATAATTTGACCTGTCACAACACAATCTATAATTCACAGCTTGCTGATGCCAAATTTAATAAATAAGCCAGATCAATACCACAGACGACCGGTTTTTTTTCCATCTTATCGAGCAAGATCTTTCCATCTCCATTTTTTTTCTGTTATTGTTTATCCCGTTTTCGGTCCCATAATTCCGTCAAGTTAGTTTTATTACTTCCTTTAATCTCACATCCATGTCTTAACACTAAGTCGTTAGTTTTACTTTCTGTCTGTTTATATAAGACTTGTTCTTATGTTCGTTTCTTCTTTGTCTTCTGGTGTTCAAGCCTCTTTTATTCCTTTCTTCTATCTCTCCTTTATCTTCCTTCTTGAGCTTTTTCACCCATTTTCGTCGTCAACAACATCTTCCTCTTCATAATGAATCATCTTCATCCTCGTCGATGTCGTTGTCATAATCATCATCATCGTCATCATCACCAAACTTCTCCCTCTTCTTTTTCAGCACTCTGAGTAATTAAATTGACTTAATGATGTCATTTCTCTTCTGTTTCTTCCTGTTTCTAACGATCGCTCTCTGTTTTCATTGAAGCATTTACTAACTCTCCCATTTTAATAATTAATCACACAAACGCTCACAGGTTTTACAGCGCAAATAACAAAATAAAAGCTCCTATATTTTTTTATATGTCCCTCTTTGTGTTTTAGTTTATTTCTTTCTACCTTTCTTAATTTCTTTTTTAGCTTCCTCTTCTATTTCTTTCTTTTGTCTTTCATATCAATCTCGCCCATTGTGTTTCTTTGTTTTGATTGCTCGTTGACGTAGAAGAGCAGGCTCTAGTGAAAGTTGAGAACTTTAAGAACCTGGAGATGATGTCAAGATGACACACTGATAATCCTGTCCGTTTTATCTTCAAAAATTGGACAGTTAGGGAAGCACAGGTTTACATCATCTCAATTTATGGACCAAGCATTTGCAGAGTTCAAGGTCATTCTGAACTCCGTCTCATGGCCTTACTGTCAGTTCTGGAGACGAGTTATCTTCTATCCCACAGGTTAATTATACAGGATGGTTTGGTAAATCTAGGTGAAAGAGGGGGAATAGAAAGGATTTTTGTAAGCTGTCTTAAGAATTTTTTCGGACTCATTTTCTTCCGCCAGCATTTAGAAGCGGGGTATCTCCCAAATTTAAGGTAGTATATGGAAGAATAAAGCGTAAACCATTCAATTAGTGTCCGAAATTTTGACATGGTAAGTACCGTGCGGCACAACCAGCTGTCTCCCTGGTTCAAACATCGGTTGCTGGGTGCCTCTAAATCCCAACATGTGGATATCCTTAACGCCCATAGACAAGATTTGAGGTGCATGAAAACCTCCTATCCTGGTGGTACCCTATCCCATGTACATTGGTTGAGGACACGCAAGTCCCTCTCCAGGTATGCGTAATAACAGTCACAATATTAGTAGTAATAATAACAATAGTAATACTATTTAAGAAAAACAAATGAAAGAAAATAGTCAAACCGCTCCAATAATTAATAAACAAAAACTAACACACTCTTTAAAAAATTGCGATGAACCACACACACATTAAAAATATATTTAAAAAAAACTTACTTACTACTCTTAATGTAAGGAAAAAACAATGAAGTAATACTAACAACACGATACGTGAGAACAACAAATTCTAATATAAACGGACATCACCAACTGCAACCAATGGCAAATTTCAATAGATATTTCAGTATAACACAAAAGTGAAAGTAAATTACTTTAAATACCCTAATTATAACCGAAAATTAAGTTGAACAGGGTATACCAAGATGGCGGATTAGCGGAGGCAGTGAAGATCATCTGATGCTAACCCGCACTCCTCTCATTGTCTTCTAAAGACAACAAATTAACAGTATTTTTTGTGTGTCCACGTTTCCTGTGAAAACCTACAAGCTAGCTTTCAAAGACATCTTTATTCATCAACTGCACGAGATATGACTTCTTTCTTGTCTTTGGAGTCAAGTTAACATGAAGTAAAATATTATTTAATTTTAATAGTCCACGGATTTGTTGATGGAACTACAGGAAACAGATCGTCCTACAGAGATATACATTGCTTTGTTTGAACTTAGAAGTAGCCTGAAAGTTTTTTCGTAGAATAAATGTCCTTATATTTTGTCGTAGAGTAGTTGTCCTTACATTTTGTTGTAGAGTAGTTGTCCTTACATTTCGTTCATATTGTTAATCCTTAATCTAGCCAATAAAGCCGCAATTGTCACCTTCCCATTTAATTGCCTCATGCAGTTACCGGGGGTCTCTGAGGAGACGAACAAAGAATAGAGCTAATGCACCCTCGGGCATATCGTTGTGCACATGGCTGGCAACCTCATGTTACTTCCTTTTATTTTACATTATTTTAGTTCACTCTTAAATGTAAGCTTCGTGAAGAGCTGAAGATTTCTCTTTTTATTAAAGCATCTCACACTGGCTAATGTCAGCCAGTGTTGTTGTAGGATTTCTATTAATCTATCTCTTTGTCGTCACCGTGTTCGCAAACCAAATCTTTTACCGCTGTTTCTCTCATGCAGGACAAAGTTCCTACGATTTTTATGATGTCATCATTTATCTCGCTGCGTTCTGGTTTCAAACCGGTTCGGGATCTTCTTTGCCTAACTCTTGAAACATGCATTCAGAGATGCAACTGAAGGAATATACCTTCACACGAGGTCAGATGGCCGACTGTTTAACCTCGCAAGGCTGAAGGCAAAAACAAAAATCAGAAGGGTCACTATAAGAGACTTGTTATTAGCAGATGACGCTGCAGTCGTCACTCAAAGCCAAGAAAGGCTTCAGAGCTTGATGAATCGCTTCACTCAAGCATGCAAGGATTTTGACCTCACAATAAGTCTAAAGAAAACAAATGTGCTGAGGCAGGATGTGGATGTTGCACCAGTTATCACTTTCGATAAATAGGAATTGGTAGTGGTGCACCATTTCACATACCTGGGGTCTACCATCAATGACAAATTCTCTCTGGACGCAGAAACTGACAGCCGCATTGACAAAGCTGCAGCTAACTTTGCCCGCTTCACATCGCGTGTTTGGGGGAAACTCCAAAGTCACAACGAAGATCAAAGCTGCGGTATATAACGCCTGCGTCACCAGCACACTTCTATATGGCAGCGAGACCTGGACAACCTATGCTAAGCAAGAAAGAAGGCTCAAAACCTTCCATCTACGGTGTCTGCGCCACATCCTCGGCATTTCGTGGAAAAATAAAGTGACGAGTGTCGAGGGGTTGTCAGATGCTGGCCTTCAAAGTATACACTGCTTAGACAGCGCAGACTGCGCTGGCTTGGCTATGTCCGCCGCATGAAGATGGTCGCATTCCGAAAGATAACTTCTACGGACAACTGGCAGATGGCAAAAGAACAGTTGGGCGACCGCAGCTGAGATTCAAAGATGTGTGCATGAAAGACATGAGGGCACTGTTCATAAATCCAGCAACCTGGGAGGATGAAGCTGCCGATCGCACCAAGTGCGATGCTATTTACGGCGCCACCTCAGATTGGGCAAAAAGAAGCTCACACAACATGCAGAAGAGAGGAGAAAACGTCGAAAGAAACACGAGGAAAATAAGCAGCTGAGGACTGTCACCTCAGGTGCACATTCCCATTGTCAGTTATGACTGAAAGGACTGTTATTATGAAGTTAAGATTCGTGAAGAGCTGAAGATGTCGCACTTTATCAAAGCGTGTCACACTGGCTGATGTCAGCCCCTATTTTTGTAAGATTAATCTATCTCTTTGTCGTCTCCGGTTTCTCAAACCAAATTGTTACCGCTAATTCTGTATATACAGTGCTTGGTGCAGGATAAAGTTCCTACAATGTTTCTGTATATACAGTGCTTGGTGCAGGATAAAGTTCCTACAATATTTCTGTATATACAGTACTTGGTGCAGGATAAAGTTCCTACAATGTTTCTGTATATACAGTACTTGGTGCAGGATAAAGTTCCTACAATGTTTCTGTATATACAGTGCTTGGTGCAGGATAAAGTTCCTACAATATTTCTGTATATACAGTACTTGGTGCAGGATAAAGTTCCTACAATGTTTCTGTATATACAGTACTTGGTGCAGGATAAAGTTCCTACAATGTTTCTGTATATACAGTACTTGGTGCAGGATAAAGTTCCTACAATGTTTCTGTATATACAGTGCTTGGTGCAGGATAAAGTTTCTACAATGTTTCTGTATATACAGTGCTTGGTGCAGGATAAAGTTCCTACAATGTTTCTGTATATACAGTGCTTGGTGCAGGATAAAGTTCCTACAATGTTTCTGTATATACAGTGCTTGGTGCAGGATAAAGTTCCTACAATGTTTCTGTATATACAGTGCTTGGTGCAGGATAAAGTTCCTACAATGTTTCTGTATATACAGTGCTTGGTGCAGGATAAAGTTCCTACAATGTTTCTGATGTCATCATTTCTCATTGTGTCTCTCCTGGTAACTTTAATGGCTCTTCTTAAACATTTCATATCACACGATGCGATTGTTTTCTTTCCTGCGATGTGGTCAGTGTCAATGTCTGACACTGATAGCAAAGAGTTTGTAAGAATATACTATTTATCAATTGTCCATTAGTTTCTATACTCATATATGGATGTTTCAGTAGTGGTTACAGTTGGTAAGTCCCTACACCGGCTTTATGACATCTTGTTTCAATTTCTCTATCGTCTTCTAATTTTTTAATAAAAATTGGAACATGTATAATAAATTTCTACCGAAACCACAAGAGCAAATAAATGTTTTGGTACAAGCTAACAGCAAAAAAAAAAAAAAAAAAAAATGGAAGGGGAGGCGCAGTCGCGGATAAACGTTCCTAAGGAAGCGAAAACAGAAGTACGAAGTATATCATTGGTCAGCACGTTGGCTATTTGTTCTTGTTATTTTGTATGTGTGCTATTTTGTCTTTGTGTTATATTTCACGTTTGCTCGAAAATTGTGCTGCATTATGTAACATTCACATCTAATATAACATTTCTCTGTCAATACAGTTTTATATACATACATATTTTTGTCCTGACACTGAGTATACCGTAGTTTAAAAAATTGATTCGCTTTACGACGACTCAGTTTACGACTGAATTTTCAGGAACGTAACTCCGTCGTAATATGAGATCTTACTATATTTACGTTTATTTTTTCAGTTTACGTTCGCAATGATGCAATGAAGAGATGAAGCTTGCGTTCACGAGCCAAGTGTGTGGCATTGGGTGATGTGAGGCTGTGTGTAGGATTTCTGTAATATTGTATCTCTGCCTCTAGGTCTTCCCCGTGCTCTGAAACGAGATTCTCTCCCCCCCCCTCTCTCTCTCTCTCTCTCTCTCGCTTTGTTCCCTTTCTTTCCTCACTGTCTTCGATTCTCGTTTCCTCTCAAACCACTCAGTTCATCCGAAAATATTCCTCCGCGCTCATATCAAACGACATTTCTGCCTTATATATTCATCTTTCCCGTAACCCACCCCGCCCCTCACCTTTCAACTATGACCTTGACGGCTATTTCCGTATTCCGTCCGTAACATTCGAACCGTTCTTTGCTGGCAAAATCAAAATCGTGTACACTGCAGCGCCTCGCAGTTCGATGCATGCTGGGTTATCTTTCTTTACCGCCGGCGAATCGGTTCGCAGGAAATTCTGTGACCGAACAGAGCGGCCCTTAATGGCAGTAATAGGGATCAAATAGGATGAGATTTTTAAAAAAGTAATGACTATAAATCAAAATTCATGGGGGTTATTTTTTGTGTGTGTGCCTTTTTCAGAATAGAGAAGTAGAGAGGAATAATGCAGTGAGTGAGAATATAGGATATTGTAGGAATAAACGGGTATCTATGTATCCATTAATCCATCTATCTACCCATCTATCTGTCCATCTCTGTCTGTCTGTCTACCGACCTACCGACTATTTATATATACATATAGGGTGACTGGAAATATCACTTACTACTTTGAAAATGTTATTTCATCGCTCCAGTCCAACTAATTTGTACGAAACAAACGTCTTCTTCTTCTTCTTTGATCCTTAGCCGCCGACCGTCAAAGCAGTCAGTGGCCATTACGCCTGGTGGCGTCTTGTAGGGCAACAACAAATTGATTCCACTTTGCTCGGTCGGCGGCCATCCTTCGTACAGTGCCCCAACTCTGGTTCATTCTTTGCATCTCAGCCTCCACAGTCCTCCGCCAAGTTGTTTTTGGTCGGCCTCTCTTTCGTTTTCCTTCAGGGGTCCATAGCATAGCTGTTCTTGTGATGGCATCGGGGTCTCTTCTGAGGACATGGCCAACCCAGCTCCAGCGTCTGCCAGCTATGATGGTGTGCATGTCCTCTTGCTTGCTCCGAGTAAGCAGATCTTGGTTGGTGATGATGAAACAAACGTGAAAAACTATATTGACTTTACAAAACTGTGGAGAAGGTATCTTGCTTCTTGTGGGACAGTCGCAATGAGCAACGGAAATTCAGAGCAATTAGTTCATATACAACAAAACTGGTAATTTCGTAACCGCCTTAAGTTGGCAGGATAGTTAAAACAAAGTCTAAACAGCCGATTTTTAAACTGCAGTCAAGGTGGAATGTATTCAAATCCCAGTGGTCGCTAAAAAAAAACAAAAAAAAAAAACAAGAGGATGGCTTTTGAAAGCGATGACCCAAGGGGGCCGCTCTTCTAGAGTGCATAGAAGGTAAACGAGCTTTCTTGTCTGAGGGGGTGGGGGGAACCCTTCTGGTGGTCAGATTTCCTCCCGTTTCAATGCTCTCTATAGTTTCCTATCGTCTTCCTATTCTTGTATACTCAAGAGTTCTCAACATGGTCTTAGCATATTCTTGAAGCATGAACCAACTCAGTTCCGCCAGCCATTATTGATTGCTTCCATTTGTCTGCACTACCACGACAAAAATCATATCCTATTACAACTCGTGCAAACGCAAGTTGTTGTTTGTCATGTGAAATCTATTTTTATGCATTAACAATTTTTTTTCCCTAAATATTTCGATGACATTTGCGAGAGCAAATAAAGCACTGACTTTTTTTCAGACATCTATTATTTTGCGCATTTACTTCTCATAATTATTATACTTTTCTCCCTTCATCTTCATCTGAGAAGGGGAAGTAATAACTCTTCTTCTACACAACAAACATTGACAAGTAACTCTATGCCTGTAGACAACGCCTACATTAGGACTATTGAGATTACAGTGTTTTTGTAAATCTATAATGTTAGCTGAGTCTCTGTGGGGTCTGTTCAATGAGTTAACAATATGTCATTTACCGCTGCCTCTCCTCGGGTGTTCCTTTTGAAGTTTTATGTATGGATGTATTTTACGTGTCTTTATGAACAGTTATATAGAAGTAAATACGCATGACTGATTTGTGTTTGTTCGGAAGTATGTGAATTTGCAAACATTCATACATAGAGCATATAAACATGCAGAAATATATCAATGTAGACGTATATCGTGCATTACAATACAACACTCATATTCATGAATGAATCTTTGCATTGGAAAATACATATTTGGGATACACATCAATTCATTCGTAGTTGCATAAACATAGATACATGTACATACAGAGGTAACCCTATTGATTTTTCAAGGTAGTGATGACACAACCCCCTTGTATAGCGCTGAATGTATCTTGCAAGACTCAGTTTCATGCTATTGAGATGGATCACAATGTAATTTCCACAAGCGATGTTCACTGTGGTGTTTTATAAAAACATAAAACAATTACGTTTGTATGATAGTGTGGTAGGTAATTTATATCTTTACTCATGTTGGATTACAGATGAGCATACAATGTGTATCTTTTGACAGAAAGGAGTAATATAGATAGATAGGACTGTAGTGAGGTGGTTTAACAATGTGACTGATGCAGTTAAATTGCGAGTGAGATGCTTGACAGTAGACAAAAAAGTTTCACTATTTTGAATAGAGAGTGTTGTGTGACAGTCCGGAGAGGAAATATATATTAAATCTTTTAATTCAAGCCACACTCACAACCTTTTAAAAGTCAAACAGTCAATCTTTCTCTCCGAGATATAAGGAATATCTTAGCAAGAAACAAAAAGGTTAACATTCCAGTGACATGTGAAATAGTAAAGGCAAAGGTAATTCTGACGGCTATAAGATATATGTATATTTATTAACCAACAAAAGAAACTAGTCATAGGGGCAACATATAGTCTATAGTTTATTTATCAAAGTTTTTTTTTTCAAAATGTAATATAAAGAACACGCCCAAAACAAAACAAAACAAACAAAAAAAAAACTCCCTGCCCACTTTTGTCAGTGTTCGGGAAGTCAGCGTTGTAAGCAAACACTTTGCGGGCTAGACATTTGCTTAACAGTTTACTCGCGGAAGGGGGGGGGGGGATATTATATAGAGGTATGTCCTCACGGAACAGGCAAAAATGTAAATAAATACACATGTTTGGTTCAAGCCCTTTCACCGAAGCTTAATGAGTATGGTCTTCTAGATCGCTCTGAGCGGAACAAGAAAAATATTTATACAGACATAGAGTGGCCTCTCTGTGTGAGGAAGGTCATTAAAAAAGTGTTTTTACATACTGCACCTACAAGGTTCCTGGTATTCACTCTAAGGAATGCATTACTTCCCACAGTGAATTGTTCAACATTTGGGTTTACCGTTGAACAAAATAATAATAATAACAATATGTCCATCAACGTTTACAAAACGAAAGTGGGCTGTTATGATAATTATTATAATAAAAATCTTTATATAATTATAAACATCCTTCTGCAAAGTTACTTGTAGTTAAATACTGGTAGAAACTCAAATTAATTAACCCAACTACACACTGTCGTTTGTAAAAAAAATAAATTAATTAACACCCATTGATTTGACTGGTGGGAAAAGTAATAATATTAAAACACCGTCATAGAAAATTAACTTTGTTTTCCAGAACATTAACTTGGGTTTATTTATAAATTACGGCTAGCGTAGTTATTTTATAACTAAGTGTACTTACCAAAATTACAAGAAAAACTCCTTTCTAAAATACTGTGGGGGACAGGGGACAAAGACCTAGGGAAACCAGAAGATTGCACTATGCAACACGAAATGAAAAAGTTCTAATAGGGGGGGGGGGGGGGGGGGGGGGGGGGGGAACCAAGGAAGAAGCGGAGGCCCACTCAACGGTGTCCCAGTCCCAAAAGGCTCAGGGAGACGGCGGACGATGACATGAAAAGGCATTACAACTCACATGAGTTCGCTTTTCCCTGACTCAAAAAAATTTAGAAGATAGCTGCTTCCAGCATGAAAGAATTTACGGTCGCCTCTGTGTAGCCGAAGAAAACAACATGTGAGGTAAGGGAGGTTTACGTGCTGTCTAATATAAGATTGACGCTGCCGAAGCCAGGAATTGTATTTGCAGACGCTAGGAAGAAGAAAAGGGGCGGCGAAGAAATCAAAGATAAGAGAGGAACGATCCAAAAGGAGAGAAAAGTGACAGAATTTCTTATTCAGCTCACGACAAGGACTACCATCAGTTTCACATAAGCAAATACATTTTCTGTTTCATATCTTTCATGTTGTTTGAAATTGTAATGTTTAATTTTTTAAAATAAGTTTCAGTACCTCTTTCAAGTAAGCGCCCGGTGTGGCTGCCCTGCTTGCACCGCCCAAGAGCCGAACGGTCTACATATATAGGTATATTTGTACACACACAGACACACGTGCACACACATGTTTACATTTCAGAATCTTCATTACTGTCACATAATTTTGGGTCGATCTCTTCTTCACCACGGCAGTAATCAGATACATTTGTTGTACGTAGTGATTACCTGGAATTTCCGGGGGATCGACACATTTAATTATCTCTTATCAAACAGATATTTGGTATTTACCACCATTTGACACTCCTTTTTTGCAATAATTCATCACATACGCTCTGCGCTTCTCAGCTTTGCTAAGATTAGCGTAGGAAAAAACCCATATGGGCCTGGCCAGTTTTCGCATAGTTTTGTTTGTCCAAGCCGTGTCAGGCGATAAAATTACTTACCCGCAGACGGACTGTGTACGCACAACCGACGGATAAAGAGATTACTTGTCAGTGCGACACATTTTGGACAGACATCAATGACATCATCATTTCCTGTCCACCTGTTTCAGAGACATTGCTTTAGAGGAAAGTAAGATGTTACATCTGAAACACATTGTCGAAAGAGTGTAAGAACTTGTCACTTCCATATATGGGAGATGTGACCTTTTGCACCACGCACAGAATTTTCCATGTGGGTATAATTTTGCATTACCCCACCTAAATATGTAGTTTTGAAACGATTGGCGAGGGTTCGAAATAGAGGAACCACCAAATTCCTGTTTGGAATCTGCTTAAATTGTAACTAACAACTGCAGGGGAGGCGAAGTGTAATATAACCTGAAACGTTTGCAGTTTTAAGACACTGTGAAGATTTCACCTCGCGCCAAGACGAAAACCAGACTGCCAGAGTTAGAATCAGAATTTTATTTCTCAGACCGGACTTTTTTGGAGCAGTTTGAAGGACTTAAACAGTCCAGGAAAACTCTGTCATTTTAAAAAGGTAGACCGGGAGCTGAGGAAACTGAACACACATAGTCAAAGTGGGAATTTATTGTTAGAGTAATGACCCCAACGAACACGTGTAAAAGGCATCTGCTAGTGCCTTAACCTACTTTTCTGAGCAAACAGTCTGTGAGCCAAGATTGGCGTAAGTTGTACATTTTACATTCTATATTTTTCATTACTAACATGTGAACTAATATGTATATATTACCATGTGAATATTAATATGTGAAAATTGCTGGTGGATGTCCAAGTCATTTGAGGCTGACAACATCAACATATAGAATGATGATTTCTTGAACCACCACTTCAAGTGCTGGTGACTGCTTTATTACTAGTTTCTGAAAGAGAACTAAAAAGCATAGTTAGTCCCAGGTTCCACATGGAGCTGGGAGGGAAAGATGAAAGAAATGATGTACATTCTAATTATAATACTTACCTTTACAAACCAGTGTAAATGTCTATGTTAACATATTCACTTTAAAAATAATGAGTTTTCAAGCTTTTCAACCGATGTAGATGTAACTGAAAACATATTCAATCTATATTGTGAACATTTTTCAACCAGTGTAGATGTAAATGTAAACATTTTCTATCTATACTATTAACCTTTTCATTTGAATGTATAGTACACGTATATATAAAGCTATTAAAGGTTAGAGTCTGAGGTGGATGAGATGGAAAAAAGGGGAAGGGAACGACCTAGACGACGGTGGATCCAGGACATGACAGAGAGTCTGAACTTGTCTTTGGATGATGCAGGTTGATTTGCCCAGAATCGTAATGCGTTCAGAGCAGCTGTAATGGAGACAACGTTCTAGAGAGAATACGTCACATGATGATGGTGATGATGAGATGAAATGGTGGAATAGGAAGATGGGGACACATAAGTATGTGTCGGGAAACTCAATAATCAGAGGGTATTCGTTTCTCTTCCTTTACCATACTAGTTGGTCGTACCAGCTGAGGGTACTATCTCCGGAACAAGAAGGGTACAAGTGGCCTGTAGTCGAAGCGAGATACCGTTCATCAGAAGGGGCTTTAAGACGCAGGACCAACTTCGTAGACACTCCCTGACACTTCTGGTGCAATACATACATTACATGCATACATTACATGTATATATTACATACATACAAAAATTACATACATTACAGCATACATTACAGTATACATTACATATATACATTACATATATATGTTACATACATTACATACACACATTGCATACATTCATTACATACATTCATACATTACATACATAAATACATACATACATACATACATACATACATACATATCAGAATCTTTATTCTCCATAAAATACATTAATATGTACAGACATGATATAATAGATACAACATGGCAAATAGGAGAATCATTAGAATTTACATAAATTGTTGAAGACGTCTCAAGTAGTTATATGTGGGTGTTTTTACATCAAACCTTTGTGTTACACATACATAAAAAATTTTTAAGCTTTCTAAAAGACATTGGCATATAATGATATGGTATACCCTGCCAAAAATGAGAATTATTGAAATTTACAAAATGTGTGAGGAATACCATTCAAGTAGAGCAATATGGTTGTTTTTACATGGAGGTTTTATCAGAATTTTGTTTGCCATAAAAAAACTTTGACAGCTAGTGGAGTGAGATATTAAATATAGCATCAAATACAATAGTCGTATGGTATAGTATACAGAGGAGCACAATTGAGTTTAGACTGTGTGGAAAACATCCCAGCAATTCAAAATGGGTGTTTTTTACATCGAAGTTTCCATATTCTGTAAGAACCTATAATTGCACTAATACTGACATATTTACATAAAGCCTTTGCTTCAAATTTCCGCAACCCTAGCGACATTAATCCACTCACACACTTTGCATGCACATGACCCAAACTACCAATTATCAGTACGATTACATGCGTACGGTAGCCTAGTCGTTAATATACTTATTATGTTCGCAAATATTTTGTAATCAAAGTATTTCCTTTTTAAGTGCTTAAGGAGAAGTCATTTTTTGAGTTACTTCCCTTGAAAGTAGTTCCGTCATCTTCGATCGGACTCCGCGGACGAGTCTAGGCCTACTGCGATTTATTCTTTGGCTGGGTAGGAATAGATTGTTCTTGCTTCAGTATATCTATGGCCTGAATTTATACGTAGTGTTTGTATGAGTAGGACGAGTCTGTCTTATATATGGATATCTTTACATTTCTAAGTCGAACTATGTTGGTTGTCGCTAGAAAAGGTCAAAGGCTATGCAGCGGAAGTATCGCTAGCAAGGGGTGTGATTCATGGCTGTCATCCTGTCTGGATGTAGAATTTTGTGGTAGCCGGCCTATCGCCCAAAAAAGTGATCTATATGTCAATGGGGAAAAGTGATAGTCATTTAGACATGTTGTATGTACTTTACCCCAGTGTTTATTCTCTTTTGCCAAGGAATGGCAAAGTTATATTTCGCATAGAAAGGTAAAACCACAATTTATTATGAACTTGGGCTTCGCCATCGTTGTCGATAAACAGATGCACAGTGGTACTTTTGAAAAGAATATTTATTCAAAGGAAGACGACATTCCTATGTATCAGCACTAGATTATATGATATTATTCAATTACTTCTATGATAGAAGTCATGAAGAAATGAGGACATTTAACGAATGACCAATTTTGGTCTGGGTCCTATAGTGAGTGAAACTCACGAGAGAAGAACAGCCATGTTGAAATTCATATACTTTGTATTTATCGAGTGAGAAAAAGGGATGCCTGTACTATCGCTCGATGAACCAAGAGATCACTGCTACATGTGAGAACCCATGTCTGGGATTCCTATATCTTTATGGAAAATATATATATTGAACTTTACGTGAAGGGATATTCACTAGACGAGGTTAGGTCTAGGAGCCTTCCTATATATTGGTTATGGTCTGACGTGCCCAGTCAGTAAAGCCAGATGATTTACATGATGGAACTCTGAATGCTTATTTACGAATGCTCCATTATGATATTTGCCAAGCATGAATGCTAACTTAAGATGATATTCCTGTGATCAACATTATGCTGTCTATGTCGACATTTGTTCCTGTAACCATACACGTACTGTCCAAGTGTGCGTCCCATTAAATGTTATAAAAAGACCACCGTAGTTCCAGTACTTCTTGAATTCGAACAGTGTGAGTATGAGTGATGTACTACCAACCTGTCAACTCTATCGAATCATTCTACCATTCGCGTTCTGACATTCACATACACACTCATTGTTTACACTCACATTCTTGTCGGAGCCTCATCACGTTCCAGGACAAGATGACCTGTATGACCAAAACTGTGCTGGGTTTAATGAGTTGACAATCGTTACACTTTACTACACCAGTCCCAACATCTACATTTATCAACTGGTGGACATTCACGTCATTTAACAAATAAAGCGTGATTCAGCAACTAGTAGCCAGTATGAGTTAAAAACTAAACAGAGTTTAACAACTGGTGTGCCAGCTTCCTGGGTCAACCTGCACAGTGACCATATTGAGAAGTAAACTACTGAGACCAGACGTTCCTTGGGGTCTGTTACGACACACAAATACATCAGCAGTACAACTCTACAGTGATGTCAGCGTGACCTGTCCTGTCGAGAGTATGCGGTAACTAGGTCAGCGTTTGTTGACATTTGGTTCGTTGGACATTTGCCATACAACTGACAGTGTTACACAGCAAGCTTGGTTGAAACATAGAACATTACACATCAGGACTGGAGAATATTTGACAGTGTTTGCGAAAGGAAATGTTATTGAACTGAGAAGTACTACATCGATTGTTATCATTCACATCAACGATGGAGCTTCTATTTCTGTGTTGAATTTAAAATAATTAGACCAGAAGTATTTGTTTAATAAAGTACCACAGTACTGTACTATTAGGCAGTGTAACTGAGCCTTCTTTACAACACATTCTTTCTGCAACACTCTATTTACATCATATTGCCATACTATTTATGCAATTATGTATTTATGTTTAAATATTTATATGTGATATTTGTTTGTATCCAGCGGGTTGTTGTTTTGGTTGGGCGGTGTCACACAGCAGAGTATCCCACGTAATAGAGGGTCTGATGTGTGCGTTTCTATAGGTGCAATTTTCTTGATTGAAAATTTGCTGCGACAGCTGTTGCTATTAGTGTTAGCTGTGAAGACTGTACTCATTGTTGTTTTTGTAATATTCCTCTGTTCTTTAGTTTGTTTTGATTTGTTTGTAATTTGTTGGTCTACCCTATTCTATCTTTCAGTTCTATTCTCAATTTATATTTATATACTGTGGCGTTATTTGTATTTGTTATCCTCTTGCGGTTTATCTTTTATTGTTTTTCCCATTTGATTTATTTCATTTCCGCAAATGTTTTCATGTTTCTCCTGTATAACTGTTTTGTTTTGTGCCTGATCGACATACACTATTTAAAATATAGTTGATCATATAAATTGATGTACAAGAATCAACTGATAGTTAATTGCTATTACTAAAGGTACACAGTTGATGATATAAAACACTATTTCTGGTGCACTGCACTTATATTATAGAGTGAACCAGCAACTTATAGCTGTTATTATATAAGGATTTATACAAGACCTTTGTAAGGCTTGTTTCCCACAGTGATTGGGATAGTTAAGTACTATTTTCCACAGGTTACAAAGTTATCATACAAGGTCTTTGATTAAGACTAAGAAAGTGAATTTATTTACTTTTGCAAATTACTGATCTTATTAGACAAGATGTCTACTTTAGATTATTTTATCACACAAGGCAAGATTCTTGATAAGACTGGTCAGCAATTAGAAGAATGGGCAGTTGCTCAATATGACAAAGCATTGGCTGCTGAAGAAAGAAAAGCATTGATTGAAGAAAAGAAATTAGCAGCTGAGGAGAAAAAAATTAGAAGCTGAGGAAAGAAAATTACAAAGAGACTATGAACAAAAGAAATTGCAGATACAGACTGATGAAAAAAGATTCCAGATGGAAATGGAAAAAGAGAAAAGACAGGCCGAAGCTGCCGCAGAAGAAAGAACATTACCAGCTGAAGCTCAAGAGAAAACAGCAATAAGAGAACATGAACACCAAAAAGAACTTTTAGCATTTGAGTTAGAAAAGTTAAAGTTAACAAACATAAGTGATGGTAATCAAGCATCTGGTGGTAATGGTAAACCCTTTACTTACAAGGTCAAGGTACCAGCGTTCAACCCTTCCAGTGATGACATAACATTCTGGCTAAATAGATTGAACGCTCGTGTCGAGCCCATAATGTGGACAAATCACAATATGCTAACCAGTTATCAGAAAATCTGAAAGGTGATTCTCTGACTAGTTTAAGTTTGGTTGAAGAGGCTGACAAAGATAACTATGATGTTATTAGGGCAGCCTTATTAAAGAAGTATCAGTTGTCTGATGAGGGTTATCGGAAGTTGTTTAAGACAATGGTGCCTGAGGCAGGTGTAGAATTCTCAGAATTCATTGCAAGGACACGTCTTACATTTGATCGTTGGATTGAGCTATCCAAAACAGAAAAGACTTATGAAGCCCTTATGGACTTGATACTCAGAGACAAGATTATGTCAAGTATAAATAAACCTTTCCTCGAATTCTTACATGAGCGTAAACCTAAGTCTCTAAAAGAAATGGAACAGTATTGTACCCAATACGTCACTGCACATCCGGACGTAGCTATTAGCAACAGTAAGGTTAAAGAAGGTATGCCAGTTGCTTCTGCAACACCATACAACCCTAATCACTCTCACAAATTCCAAGGACCTCAAAATAAGTTTAATAAAAAAGGTAACTATTACAGTTATCAGAACCAAGGTAACCAATCATTTCAGGGTTCTTCTTCGAATACCTGGAGAAGAGCTGACAGCCCTCGATTCAGGGGGTGGTCATAATTACAGGAACTTTCGCAAAGGAAGTCATTCTAGAAACTATCCAAGTTTTCCTTCATGGAGACAACAAGGTCATAATTACAGAGATACTCATTATAATGAATATGATGATAGTAACCAAAGGAGCTATGATTCAAACCCGAGTAGAGGTTATAATAGTGGAAACAATGATAAGTACAGAGGCAATAATAACAGAGGTAGAGCACAATTCAAAAAACATAAAGCTCATTACCAGGCGAACTCTGCACAGCAAGAGTCCCACGAAGCCTATAAACAAAATAAAGATAATGATGACTCTAATAATATGGCATGTGCCGCTTTTGATTTTGGGAGAGCATCTCAGTGCCCCCAATGCAAAACATTATTTGAGCCAAAAACAGTGTCTACTTTAAGCTGTGGGCATCCTCTTCCCGCTCTTCCTGCGTCAATCGCGCATGATGGGAGAGGTTCTCTTGTCTTACACAAAGGTTTAGTAAATGACAATCCAGTCTCAGTACTTTTTGATTCTGGATGCACAACTATTGGGGTTAGGCAGTCACTCATAGATCCTTCTCATTCTACAGGCAAAGTAGTCAAATGCGTAACATTTGGCGGCACCATAGAGAAATACTCTACCGCTATCATTAGGATTGCTACTCCTTTCTTCACAGGAGATGTACACGCATGTCTTTTGCCGAATCCGATCGCTGATCTTATCATCGGTCGCATTCACGGAGTCAAAGAATGCACTCCGGAGCAAATTTCCGTTTGGGAAAATCAAAATATGCAATCTGCTAATGCGGTAGTCACTAGAGCTCAAGCTCTCAATATGCCTGAAACTTCATCTGTTGAAGATAATGAAGTGCATAACCAAGATGATCCCTTGGTAATTTCTCGTGACTCGTTTATAAAACAACAAGAAGAAGATCCGACTCTTAAGAAATTCTTCACTCTTGTAACGAAAGGTGATCCGAATAAAGATTCAAATTGTAAATCTTGGATTACAATGAAGAATGGCGTACTTGTACGTATGGTGCAAGACTCCACTAAGTCAAGTCATTCTCAGATTCTTGTACCCAAGAATTTGAGAGTTAAGATCTTACAACATGCACACGACTCTCAGTGTGTGCTGGTCACATGGGTTTTTCCCGTACAAAGTCAAGAGTTCTTGCGGCTTTCTTTTGGCCTTTTGTGAACAAGGACATACGGATCTATTGTCGATCCTGTAAAGTATGTCAAGAAGTCAAATCCAAAGGTCCTCGTCATGCTGCGCCTATTCAGGCTGCAGATATTCCTATTCGTCCATTCCAGAAAATGGCGATAGACATCATTGGTCCATTCAAGATCAAATCTGCTAGAGGACATCAGTTTATCTTAACGTGTGTAGACATGTGCACACGTTGGCCAGAGGCTATCCCTCTAAAGAGCATTACTACCGCTGACATTGCAGATGCTCTTTGGCTTATATTTTCTCGGCTGGGATTCCCCGGAGAAATATTATCAGATCATGGCACCCAACTGATATCGGATACCATGTCTCAAGTAATGTCTACTCTACAGATAGAGAGATCTTTTGAGTAGCATCTATCATCCTATGTCCAATGGGATGGTCGAGCGACTAAATAGAACACTTAAGAACTTATTAGGGAAGATAACTGAGGATCATCCTCAAGATTGGGATAGGGTTTTACCCGCGGCCCTCTTCGCGTACAGAGAGGTCCCCAATGAACATACAGGGTTTTCGCCCTTTGAACTTGTCTTTGGCGCGCGACCGCGCGGCCCAATGTCTTTGCTGCATGATCTTATAACAGCTGACACTATTGACGATGACACAAAATCTTCTTACGAGTATGTCATCGCGCTGAGACAAAAGATTATCGAAGCATGCAAATTGGCAACTTCTTCTTCTGAATTTGCTAAGCAGAAGGCAAGACAATTTGCTAATAAGAAGAGAACTTTACGACAACTTTGTCCTGGTGACAAAGCATTTGTTTTGCTACCTTGTCGTGAAAATAGACTCCTTATTAGTTGGAAAGGTCCGTACGATATAATATCGAAAATTTCAGATGTTGACTACATCGTCGATATCAACGGGAAGCATAAAACCTTCCACATCAATATGCTTACGGAGTTCCATGAACGTCCTGACTATCTACAGCCTATTTTCCAGGCAACGGACGATTCTCATGTCAAACATGGTCATTACTCATCACTGTCTGTAATACAGGATGAGGAAACAAGTTTTTTCGGATGTTAATCTTCCGCTTCCAATGATCCCACTTCATTCTAGTGAATCATGGAAAGACGTTACTGTTTCTCCTGATTTGTCTCTAGGAGAACGGCGACAAGTTTCGTCTATGTTACAAACATTTCAGGATGTCCTCACTGACATCCCTGGACAAACTCATGTCATTGAGCATGACATTGTTCTAACTGAACATACTCCAATTAGGGTTAGACCTTATCCTATCCCTATACATTTCCAAACACAGGTTGAAAAGGAGTTGGATGAAATGATAGATTTACAAATAATCGAACCATCCACTTCTGCATATTCTTCGCCGATGGTTATTGTTCGAAAAAAAGACAATAACATACGTCTTTGCGTTGACTATCGCAAATTGAATCAAGTTACGAAGTTCGATGCTGAACCTATGCCTTTACTAGAAGAGCTACTTACTCGTCTTTCTAAATCGCATTTTTTCACTAAACTTGATTTGTCTAAAGGATATTGGCAAGTTCCATTATCCGAACGCGCCAAACCTCTTACCGCTTTCTCTACTCCCAGAGGCCTTTTCCAATGGAATTTTTATGCCTTTCGGCCTTATGAACGCACCAGCTACATTTGTACGCATGATGCGTCGAATCCTATCGTATCGGTCAGATGTCATTGCTTATCTAGACGACATCTGTCTTTTCAGCGATACTTGGGAAGATCACTATTCAGGGTTAGTTGAATTATTATCAACTCTGCGTGAGTATAACCTGACAGCAAAACCATCTAAAGCTTGTATTGGCTTTAGCGAAATTGCTTTCTTAGGCCATCGAGTAGGTCACGGTTTCTTGAAGACAGAAGACCATAATATCACTAAGATACTTAACATCTCTATCCCTAGGACTAAAAAGCAAGTGCGAAGTCTTTTAGGTCTCATACAATTTTATGGACGTTTCATTCCGAATCTGTCCTCTATCATGGCACCTCTCTCTACACTATTAAAGAAAGGGTCGCCTAACATGGTTCACTGGTCTCATGAATGCCAATCTTCACTAGAGAAGATCAAAACTATGTTTTCATCACCACCTATTTTAGTGTTACCTACAACAGATAAGACATTTGTTCTTCGTAGTGACGCTTCATCCACTGGGATTGGAGCGGCACTAATGCAAGAGTACTCTGGAACTCTGCATCCTGTAATGTATATATATCCAGAAAACTTAATGCTGCAGAAAGGAATTACTCGGTTTTAGACCGTGAATTATTGGCAATGGTTTGGTCAATTCTCAAACTCCAAAGATTCCTTCTGGGCGCGCATTTCGTAGTGGAAACTGACCAAAAAGCTCTTACGGCTATCCAAAGTAAGAACTTGAAGAGCTCGAGATCAACTCGATACGCAATCGCTCTTCAACCTTTTCATTTTTCGGTACGAGCTATCCGTGGTTCAGAAAATGTGATGGCGGACATTCTGTCCAGATGCCCACATGATGCCACTTAACTGTTAAATATTGGATCTTTTTAATATGTATAACTTTACAACAGTTATTTTTTGTTTCTTTACTAAGATACACATTTGTAATTTAATAATAGAATAATGGTATCGCTAATTAGCGGTTTATTGATGTTTATTCACCGCTGTTCTTTGATGATTGTTTCTTCATAAATCATAAATTTAAGATTATAGTGTGAATTTTTGGTATGCATTGTATAATTACCAGAATTGTATTATACGTACATCACACCTTCCTGGAAACATTTATTCGTAGAGAAACAATTTCTCTCAGATTTTGAGATATATTCTCACCGGTCATATTAGGAATTATAGTTATTCCTGATATTTTCATCTGCGCAGTATTCTTGCGTTGTGAGCCTATTCTACGTTGCTCCTAGATGTATTTAAAAAAAAAAAAAAAAAATTTTTTTTTTTTTCCCGGGAGGTGTGGTAAGACTGTAAAGGGCAATTTTTACTATCTTGCAATATAATACATTTATATACTTATTATGTTCGCAAATATTTTGTAATCAAAGTATTTCCTTTTTAAGTGCTTAAGGAGAAGTCATTTTTGAGTTACTTCCCTTGAAAGTAGTTCCGTCATCTTCGATCGGACTCCGCGGACGAGTCTAGGCCTACTGCGATTTATTCTTTGGCTGGGTAGGAATAGATTGTTCTTGCTTCAGTATATCTATGGCCTGAATTTATACGTAGTGTTTGTATGAGTAGGACGAGTCTGTCTTATATATGGATATCTTTACATTTCTAAGTCGAACTATGTTGGTTGTGGCTAGAAAAGGTCAAAGGCTATGCAGCGGAAGTATCGCTAGCAAGGGGTGTGATTCATGGCTGTCATCCTGTCTGGATGCAGAATTTTGTTGTAGCCGGCCTATCGCCGAAAAAAAATGATCTATATGTGGATGGGGAAAAGTGATAGTCATTTAGACATGTTGTATGTACTTTACCCCAGTGTTTATTCTCTTTTGCCAAGGAATGGCAAAGTTATATTTCGCATAGAAAGGTAAAACCACAATTTTATTATGAACTTGGGCTTCGCCATCGTTGTCGATAAACAGATGCACAGTGGTACTTTTGAAACGAATATTTATTCAAAGGAAGACGACATTCCTATGTATCAGCACTAGATTATATGATATTATTCAATTACTTCTATGATAGAAGTCATGAAGAAATGAGGACATTTAACGAATGACCAATTTTGGTCTGGGTCCTATAGTGAGTGAAACTCACGAGAGAAGAACAGCCATGTTGAAATTCATATACTTTGTATTTATCGAGTGAGAAAAAGGGATGCCTGTACTATCGCTCGATGAACCAAGAGATCACTGCTACATGTGAGAACCCATGTCTGGGATTCCTATATCTTTATGGAAAATATATATATTGAACTTTACGTGAAGGGATATTCACTAGACGAGGTTAGGTCTAGGAGCCTTCCTATATATTGGTTATGGTCTGACGTGCCCAGTCAGTAAAGCCAGATGATTTACATGATGGAACTCTGAATGCTTATTTACGAATGCTCCATTATGATATTTGCCAAGCATGAATGCTAACTTAAGATGATATTCCTGTGATCAACATTATGCTGTCTATGTCGACATTTGTTCCTGTAACCATACACGTACTGTCCAAGTGTGCGTCCCATTAAATGTTATAAAAAGACCACCGTAGTTCCAGTACTTCTTGAATTCGAACAGTGTGAGTATGAGTGATGTACTACCAACCTGTCAACTCTATCGAATCATTCTACCATTCGCGTTCTGACATTCACATACACACTCATTGTTTACACTCACATTCTTGTCGGAGCCTCATCACGTTCCAGGACAAGATGACCTGTATGACCAAAACTGTGCTGGGTTTAATGAGTTGACAATCGTTACACTTTACTACACCAGTCCCAACATCTACATTTATCAACTGGTGGACATTCACGTCATTTAACAAATAAAGCGTGATTCAGCAACTAGTAGCCAGTATGAGTAAACAACTAAACAGAGTTTAACAACTGGTGTGCCAGCTTCCTGGGTCAACCTGCACAGTGACCATATTGAGAAGTAAACTACTGAGACCAGACGTTCCTTGGGGTCTGTTACGACACACAAATACATCAGCAGTACAACTCTACAGTGATGTCAGCGTGACCTGTCCTGTCGAGAGTATGCGGTAACTAGGTCAGCGTTTGTTGACATTGGTTCGTTGGACATTTGCCATACAACTGACAGTGTTACACAGCAAGCTTGGTTGAAACATAGAACATTACACATCAGGACTGGAGAATATTTGACAGTGTTTGCGAAAGGAAATGTTATTGAACTGAGAAGTACTACATCGATTGTTATCATTCACATCAACGATGGAGCTTCTATTTCTGTGTTGAATTTAAAATAATTAGACCAGAAGTATTTGTTTAATAAAGTACCACAGTACTGTACTATTAGGCAGTGTAACTGAGCCTTCTTTACAACACATTCTTTCTGCAACACTCTATTTACATCATATTGCCATACTATTTATGCAATTATGTATTTATGTTTAAATATTTATATGTGATATTTGTTTGTATCCAGCGGGTTGTTGTTTTGGTTGGGCGGTGTCACACAGCAGAGTATCCCACGTAATAGAGGGTCTGATGTGTGCGTTTCTATAGGTGCAATTTTCTTGATTGAAAATTTGCTGCGACAGCTGTTGCTATTAGTGTTAGCTGTGAAGACTGTATTCATTGTTGTTTTTGTAATATTCCTCTGTTCTTTAGTTTGTTTTGATTTGTTTGTAATTTGTTGGTCTACCCTATTCTATCTTTCAGTTCTATTCTCAATTTATATTTATATACTGTGGCGTTATTTGTATTTGTTATCCTCTTGCGGTTTATCTTTTATTGTTTTCCCATTTCATTTATTTCATTTCCGCAAATGTTTTCATGTTCTCCTGTATAACTGTTTTGTTTTGTGCCTGATCGACATACACTATTTAAAATATAGTTGATCATATAAATTGATGTACAAGAATCAACTGATAGTTAATTGCTATTACTAAAGGTACACAGTTGATGATATAAAACACTATTTCTGGTGCACTGCACTTATATTATAGAGTGAACCAGCAACTTATAGCTGTTATTATATAAGGATTTATACAAGACCTTTGTAAGGTTTGTTTCCCACAGTGATTGGGATAGTTAAGTACTATTTTCCACAGGTTACAAAGTTATCATACAAGGTCTTTGATTAAGACTAAGAAAGTGAATTTATTTACTTTTGCAAATTACTGATCTTATTAGACAAGATGTCTACTTTAGATTATTTTATCACACAAGGCAAGATTCTTGATAAGACTGGTCAGCAATTAGAAGAATGGGCAGTTGCTCAATATGACAAAGCATTGGCTGCTGAAGAAAGAAAAGCATTGATTGAAGAAAAGAAATTAGCAGCTGAGGAGAAAAAATTAGAAGCTGAGGAAAGAAAATTACAAAGAGACTATGAACAAAAGAAATTGCAGATACAGACTGATGAAAAAAGATTCCAGATGGAAATGGAAAAAGAGAAAAGAAAGGATGAAGCTGCTGCAGAAGAGAGAAAATTACAAGCTGAAGCTCAAGAGAAAAAAGCAATAAGAGAACATGAACACCAAAAAGAACTTTTAGCATTTGAGTTAGAAAAGTTAAAGTTAACAAACATAAGTGATGGTAATCAAGCATCTGGTGGTAATGGTAAACCCTTTACTTACAAGGTCAAGGTACCAGCGTTCAACCCTTCCAGTGATGACATAACATTCTGGCTAAATAGATTTGAACGCTCGTGTCGAGCCCATAATGTGGACAAATCACAATATGCTAACCAGTTATCAGAAAATCTGAAAGGTGATTCTCTGACTAGTTTAAGTTTGGTTGAAGAGGCTGACAAAGATAACTATGATGTTATTAGGGCAGCCTTATTAAAGAAGTATCAGTTGTCTGAAGAGGGTTATCGGAAGTTGTTTAAGACAATGGTGCCTGAGGCAGGTGTAGAATTCTCAGAATTCATTGCAAGGACACGTCTTACATTTGATCGTTGGATTGAGCTATCCAAAACAGAAAAGACTTATGAAGCCCTTATGGACTTGATACTCAGAGACAAGATTATGTCAAGTATAAATAAACCTTTCCTCGAATTCTTACATGAGCGTAAACCTAAGTCTCTAAAAGAAATGGAACAGTATTGTACCCAATACGTCACTGCACATCCGGACGTAGCTATTAGCAACAATAAGGTTAAAGAAGGTATGCCAGTTGCTTCTGCAACACCATACAACCCTAATCACTCTCACAAATTCCAAGGACCTCAAAATAAGTTTAATAAAAAAGGTAACTATTACAGTTATCAGAACCAAGGTAACCAATCATTTCAGGGTTCTTCTTCGATACCTGGAGAAGAGCTGACAGCCCTCGATTCAGGGGTGGTCATAATTACAGGAACTTTCGCAAAGGAAGTCATTCTAGAAACTATCCAAGTTTTCCTTCATGGAGACAACAAGATCATAATTACAGAGATACTCATTATAATGAATATGATGATAGTAACCAAAGGAGCTATGATTCAAACCCGAGTAGAGGTTATAATAGTGGAAACAATGATAAGTACAGAGGCAATAATAACAGAGGTAGAGCACAATTCAAAAAACATAAAGCTCATTACCAGGCGAACTCTGCACAGCAAGAGTCCCACGAAGCCTATAAACAAAATAAAGATAATGATGACTCTAATAATATGGCATGTGCCGCTTTTGATTTTGGGAGAGCATCTCAGTGCCCCCAATGCAAAACATTATTTGAGCCAACCACAGTGTCTACTTTAAGCTGTGGGCATCCTCTTCCCGCTCTTCCTGCGTCAATCGCGCATGATGGGAGAGGTTCTCTTGTCTTACACAAAGGTTTAGTAAATGACAATCCAGTCTCAGTACTTTTTGATTCTGGATGCACAACTATTGGGGTTAGGCAGTCACTCATAGATCCTTCTCATTCTACAGGCAAAGTAGTCAAATGCGTAACATTTGGCGGCACCATAGAGAAATACTCTACCGCTATCATTAGGATTGCTACTCCTTTCTTCACAGGAGATGTACACGCATGTCTTTTGCCGAATCCGATCGCTGATCTTATCATCGGTCGCATTCACGGAGTCAAAGAATGCACTCCGGAGCAAATTTCCGTTTGGGAAAATCAAAATATGCAATCTGCTAATGCGGTAGTCACTAGAGCTCAAGCTCTCAATATGCCTGAAACTTCATCTGTTGAAGATAATGAAGTGCATAACCAAGATGATCCCTTGGTAATTTCTCGTGACTCGTTTATAAAACAACAAGAAGAAGATCCGACTCTTAAGAAATTCTTCACTCTTGTAACGAAAGGTGATCCGAATAAAGATTCAAATTGTAAATCTTGGATTACAATGAAGAATGGCGTACTTGTACGTATGGTGCAAGACTCCACTAAGTCAAGTCATTCTCAGATTCTTGTACCCAAGAATTTGAGAGTTAAGATCTTACAACATGCACACGACTCTCAGTGTGCTGGTCACATGGGTTTTTCCCGTACAAAGTCAAGAGTTCTTGCGGCTTTCTTTTGGCCTTTTGTGAACAAGGACATACGGATCTATTGTCGATCCTGTAAAGTATGTCAAGAAGTCAAATCCAAAGGTCCTCGTCATGCTGCGCCTATTCAGGCTGCAGATATTCCTATTCGTCCATTCCAGAAAATGGCGATAGACATCATTGGTCCATTCAAGATCAAATCTGCTAGAGGACATCAGTTTATCTTAACGTGTGTAGACATGTGCACACGTTGGCCAGAGGCTATCCCTCTAAAGAGCATTACTACCGCTGACATTGCAGATGCTCTTTGGCTTATATTTTCTCGGCTGGGATTCCCCGGAGAAATATTATCAGATCATGGCACCCAACTGATATCGGATACCATGTCTCAAGTAATGTCTACTCTACAGATAGAGAGATCTTTGAGTAGCATCTATCATCCTATGTCCAATGGGATGGTCGAGCGACTAAATAGAACACTTAAGAACTTATTAGGGAAGATAACTGAGGATCATCCTCAAGATTGGGATAGGGTTTTACCCGCGGCCCTCTTCGCGTACAGAGAGGTCCCCAATGAACATACAGGGTTTTCGCCCTTTGAACTTGTCTTTGGCGCGCGACCGCGCGGCCCAATGTCTTTGCTGCATGATCTTATAACAGCTGACAATATTGACGATGACACAAAATCTTCTTACGAGTATGTCATCGCGCTGAGACAAAAGATTATCGAAGCATGCAAATTGGCAACGTCCTCTTCTGATTTGCTAAGCAGAAGGCAAGACAATTTGCTAATAAGAAGAGAACTTTACGACAACTTTGTCCTGGTGACAAAGCATTTTGTTTTGCTACCTTGTCGTGAAAATAGACTCCTTATTAGTTGGAAAGGTCCGTACGATATAATATCGAAAATTTCAGATGTTGACTACATCGTCGATATCAACGGGAAGCATAAAACCTTCCACATCAATATGCTTACGGAGTTCCATGAACGTCCTGACTATCTACAGCCTATTTTCCAGGCAACGGACGATTCTCATGTCAAACATGGTCATTACTCATCACTGTCTGTAATACAGGATGAGGAAACAAGTTTTTTCGGATGTTAATCTTCCGCTTCCAATGATCCCACTTCATTCTAGTGAATCATGGAAAGACGTTACTGTTTCTCCTGATTTGTCTCTAGGAGAACGGCGACAAGTTTCGTCTATGTTACAAACATTTCAGGATGTCCTCACTGACATCCCTGGACAAACTCATGTCATTGAGCATGACATTGTTCTAACTGAACATACTCCAATTAGGGTTAGACCTTATCCTATCCCTATACATTTCCAAACACAGGTTGAAAAGGAGTTGGATGAAATGATAGATTTACAAATAATCGAACCATCCACTTCTGCATATTCTTCGCCGATGTTTATTGTTCGAAAAAAAGACAATAACATACGTCTTTGCGTTGACTATCGCAAATTGAATCAAGTTACGAAGTTCGATGCTGAACCTATGCCTTTACTAGAAGAGTTACTTACTCGTCTTTCTAAATCGCATTTTTTTCACTAAACTTGATTTGTCTAAAGGATATTGGCAAGTTCCATTATCCGAACGCGCCAAACCTCTTACCGCTTTCTCTACTCCCAGAGGCCTTTTCCAATGGAATTTTATGCCTTTCGGCCTTATGAACGCACCAGCTACATTTGTACGCATGATGCGTCGAATCCTATCGTATCGGTCAGATGTCATTGCTTATCTAGACGACATCTGTCTTTTCAGCGATACTTGGGAAGATCACTATTCAGGGTTAGTTGAATTATTATCAACTCTGCGTGAGTATAACCTGACAGCAAAACCATCTAAAGCTTGTATTGGCTTTAGCGAAATTGCTTTCTTAGGCCATCGAGTAGGTCACGGTTTCTTGAAGACAGAAGACCATAATATCACTAAGATACTTAACATCTCTATCCCTAGGACTAAAAAGCAAGTGCGAAGTCTTTTAGGTCTCATACAATTTTATGGACGTTTCATTCCGAATCTGTCCTCTATCATGGCACCTCTCTCTACACTATTAAAGAAAGGGTCGCCTAACATGGTTCACTGGTCTCATGAATGCCAATCTTCACTAGAGAAGATCAAAACTATGTTTTCATCACCACCTATTTTAGTGTTACCTACAACAGATAAGACATTTGTTCTTCGTAGTGACGCTTCATCCACTGGGATTGGAGCGGCACTAATGCAAGAGTACTCTGGAACTCTGCATCCTGTAATGTATATATCCAGAAAACTTAATGCTGCAGAAAGGAATTACTCGGTTTTAGACCGTGAATTATTGGCAATGGTTTGGTCAATTCTCAAACTCCAAAGATTCCTTCTGGGCGCGCATTTCGTGGTGGAAACTGACCAAAAAAGCTCTTACGGCTATCCAAAGTAAGAACTTGAAGAGCTCGAGATCAACTCGATACGCAATCGCTCTTCAACCTTTTCATTTTTCGGTACGAGCTATCCGTGGTTCAGAAAATGTGATGGCGGACATTCTGTCCAGATGCCCACATGATGCCACTTAACTGTTAAATATTGGATCTTTTTAATATGTATAACTTTACAACAGTTATTTTTTGTTTCTTTACTAAGATACACATTTGTAATTTAATAATAGAATGATGGAATATCTACTTAGCGGTTTATTGATGTTTATTCACCGCTGTTCTTTGATGATTGTTTCTTCATAAATCATAAATTTAAGATTATAGTGTGAATTTTTGGTATGCATTGTATAATTACCAGAATTGTATTATACGTACATCACACCTTCCTGGAAACATTTATTCGTAGAGAAACAATTTCTCTCAGATTTTGAGATATATTCTCACCGGTCATATTAGGAATTATAGTTATCCTGATATTTTCATCTGCGCAGTATTCTTGCGTTGTGAGCCTATTCTACGTTGCTCCTAGATGTATTTAAAAAAAAAAATTTTTTTTTTTTTTTTTCCCGGGAGGTGTGGTAAGACTGTAAAGGGCAATTTTTACTATCTTGCAATATAATACATTTATATACTTATTATGTTCGCAAATATTTTGTAATCAAAGTATTTCCTTTTTAAGTGCTTAAGGAGAAGTCATTTTTGAGTTACTTCCCTTGAAAGTAGTTCCGTCATCTTCGATCGGACTCCGCGGACGAGTCTAGGCCTACTGCGATTTATTCTTTGGCTGGGTAGGAATAGATTGTTCTTGCTTCAGTATATCTATGGCCTGAATTTATACGTAGTGTTTGTATGAGTAGGACGAGTCTGTCTTATATATGGATATCTTTACATTTCTAAGTCGAACTATGTTGGTTGTGGCTAGAAAAGGTCAAAGGCTATGCAGCGGAAGTATCGCTAGCAAGGTGTGATTCATGGCTGCCATCCTGTCTGGATGCAGAATTTTGTTGTAGCCGGCCTATCGCCGAAAAAGTGATCTATATGTGGATGGGGAAAAGTGATAGTCATTTAGACATGTTGTATGTACTTTACCCCAGTGTTTATTCTCTTTTGCCAAGGAATGGCAAAGTTATATTTCGCATAGAAAGGTAAAACCACAATTTATTATGAACTTGGGCTTCGCCATCGTTGTCGATAAACAGATGCACAGTGGTACTTTTGAAAAGAATATTTATTCAAAGGAAGACGACATTCCTATGTATCAGCACTAGATTATATGATATTATTCAATTACTTCTATGATAGAAGTCATGAAGAAATGAGGACATTTAACGAATGACCAATTTTGGTCTGGGTCCTATAGTGAGTGAAACTCACGAGAGAAGAACAGCCATGTTGAAATTCATATACTTTGTATTTATCGAGTGAGAAAAAGGGATGCCTGTACTATCGCTCGATGAACCAAGAGATCACTGCTACATGTGAGAACCCATGTCTGGGATTCCTATATCTTTATGGAAAATATATATATTGAACTTTACGTGAAGGGATATTCACTAGACGAGGTTAGGTCTAGGAGCCTTCCTATATATTGGTTATGGTCTGACGTGCCCAGTCAGTAAAGCCAGATGATTTACATGATGGAACTCTGAATGCTTATTTACGAATGCTCCATTATGATATTTGCCAAGCATGAATGCTAACTTAAGATGATATTCCTGTGATCAACATTATGCTGTCTATGTCGACATTTTTTCCTGTAACCATACACGTACTGTCCAAGTGTGCGTCCCATTAAATGTTATAAAAAGACCACCGTAGTTCCAGTACTTCTTGAATTCGAACAGTGTGAGTATGAGTGATGTACTACCAACCTGTCAACTCTATCGAATCATTCTACCATTCGCGTTCTGACATTCACATACACACTCATTGTTTACACTCACATTCTTGTCGGAGCCTCATCACGTTCCAGGACAAGATGACCTGTATGACCAAAACTGTGCTGGGTTTAATGAGTTGACAATCGTTACACTTTACTACACCAGTCCCAACATCTACATTTATCAACTGGTGTACATTCACGTCATTTAACAAATAAAGCGTGATTCAGCAACTAGTAGCCAGTATGAGTAAACAACTAAACAGAGTTTAACACATACATACATACATACATACATACATACATACATACATACATACTGTAGTAAGATCCCTGATACCCCGATCAAACAGATAAAATATTACTGCTTATAAATTCAAATACCATAGAGATAAAATAGGGAGGTGTTCAACATCGTCACCATCGCCCGCAGTCGTGTTGGATCTAACAAGCAGTAACGCCATAGTAAACGATACACAAAACTGTTAGCTTTTCCCCTCTCCGCAATACCAATTTCCACTAAAATAAAAGCCTTTTGACAGACCGAAATGCAGTTTCAAACGGAGTGATAGAATAAAGAAACGGAGGAGTGAAATGAGAGACGGAAAAATGCAACCTTGACAAGCGTTGGTGTTTGAATCTCGAACTAGAACGACAGGCGACAGCTGACGTCACAGACTTGCTTAGTCTAACACTAAACGGGAATGAATGGTTGGAAGTTTGAATAAAACTACTTGGCGTTAGTTACGTTGTTGCTATGGCATATTTTTTTCCCAAAAAGTATCTGCTATTGAATGAGAGGAAACCCCACCGCTTTGTCTCCTACCCGTAGTGACAATTTAAATCTAACAAAACCGTTTTGCGTTAGGCAAAACGCGTACAAGCAAGAGAGAGAAATGTAAGTGGGGGATTTGCATGGAGGCATATTTGAAAAGATAGCTTATGCAGTGTAATACTGAAATTGAGAAAGGGTGGCCCAAGAAACCTCGATGAATAATAAAATAAAAGCAAGGACAGTTGACAAATAAAATGATAATATTTGTTTATTAGAAGACAATACTACCCATAATGTTATAATATCTTACAGTAAAAACACTTAGATAATAACAGAAATATTGTAAAGAAAAGACAGAGAGACAGACGCATTGATGTCCTCACTCAACTTTGCCAGTCTTGGGAAAGGGGGGACGTTACATTTTTGAAATGTGTAATTTTTTTTTTTTGAAAAAAAGAGGCTAGTGGGCATAACATAATTCGATTGGCTGTTGTGGAATAGACTAATAGGAGTAATAAAAACGATTTGAAACCAGCGGTAGTTGCCACTCGAAGATAAAAATCTCACAAGTAGTGTTAGCATCAGACGCAAGGAATACATGACCAGTGCCTTCGCTGTTCTGAATTAGTGGCGATCTGAATGTGACCATTAATCGCCGGTTAACCTACAAATTGTGTATTATTTCATTGATGCGGTAAGATAAACATTTATATAAACCTTGTTATTGATATGTATCTGTATTATTGAATGTGTATGCCTTATTGATGGGTAGAGGCACCACCAGAAAGGCACCAAACTAAACACTTTGTGTTATGCCACAAGTGATATTAGGGAAGATTACCATTTCTTTTAAAAGCCAGACAGGCTTACTTAAACTTTGGGAGAGAATGAAAAGACATAGTTGGAAATAAAATATGACATTATTATAATTGGTAGGCCAGAAAACCACTGGCCGTCTTCAGCAAGTCACAGTGTTTGCACATGACTTTATATAATTAACTATAATTTCTTCTATGACAAGGAATGTATCAAACGGATGTTTGAAGATTACCTGATGATGAACAGGGCACCAAATCAGATAGGAACGATAGCTATTTATTTAGTAACTCCACTGATCTTGAAACTGTTGATAATGTTTAACTGTTAAGAGATGGAGATAGGTGTATGATGTTCTGAAGAGGCCTTAATCCTCCGATTTCAGGGTTCCATCGTGAAACAATCAGTGAGCCACATACCAAAATATACTACTCCTGAAGCTGCAAGCTCGAGGCAAAAATTACCTGTTTGCCTTAAATCCAAAGAGTTCTGAAGCAGTGTTCAGACGTTGCAGTCGTGAAGAAGGTGGTTGTGAGAAGGACATCACAGTGTTCCAGGAAATAAAGTTAAGCCCAATTGTCCACGGGCGTGTGTTAGTTCATTTAACCATACTCTCCATCATTATTATATCAATCAGTATTCTTGACATGAAGCGTGTCCCTTCATAGGAGTTATTGCTTCATCAGAACACTTCCAGTCAGAAACAATTTAGATTAATATTAACAGACACAACTCCGCCTATGCCGGTCCCAAGCCCGGATGAAAAAGGAGGAGGGCGGCCTGCATGGAGGCCGTAAGGAGGCAGCCCCTCCATCATGCAAAGGCACAACAGGCCAATCACCTGTTTGCTTTAAATCATGATTACGCGAACTACAAGAGAGAAAACCGGACTGATTCTAAAGGCGACGAACTGGAACGGACTACGGACTACGACTTATGGAACTTGGAACACAAGAAGTATAAATGGGAAGGAAGAGGTGCTGGTGGAAGAGATGAGGAAAGCAAAACTAGAAATCCTGGCTATAACGGAAACGAAGAAAAAAGGACAAGGAGTCATGGATCTCGATGGCAACACGTTGCTCTACAGTGGTGTACCCATATCTGAAAGAGCTAAAGGGGGCGTGGGTTGCATTGTGGCCCAAAATCAAAAAGATAGTATCAAGGGATGGAACTTTGTCTCGGAGCGCATTATGGTTGTAAAACTAAAAGAAGGAGAAACCATAGTCAACCTGCTCATAGTGTATGGGCCAAATGAGGATGAGAGAGCAGAGGTCAAGGAGGAATTCTTCGAGCTGCTTCAAAGGACAGTGGATGACTGCCTAGATGAAGTTATTATGCTCGGAGATTTTAATGCCAGAGTTGGAAATGACCATGCTAGATGGGGTGGAGTTATCGGAAGATATGGAGAAGATACTCTCAATGACAATGGAAAGCGACTCCTTAGATTCTGCAGTGAGCAGAATCTGATCATTACAAACACAAAGTTCCCCCATAAGCGCATACATGCATACACTAGATGTGAACCAACCAAGAATGAGAAGTCAGTGATCGACTATGCCATTGTTCGGAGAAGCTCATTCAGATATGTCCGAGATGCAAGAGTCTGGAGGGGACCAGAGATTGGAAGTGATCACTACCTGCTAACAATCAAACGAACAACTGAAAGAGTTGCTCAGCCTAGGAACTGCCCAACATCACGCAAGAAACCAAGTAAACGAGCAGGAGAAATGAGCATTAGGACCTACAAGCTGAGAGAGCCAGAAATTAAGACCAGATATCAGGGGCTTATTGCTACAGCAGTGAGCAACACAGAAGAACGACCTGATGACTTGGAAACCCTCTGGAATAAATTCAAGGATATCATAAAGACAGCTGCTGCAGAAGCATACGGTGAAGTCCGACTTGGGAACCAGAGAAAGAGGACACCTTGGTGGACAGAGGAAGTCAAAGAGAAAATAAGAGAGAAGAAAATGGCATGGAAACAATACTTAGGAGCTAAAAACACAACAGGACAAATGGAAAAATATAGAGAATATGTGACACTCAGAACAGAAGCAAAGAATAAAGTGCTAGCAGCAAAACAGAAGTCCTGGGAAGAATTTGGAGAAAAGCTAGAAAAAGATGCACAAGAAAACCAGAAATTGTTCTATAAGACCCTAAAGAACATGAGGAAAGAAAAACAATGCCCTCTCAAATTTATAAAGGACAAGCAAGGCAAATTGCTTACTGCCCCGAAGGAAGTAATGGAAAGATGGAAAGAATATTTCTCAGAACTCCTGGATGGTGAGCATGGTGAAGCATCAGAAGTGATAACCACTAGCACAGAAGAGGAAACCAATGATGGTGAAGATGACATAAAGATGGAAGAACTGAGGGCAGCACTAGAGAAAATCAAGATGGGCAAAGCAGCAGGGCATGATGGTATTACACCAGAAATGGTTAAGTACATGGGAGCATCAGGCGACCTATTACTCTTAAAGGTCCTACAGGCAGCATGGAGCAACAAGACCATACCAAAGGATTGGGAGATTGCCATCATAACACCAATTTTCAAAAAGGGTGACAATCGACAATGTGGAAACCATAGAGGCATATCCCTTCTCAGTGTCCCTGGTAAAATCTACTCTAGAATCCTAGAGCAGAGACTCCGACGCCTAGCTGAGCCACAATTGGATGAGGTCCAGTGCGGATTCCAAGCAAACCGAAGTACTCAAGACCTAATCTTCACACTCAGACAGCTGAGTGAAAAGGCCCTTGAGTATAAGAGTGAGATCCATCTTTGTTTCGTAGATCTGGAAAAGGCGTTTGACAGGGTCCCCTGGAGCAAACTTTGGGACTGTTTGGCAAGGAAGAATATTCCAGCACCTCTGATTCATGCTATACAGAGCTTCTACAAGTCTTGCAGAAATTATGTGAGGACAGCAAACCATAAGTCAGAAGAGTTCAGGACCACCACTGGTGTAAGACAAGGTGATATCCTATCACCTTACCTCTTCATACTCCTTATGGACGATGTCATCAAGGCATGTAAGGAGAGAACAAGAAAGTATTCAGTGGGGTACTGGAAGATGAGACAGGTCTATATTTCGGAGCTGGCATTTGCTGATGATGTTGCCCTGATTGCTAAATCAGAGGCACATCTCCAATCCAACCTGCAAGTCTGGAAGGAAGAGCTGGAGAAGAGAGGGATGGTCATAAGCAGCTCTAAAACAAAATCCAGGGTGATATCATGAGAAGAAAGAAAACATCAGATTAAGTTGGGAGAACAGGTCCTGGAGCAGGTCGACCACTTTAAATATCTCGGAGCTATTATAGACCGAAAGGGAGGCATCAAAGAAGAGTTGGCCACTCGAAAAGTAGCGGCTGGGAGACTTTTTCAGGCCATAAATCGTGGATTCCTCAGCAAGAAAGAGGTTGGTAAGAAAACGAAGATGCTGTATACCGCTCCACCTATGTCCCAGTCTTGACATATGGATGCGAGTCGTGGGCAATGACTACAACCCACAAAAGCCAGATCCAAACCTCAGAAATGAGGTATCTGAGGAAAGTGGTTGAAGTAACAAGAAGAGACATGGTCCGCAACCAGACGATCCGTCAAGGCCTAAAATCCCATCCGCTGCAGACCCAAATAGAACAGTCCCAACTAAGATGGTTTGGCCATGTCTGCAGAATGGGAGAAGATCGGCTACCACGACAAGCATGGGAAACAAAGAGCCAGGGATCCAGACCTCCAGGACGACCCAGAGTCCGCTGGGAGGACAACATTAGACAATCTTTGAAGGACCGAGGACTAGAATGGAACCAGGCCAGGAAGAAGACAGCTGATAGAATGGTCTGGCGCTCTCTCTTCCAAACCTCTACACCTCACGGTAGAAGGGGAACGACTAAGTAAGTAAGTTAACAGACACAGTTGTTGTTTTAAATTACTTTGCTGTAAATAAACTGCCTTATATTTTGAGTTTAAACAGTCCTGTATCCCAGCAATTGAGATACAGGAAAATCAAATTGTAAAAAATATTATCATTCAAAATTTATCCAGTGTCTTGTTTAATTACTTTTTCATTACGTTATAGGTTTAGTTGTTGCCTTTTTATTAACATTACATTGCATATTACCCTAGACACCTAGCCAGATAACATCCAGACACCATAACATATAATTAGGCTCAAAATATATAGCAGATTGAGGTCGTAGGGTGGTAGCAGACAGGTACCGTGAGAACAACTTCATCAACAATTAGACTCAAGGACCTCACATCTGTAGACAATTAATACTTAACCTTTTAACATCTAAACCCACCACATATATTGGGACGCTCGCTCTGGGATTTCAAAATTGTAAAAGTAAATAAGTGTGGAGAGTTAGGTGAACTATCACTGCCCATTGTTATCATGTTACTTAGAGAGATTGTTGGATATTTTGGTTTAGTTTAATAACATTTGGCATTAACAACAAGATGGCAGACTTGGCCAAATTCAGATCTGCTGCTATGCAGGCTGCGAAGGAAATGGGAATGGAGGGACAAGGTCTGATTGCATACGTGACAGCAGAGTGTGATAAATTTATTGAACGAGAAGATAGGAGGTTAGCCGAAGAAGGGAAATTATAGGCTGATAGATTAACGGAGGAGAAAAGAATTGTATTAGAAGATGCTAGGGAGGCTAAGAAATTAGAGGCTGAGAGGGAGGCTGAAATAAAAAGGTTGCAGTTGGAGAAGAAATTGGAGGCTGAGGCCAAGAGGATGGATGCTGAAAAGGAGGAAAAACGATTACAGATGGAGGCTGAGGCCAAGAGGATGGAGGCTGAAACGGATGAAAAACGATTACAGATGGAGGCTGAGGCCAAGAGGATGGAGGCTAAAAAGGAGTAAAAACGATTACAGATGGAGGCTGAAAGGGAAGATAAACGATTACAGAGGGAACATGAGCTACGACTAAGGGAGTTAAAGTTGAAAGGCCATGCTCCAGAAAATGGTAACAGCCCATCCACATCCGACTCTGCTGCAAGCCAGGTGGCCTCCAACTCAGCCATGAGTTTTCATTTAGACCCTTTTGTCGAAAAAGATGATGACATAGAGTCATTTTTAAGTAGATTTGAGACACTAGCTATAACGTATGGGTTGGAAAAAGAAAAGTGGAGTCTGAAAGTATCACAGGGGCTTAGGGGAACCTCGTATGAGGTATATTCAAAGTTGAGTAAGGAAAATCAGGAAGACTATGACATTCTAAAACAGGTTCTCCTGATTAGGTATGAAAAGAATAGTGAATTTTATCGAAAGAAATTTAGAAATGCTAAACTACTTACTGTGGAGACTTACCACCAGTTCTCTGCACGCCTAGAGACATATTTGGAGAAATGGACTGCTCTGGGGAAAACCCAAGATTTAAAAGAAATGATCCTAATTGAGCAATTAAAAGAGTCCATGGCTCCAGACCTGAGAAAGTTTCTCATGGAACAGGGTGCAGAGAGGGTGGGGGAAATTCTCACTGTTGCTTAGAGGTATCAGGCAGCCCAGTCTGAAGTAGCTGACATGAGAAAGAAACAACCAGTAGAAGGTAATAAAGCCCCATCAAACCAAGATGAGTATTATAATACTAGGGATCAAAACCCAAGAGGGAAACAAACTTATGATAGGCCAAGGTATGACCAACGAGATAGGAACCCGCAATTCAATGAAAGGAAAACCTACAGACCAGAAGGAAAATGGTGTAAAATCTGTAGGATGAATTATCATAATACAATCGAATGTGGTAGGAAAGTTCCTCAATATCGCGCTGCATGCATGATAACAGTGGACAAGGGAAGAAAGAAGGACTTGCCAACAGAACAGCATGAACCTCATCATCCCCCCATCTGTGAAGAAGTGACATGTAATGATGCCAGAGTTAAGTGCACACTTCCAGTAGCCGAGATAAATGTCAAGACTAGGTACGTGGAAGGAGTGATTAGAGCTGCAGTGTGCGACGACCCTAATTACCAGCGTGTATTAGGAAATAAATTTGTTTTTCTAGGGAGCCCTATAAAACCAGTGGTAATGGCCACGCTCCAGGTCAGGTCGACCCCTAGTAAAGAGGAGGAACCACCACTAATTTATTCTCATAAACAGATGAGAAAGGCCCAGGCAAAGGACAAATCATTAAAACCTTGCTTTGGCAAATTGCCAAACAGCCATGAACACCCTAAGAAAGGACAATTTTATTTGAAGGAGGGACTGCTCTACAGGACAGCTGGAGCAGGATCAAAAAGATATGGACAGTTAGTACTGCCATGTAGTTATAGGGAAAAAGCAATGGCACAAGCACATGTTGTACCAGACGGTGGACATCAGAGGAGTGGAACCACCCGTGAAAGGACATCTGTGACATATTTCTGGCCAGGCGTAGCTGAAGACATTGAAAAATTTGTTGAAACCCGTGACCAGTGTAGCAAGGTAAATTCCACATGTTGGAAAAATAATAATCAGATGCAAGCCAAGCATTCTGAAAAACATGGGCCAAAAAATAAAAGGATAAACAAAAATAATAAGGTAGACACAGTGGATAGGTATGTCCCTTCTCACAAACCGTCTTCCCCTAAAATAGCTAGATTGGCAACTCTGCGTATGACACCCAAAGAAAAAATAAACAAAGACCAGTCATCCTCGGCTCACTTTGAAGCCGCATGCCGGGAACTGGCAAAAATTAGCATTGAGGATAACAATGAGGAAAATCGGACAACATTGAAACCGAAACTAAGTGATCACTCGAGGAAAGTGGAGAGCGGACGGTTGGTCAGTTGGCCTAATGTCAAGCTCACTTCACAATATGGCTATTAAATTAGCATTATAAGAGCACCGGTGACAGTGGTTAGTGACCGACCCTATATCGACCATTAAAAGGTCGTACAGCCCATTGGAAGTATTGTACGGACATTGGATTGAGATCACACATATCATAGCAATGTTACAAGGGAGAATTGATTTCTGGTGCAGAAAAACCTCATTTCCCCACATTATATATTATTTCACCAAAATTGTCGTTAGGCTAAGAATACAGCTGGTGAATATGGCCTCCACTTGAGTGGTACATTTAGAATCATATATGAATATTATTAAAGGGTGTGTCCTAATTCAAGTCAAGCCAGAGTGCAGACCACTAGATGGCTGTGTGCACATCGGAGAGGAGCACATTGAATTCATATGTTGATTCTGGATTGAAATTGCTCCGAGTGTGTATCCAGGCTGATAAGGGAATTATTGGATCCCCTACATAACTCTGCCATCACCATGTTATAGATTCATTCCTCATAACGATTGCAACCTTGAGGAAATGCTAATAACCTCTGGACATGTCAATGAACAGACTCAGAGAAGAGAAATGGTGTATACTGATTGATAAGCAGCATTAAGACAAGCAGTAACACTTGCAGCTGTTCAGTAACATAACTGAAATAGATTCTTGGATTGCAGAGGTTTGAGGCAACCTTCGTCAGTAGTGCCTACTTTGAATGACCCCACTGCAGAAATCCATGAGCATACCAAGGGCAGAGTAAAGCCTAGTTGAGATAATTTGATCTATGTCTATCACGGATTATAAACTTGCATCAGAATGCATGTTCTTAAGTGGGGAGATATGTAGTAAGATCCCTGATACCGCGATCAAATAGATAAAATATTACTGCTTATAAATTCAAATACTATAGAGATAAAATAGGGAGGTGTTCAACATCGTCACCATCGCCCGCAGTCGTGTTGGATCTAACAAGCAGTAATGCCATAGTAAACGATACACAAAACTGTTAGCTTTTCCCCTCTCCGCAATACCAATTTCCACTAAAATAAAAGCCTTTTGACAGACCGAAATGCAGTTTCAAACGGAGTGATAGAATAAAGAAACGGAGGAGTGAAATGAGAGACGGAAAAATGCAACCTTGACAAGCGTTGGTTTTTGAATCTCGAACTAGAACGACAGGCGACAGCTGACGTCACAGACTTGCTTAGTCTAACACTAAACGGGAATGAATGGTTGGAAGTGCAGTGTAATACTGAAATTGAGAAAGGGTGGCCCAAGAAACCTCGATGAATAATAAAATAAAAGCAAGGACAGTTGACAAATAAAATGATAATATTTGTTTATTAGAAGACAATACTACCCATAATGTTATAATATCTTACAGTAAAAACACTTAGATAATAACAGAAATATTGTAAAGAAAAGACAGAGAGACAGACGCATTGATGTCCTCACTCAACTTTGCCAGTCTTGGGAAAGGGGGGACGTTACATTTTCGAAAGTGTAATTTATTTTTGAAAAAAAGAGGCTAGTGGGCATAACATAATTCGATTGGCTGTTGTGGAATAGACTAATAGGAGTAATAAAAAACGATTTGAAACCAGCGGTAGTTGCCACTCGAAGATAAAAATCTCACAAGTAGTGTTAGCATCAGACGCAAGGAATACATGACCAGTGCCTTCGCTGTTCTGAATTAGTGGCGATCTGAATGTGACCATTAATCGCCGGTTAACCTACAAATTGTGTATTATTTCATTGATGCGGTAAGATAAACATTTATATAAACCTTGTTATTGATATGTATCTGTATTATTGATTGTGTATGCATTATTGATGGGTAGAGGCACCACCAGAAAGGCGCCAAACTAAACACTTTGTGTTATGCCACAAGTGATATTAGGGAAGATTACCATTTATTTTAAAAGCCAGAAGGCTTACTTAAACTTTGAAAAAGAATGAAAAGACATAGTTGGAAATAAAATATGACATTATTATAATTGGTAGGCCAGAAAACCACTGGCCGTCTTCAGCAAGTCACAGTGTTTGCACATGACTTTATATAATTAACTATAGCTTCTTCTATGACGAGGAATGTATCAAACGGATGTTTGAAGATTACCTGATGATGAATAGGGCACCAAATCAGATAGGAACGATAGCTATTTATTTAGTAACTCCACTGATCTTGAAACTGTTGATAATGTTTAATTGTTTAGAGATGGAGATAGGTGTATGATGTTCTGAGGAGGCCTTAATCCTCTGACTTCAGGGTTCCATCGTGAAACAATCAGTGAGCTACATACCAAAATATACGTACTCCTGAAGCTGCAAGCTCGAGGCAAAAATTACCTGTGTGTCTTAAATCCAAAGAGTTCTGATGCAGTGTTCAGACGTTGCAGTCGTGAAGAAGGTGGTTGTGAGAAGGACATCACAGTGTTCCAGGAAATAAAGATAAGCCAAATTGTCCACGGACGTGTGTTAGTTCATTTAACCATACTCTCCATCATTATTATATCAATCAGTGGGAGCCGTGCTAGCGTAGTGGTTACAACACCGCTCTGGCGACTGGGTGATTCAGGATCAAACCCGGGCGACGGCATTTGAGGATTTTTCGTCGACCGGGATTTGGACTGGATTAACTCGAGACCTGGCGAGGACATTTGAAGGAGTGTCGTCGACCAGGGACTGGCGACTCCTGAGCTGACCCAGCTCTAATGGGTACCTCCGAAAACGGCGAGTATCTGCCTGAATGGCGAGGGACACTTGTATCTGTAGGATACTCACGTAAAAATCAATGTCAGGTTAGACATTAAAAATAACCTGAGATTTCGCCTCGAGTATTAGCGGGCGTACGAAAAAAAAAATATCAATCAGTATTCTTGACATGATGATACAAGTCGTTCCTCAGAAGCTTGTCCCTTCATAGGAGTTATTGCTTCATCAGAACACTTCCAGTCAGAAACAATTTAGATTAATGTTAACAGACACAGTTGTTGTTTTAAATTACTTTGCTGTAAATAAATTGCCTTATATTTTGAGTTTAAACAGTCCTGTATCCCAGCAATTGAGATACAGGAAAATCAAATTGTAAAAAATATTATCATTCAAAATTTACCCAGTGACTTGTTTAATTACTTGTTCATTAAGTAATAGGTGTAGTTGTTGTCATTTTATTAACATTACATTGCATATTACCCTAGACACCTAGCCAGATAACATCCAGATACCATAACATATAATTAGGCTCAAAATATAAAGCAGATTGAGGTCGTAGGGTGGTAGCAGACAGGTACCGTGAGAACAACCTCATCAACAATTAGACTCAGGGACTTGCATAGCTGACCTAACATCTGTAGACAATTAATAGTTAACCTTTTAACATCTAAACCCACCACATATACATACATACATTACATGCATTACATACATACATACATACATTCATACATTACATAACATACATACATACATATACACATTGCATACATACAATGCATACTGTTACGAGGTTAGTAACATCTATCTAGGGGATGTGTTATGAGCTTGTGACAGAAAACAGGTACAGGACGTTCGAAAAATAATCAATAACAAAATCCCAGTGTACAGTCACACACATCTGTGTATTGCTAATCTGACCGGTACAAATCTGACAGATACTGGTTATGGAAATACAATCATAATAATGGTGCACGACTTCACAACATGCAATAACCAATGGCCGGACTTCTTCGTCACAAGCCTACAAATGCTATTCAATTTACAATTCAATCACAATTCCATAACAATTCCAAACCCATAAACAAGCTATCACACAACACTCCGTCCAGTACCAACTCCGCAATCTATCTCCCTACAATTCGCATTGCCCTTTTCTTACCGCTCACCGCTCGCATTCCTCGCACGGGGTTTTTCTCAATCTCGCTGTCAGTCAAAATAGCTCAGGCTTACTCCTTAACCCTTGAGCGCTGATCAGTACTTACAACCTGCTAATTATTTCGTTACACATACATACATTACATACATACATTACATACATACATACAAACATACACATACATTAATAACAATAAAAATAATAGCCCTATCAGTCGTAACTTTCTATGGGAATGCGCCCCTGATGTGACAGTCCTCATCTTATTTTCCTGGTGTTCCTTTCGACGTTTTCTCCTCACTTCTGCTTGCCGTGAGAGCTTCATTTTACCCAATCTGAGGTGGTTGTGATAAACGAGCGCAAAGGCCTTATTGCTCTATCTTTTCCTACATCTTTCGTATTGTATTTTCTCCGACATTTGCTCTTTCATCCCACATTTGCTATTTCATCGTTGTGATTACTCGCGACCGGTATCTAGAGAACCACATTTGTTCTTTCATCGGGGGAAATCAAGTCCTTTGATTGAGTCCCCATACCTGACATTATCGTTTGAAGCCCACATTGCATCGTGATAAATCTGGTGAAAACACATCTGGTCATACCAAACAGACATCTGGGCTTGCTGTAATTTCTGTGACACCACATTGGACGCCCAGATTGGCCAGGTGAAAACGTCTCATGCTGTAATGGTGTTATCTTTGGTCGGCCGCTGTTCAGACAAGCGTTGGGTTACCACATTGGACGCCCAGCTTGGCCAGGTGAACAATAAACAATCAGAGAGTAGGTGACAGCAATTTGACAGCACTTTTGCATTAGCCCGCCAATTATCTCCATACCTGTTTGTCAAACCACACCCATGTTTGGACTGACAGGGAACAAGAGCGATCCTGTGAATGAGTGACCAGAGGGGCTATTAAGGATTGGTTGGTATGGGCGGAGCTCGATGTCGGATTCAAGAAACCCACATTGTACTTCCAGAAAGATAATCTACTACGTAGCTTGCTAGAGGAAGGAGTTCAGTTTTTACATTGTGAGGAAGAGATTAAACCCAAAAACGCCTAGCCTAAATACACGTGTTTATTCAGAGTGGATATAATTCAGTTCTGTGATGAATTGTGTTCTTAAAGGATTTTGCGAAGGGAAAAGAAGTTCATCAGAAGTCTGAGTCTACACGCAACGTGTCTGACGTCTAACCAGAAATAAGTTATCAAAAACGGACATTTGGCTAGCAGAATTCGCCATAGGACATCTTTCATTCCTCAATTAAAAAGGAATATTGTCTCACCCACAAGTCAGAAGGTTGACGCAGCATTTTTCGCCACCCATATACTGCTTGCTCACAAGTTCAACACATCGTTATCACAAGTTCAATACATCGTTATCACAAGTTCAATACAGAGTTATCACAAGTTCAAATCACTCGAAAGATCATTATTATCTGAAGTCACGCAAAAGAGCTCAAAAGAGGAATCTCATATTTATACCAAGTGCAACACACTCTTAAGCGCATTCTATGAAGCAGACTCTATATATTTTATGAATCACGACTACATACGCAAGATTATGAGTCTACATATCACTAACATTTCGTGAAGATATCCAGTCTGGCCAGTACCCTCGGGAGATTAGGCAATAGACCTTTTGTTCATATGACAGCTATTAACTTTTGATCAACACTACAAAGATATACTCAAACAGTGAAGGAATATACATAAATATCTCGTCAGCGTTCTCAGTACGACAACAGTTTGCACCAGAACTTCCTCGACTTAGAGATACCCCACTCGACATTAACATATAACAACTTGGGACATTGTATGCCTACACGTGAATCATCATATCAATGCGAAGCATTTAGAGACACCCGGACTGTGTAGATTACCCACCATTTTGGTAACACGTATCATATCACATCATCATCATTTCGCTTTGCACCAGTTCATTCTTAATTAACTACTACTTAATTAACTGCAATTATATTATCTCATCTGTGTGTTTTGCGTGAATCGTCTTTCACCATCATCACGTTCTAACCATTACTAACCCTATGTGTGTGGATATTTCATTAATAAACCCAACGATCGTTTGATCATTATCTAGTTTGTTAATTTATCACTCGTGCTGTCGGTGTTACATATTTACCTACAGGAACATTTCTCTACTCAGATGAGGTTGGGGGCTTTTTCTGTACGGGATCTAAGGGCAGAAGCTAAGGTTGTGGGGAAACAGAACTCTTTCCATAATTAATTAGAAAACACTGTCTAGTGGAAAGCATTCGCATTCCTGTCTTCTTGTCCCTATCTCGAATAGGTCTTTATTCTTTCTTAACGAGCCAATTTCTAGAGACCTTATATCTATATCTCATAGACTATTCCTGGCAAAAACTACTGTCGTAGTTGCCTCAGTACTCACCACACGACAATTGTGGACTCGTCTTGGGATTAGTGAACCCGGACTGAGAACTGTGAAAAATCACATTTTCATCCCTGCTATACAATTGCGATAATTGCAAACTTTGTTGGCATTTTGAGGGATTACCTCCTAGACTGACTCTTACTATAATTTGTCTATTTCATAGGGGGGATAATTTATATCTCTAAAGCACTAGTGATACTTTTAAAATTAAGTATCAAACGGACAGAGTAAACACTTTTTGAGAACAGAGGATACTGTAGGGAACTGATTTTTTAATCTTTTCAGTAACTGCTTGGAAAATTTTTATCATAAATATTTACTAAATTGTTCATAGAAACTTCGAGATAATCTGTTATATAATTTTTCAGAATACGCTGAGTGAGTGATTTAGAACTATTTGAACTTGATTACTAATTTAAACCTAGCTGGTTTTAAAGAGATAATTACTTGTGCGAGTCAAACAATTTTGTTTGGAGGTCACTGCCAATTTTTCCCTTCACGAACCCGTACTGCATATCATGGCAGATGCCGCAAAAATTAGAACTAGTTTAATGGAGGCAGGGCGTGAATACGGGTTAAGTGGAAAAGACCTGATGAAATATGTAAGCGAAGAGACTGATAAACTCCATGCAAGATAGATGGAAATGCAGAAACTTACAATGGAGAAGGCCGCAGCAGAAACAGCGGAGCGGAAAGCCGCAGCAAAAGCAGCGGAGCGGAGAGAGAAAGCTGCAACAGAAGCAGCGGAGCGAAAAGACAAAGTCGCAGCAGAGCATGCACTTAACATGAAACAACTGGAAATCCAGGGACAGACCAATCAGATAGAGCTGGCAAAAAGTGCAGCGGCTTCCAACTGTGATGGAGGGTACTCACCCCGCTCAGATGGTGTGCCTACTTCGCAACCTGCGCCACCCAATGCCATGAACTTTCCGCTGGAACCTTTTTCAGAAAGGAATGATACCATGGACGCCTTTTTAGACCGCTTCGAACGCTTTGCAACAGGGTTTGGGCTTGAAGAACGGAAGTGGAACTTGAAACTTTCCCAGGGCCTAAGAGGAGCCGCCTACGAAGTTTTTAATAAACTTCCGGCCGGAGAGCAAGATGACTATCAGGCATTGAAAAAAGCTCTCTTGGTGAGGTACGAGCTTCATTCAGAGGCTTACCGAAAAAAATTTCGAGGTTCTAGGAAGGAGGCAGGAGAGACTTTCTCACAGTTCGCAGCCCGTATTGAAGACTACCTAGTGAAGTGGTGTACACTGGGAAACTTTACCGAGAACTATGACGGGTTAAAAGAGCTGATTGTGATAGAGCAACTGAAAGAGTCTATGTCGGTGGAAATGCGTAGATTTCTCACTGAAAACGGCGCTGACCGGTTAGAAAATATTCTTACACTGGCAGAGCGATTCCAAAATGCTCTCATGGAGTCTCAAGGAGCCAGAAAGAAGTTTTCGGATCAGGCGCCAAAGCAACCTGCTCGCTCCCAACCAGACCAACAAAGCAAAGGACCACACATCTCGCATAAACAGCACGCAAAACAAGATAACTACAAAGAGCAAAACAAGAAAAATGCTGCGCCACACCAGAGACAGGGAGATAAATGGTGCAAGTACTGTCGCTTGAACAATCACAACACTAATGAGTGCAAGCGCAGACCTCCTCCCCAACATGCTGCCTGTCTGCAGACAAAATCGTCACCCCGAAAGGAGCAGAGGACCGGAAACGTTTCTCATCCTCCCGTCATCGAATCAGTCCTCGTAAACGGACAATCTGTGGAGTGCCTTTATGACACAGGACTTGCTTTCGATGCGGTGGTCAGGGCATCTCTTGTCACCCCTGACCAGATAACAGAAGAGAGTGTCGACATCCAAGGTCCGACGAAGGATGTTGCACCCATGACACTGCCAATTGCACTTATCAGAGTGGAATCTCGTTACGTGACAGGAGAGATTCGTGCAGCTATAATGGAAGAACCAATCTACTCTTTAATCTTGGGATGTAGATATGTGTTCCTGGGAGAACCTACTCAACCACTAGTCATGGCGGCCGTACAGACTAGAGGACAATAAAAAAAAGACGCAGAGCAGGAACCTCCTACCAATATCCTCCCCGAGGAATTGAAGAGGGCCCAAACGGAAGATTCCTCAATGGCGCCCTGTTTTAAAAAATTACCTAGGACACACAACCCACCTACCAAGGGAGACTTCTTTATGAAAAATGGATTGATGTATCGCCGAGCTGGAAACGAAGGACAGGAACACAACCAATTAGTAGTTCCTGCAACCTATAGGAACCAGGTGCTTGAGATGGGCCACTCTATCCCATTTAGTGGACACATGGGAATGAGCGCCACGACTCAAAGGATCGCCTGCCACTATTATTGGCCAGGGATCACCGGCGACATTGAACGTTTCGTCAAGTCTTGTCCTCAGTGCCAGAAAGTTGCACCAAAACACTGGACGGCACCCACGACCCTTGGGGAGATGCCAATCTTGGGCACCCCATTTGAAAGAGTGGCCGTGGATATAATTGGACCTTTGCTGAGAACTAAGAAGAGGAACTCGCATATCCTTACCTTAGTGGACACCTGTTCCATGTGGGGCGAAGCCATAGCCATGCCAGCATGCGACTCAGTGCATGTAGCTGACGCTTTACTGAATATCTTTACTAGATTGGGCTTCCCGCATGAAATTCTCACAGACAACGGGTCACAATTTAGAGGCAGGTTGACAGAGGAGGTGCTTGGAATATTCAAGACTAGGCATATCCATACTTCGCCCTATCACCCCCAAAGTAACGGGCAAGTAGAGCGGTTTAACGGGACGCTCACCTCTATTCTTCGGAAGTTGGCACAGGAGAAGCCAGAAACGTGGGATCAGTATCTTCCTGCCGCATTATTTGCTTATAGGGAAGTACCACATGCGTCAGCTGGAGTTCCTCCGGCCACATTACTCTTCGGAAGACCTATTAAAGGTCCATTAGAAGCCTTACTAAGAACATGGACAAATGCCAAGGCAGACGACACTGTCACATCAGCCTTCCAGTACGTCACAGACTTGAAACAACGCCTGAAGACTGGATGGGAATTAGCCACAGCGAAAGTACGGGAGGCTAGGCGGAAACATGCCAAATATTACAATCGGAATGCGAAGGACCGAGAACTAGCAGTAGGAGAGAAGGTGCTACTTCTTCTGCCAAGTAGCAGTAATAAGTTGCAGATTTGCTGGAGGGGACCCTACAAAGTTGTGGAGAAGATTTCTCGCACCAACTATAAAATCGCCGTGAACGGAAAGCAGAAAATTTATCACTTAAATCTGCTTAAGAAGTTTTACGAGCGAGCCCCTGCCGAACCAGCGCACCTCATGACTATGGCCATTGCTATGCAAATGGAAGAAGAGCCTTTATCATCCGTAGAGTACCCGGTGATACAGGAGGAATCACATTAAGATGTGAAAATAAGCTCCACCCTAACGGAAGCCCAGCAAGAAAAAGTGAGGAGATTGATGGAAAACCACGCCGACTCCCTGACAGACAAACCGGGCCGGACAAACCTGATGGAGTTTGACATGGAAGTCACGGATCCTACGCCCGTCCGAATGAGAACCTATCCGATTCCGTATGCCAAGGCGACGGCATTAAAGCAAGAAATTGATTATTTACTAAAGGAAGGCATAATTTCGAAGTCGGAGTCCCCTTACAGTGCGGGAGTGGTGCTGTTACGCAAACCCAGTGGAGAACACCGGCTGTGCATCGACTACCGACAGCTGAATGCGTTAACACAGTTCTAGCCAGAACCGTTACCGGACTAGAACCAGCTATTTACTAAGCTGAGCAGGGCTTGCTATTTTTCAAAGATCGACCTCAGTAAAGGGTACTATCAAATACCGGTAAAAGCTGAGGTGAGAAACCTGTTAGCCTTCAGTACTCCAGATGGACACTTCGAGTTTAATGTGATGCCATTTGGACTAAACAACGCTCCTAGTGTCTTCACAAGGATGATGCGAAAGTTATTGGATCCTCTGAATCATCCCGCCATCAGCAATTTTATGGATGATATCCTAGTAGCTACTGAATCGTTTGAAGAACATATATCAGCGCTATCCTTGCTGTTTAACAGACTCAGAGAAGCGGGACTAACCGCCCGCCCAACCAAATGTCAAGTTGGGTGTGAACAGCTAGAGTTCCTAGGACATCATATATCCCATGGGACCATGTTCCCCGAGACTAAAAACATTGAGAAGCTGAGAAATGCATTGAGACCGTCCACAAAAAAGGATGTCCGGTCATTTGTATCCCTCTGTGGATTCTACCAGAGATATATAAAGGATTTTAATAGCCTCTGTGCACCGCTTACATCGCTAACCAAGAAAGAAAACCCAGATAAAGTGACATGGTCAGCAGAATGTGAACATGCATATGCACTCTTAAAAGAGAAACTCACCACAAAACCTATTTTACGGCTCCCGGATTTAACTAGAAAATTCATTTTGCGCACAGATGCAAGTAACATTGGAATCGGGGCTACATTACTACAGCCAGACGACAGAAGCCCACCAAATCTATTTCCGGTCGCATACGTGAGTCGGAAGTTAAACCGAGCAGAACAAAACTATTCCACAATCGAAAAGGAATGTTTGTCCCTCGTCTGGGAAATACAAAAATTTCAAGCATACCTGTACGGAAGGAAATTTACAATCCAGAGTGATCACCAACCTCTGACCTTACTCGCCAATTGAATGAATTTGAATGCTAGACTGATGAGGTGGTCGCTTGTTCTACAACCTTACACGTTCCAAGTGGACTATATCCAAGGAAAACATAACGTGGGAGCGGATTTTTTAAGCCGTCATCCTATGAGGCAGGACGGAGAGCACAGACAAGTAGAGGAAAGGGTGGAAACCGGAGAGAAGAACGAAGATGAGGAAAAGGATTAATGAATCCCGAGCAAGAAGGCTAAGCTTTCCTGAGTATGATTGACATCACATTTGAGGAGGGGGCTATTGTGATAAACGAGCGCAAAGGCCTTATTGCTCTATCTTTTCCTACATCTTTCGTATTGTATTTTCTCTGACATTTGCTCTTTCATCCCACATTTGCTATTTCATCGTTGTGATTACTCGCGACCGATATCTAGAGAACCACATTTGTTCTTTCATCGGGGGAAATCAAGTCCTTTGATTGAGTCCCCATACCTGACATTATCGTTTGAAACCCACATTGCATCGTGATAAATCTGGTGAAAACACATCTGGTCATACCAAACAGACATCTGGGCTTGCTGTAATTTCTGTTACACCACACTGGATGCCCAGATTGGCCAGGTGAAAACGTCTCATGCTGTAATGGTGTTATCTTTGGTCGGCCGCTGTTCAGACAAGCGTTGGGTTACCACATTGGACGCCCAGCTTGGCCAGGTGAACAATAAACAATCAGAGAGTAGGTGACAGCAATTTGACAGCACTTTTGCATTAGCCCGCCAATTATCTCCATACCTGTTTGTCAAACCACACCCACGTTTGGACTGACAGGGGACAAGAGCGATCCTGTGAATGAGTGACCAGAGGGGCTATTAAGGATTGGTTGGTATGGGCGGAGCTGGATGTCGGATTCAAGAAACCCACATTGTACTTCCAGAAAGATAATCTACTACGTAGCTTGCTAGAGGAAGGAGTTCAGTTTTTACATTGTGAGGAAGAGATTAAACCCAAAAACGCCTAGCCTAAATACACGTGTTTATTCAGAGTGGATATAATTCAGTTCTGTGATGAATTGTGTTCTTAAAGGATTTTGCGAAGGGAAAAGAAGTTCATCAGAAGTCTGAGTCTACACGCAACGTGTCTGACGTCTAACCAGAAATAAGTTATCGAAAACGGACATTTGGCTAGCAGAATTCGCCATAGGACATCTTTCGTTCCTCAATTAAAAAGGAATATTGTCTCACCCACAAGTCAGAAGGTTGACGCAGCATTTTTCGTCACCCATATACTGCTTGCTCACAAGTTCAATACATCGTTATCACAAGTTCAATACATCGTTATCACAAGTTCAATACAGAGTTATCACAAGTTCAAATCACTCGAAAGATCATTATTATCTGAAGTCACGCAAAAGAGCTCAAAAGAGGAATCTCATATTTATACCAAGTGCAACACACTCTTAAGCGCATTCTATGAAGCAGAGTCTATATATTTAACTGCAATTTTATTATCTCATCTGTGTGTTTTGCGTGAATCGTCTTTCACCATCATCACGTTCTAACCATTACTTACCCTATGTGTATGGATATTTCATTAATAAACCCAACGATCGTTTGATCATTATTTAGTTTGTTAATGTATCACTCGTGCTGTCGGTGTTACATATTCACCTATAGGAACATTTCTTTACTCAGATGAGGTTGGGGGCTTTTTCTGTACGGGATCTAAGGGCAGAAGCTAAGGTCGTGGGGAAACAGAACTCTTTCCATAATTAATTAGAAAACACTGTCTAGTGGAAAGCATTCGCATTCCTGTCTTCTTGTCCCTATCTCGAATAGGTCTTTATTCTTTCTTAACGAGCCAATTTCTAGAGACCTTATATCTATATCTCATAGACTATTCCTGGCAAAAACTACTGTCGTAGTTGCCTCAGTACTCACCACACGACAGTGGTGCTGCAGAGAGCACCGCCACTTGGTACGATTGACAGCTTTATCCTCTTAGGTTTCTGGATTTATGTCCAGCGCCCTCATGTCTCTCTTGCACACATCTTCTAACCTCAGCTGCGGTCGCCCAAATGTTCTTTTGCTATCTTCCAGCTATCCTTAGAAGATATCTTTCAGGATGCAACCATCGTCTATGCGGCGTACATGGCCAAGCCAGCGTAGTCTGCGTTGTCTAAGCAGTGTATTTATGCTTTTAAGCTCAACATGTGACACTTCGACATTTGTCACTTTGTCCTTCCACGAAATACAGAAGATGTGGCGTAGACACCGTAGGTGGAAGGTATTGAGCATTCTGTCTTGCTTAGCATAGGTTGTCCATGTCTCGCTGCCATTCAGAAGTGTGCTGATGACGCATGCGTTATATACCGCAGCTTTGGTCCGTTGTGAGTTTGGAGTTTCCCCAAACACGCGTTGTGAGGCGGGCAAAGGTGGCTGCAGCTTTGCTTATGCGGCTGTCAATTTCTGTGCCCAGAGAGAGTTTGTCGTTGATGCTAGATCTCAGGTATGTGGTGGTGCACCACTGCCAATTTATAGTTATCGATAGTGTTAACTGGCGCAACGTCTACATCCTGACCCAGCACATTTTCTTTAGACTTATTGTGAGGCCAAAGTCCTTGCATGCTTGGGTGAATCGATTAATCAAGCTTTGAAGCTCCTGTTGATTGCAGCCTCATCAGCGAAAAACAAGTCTCTTATAGTGACCCTTCTGATTTTTTGTTTTTGCATTCAGCCTTGCAAGGTTAAACAGGCGGCCATCTGAATGCATATTCCTTCAGTTGCATTTCTGAATGTATTTTTTAAGAGCAAGGCAAAGAACATCCCAAAGAGGTTCGGAGCCAGGAAGCAGCATTGTTTAACGCCACTGCGTATGTCAAAGGGCTGTAATGTGCTTCCAGCATATTGGATTGTTCCCTTTATGTCCTCATGGAATGACTTTATCATTTCCAGCAATTTAGTGGGGCAGCCTATTTTCAGGAGGATTTTCAAGAGTACATCCCTGCTAACTTGGTCAAATGCTTTTGTGAGGTCTATAAAGGCAAAATATATAGACCTTTTCTGTTCTGTTGATTTTTCCTGAAGCTTGCGGAGAGAAAAGATCATGCCCATTGTTGATCTACCAGCTTGGAATCCACACTGCGACTCTGGATATATGCACTCACCTAACTTGTGTAGTCGCATTAAGATGACTCTGGCAAAAACCTTACCAACAATACTAACGTTGCCTGTTTGGGCTGCGATCTTGATGTTCTCACTGAGCTTGAGCCAATAATCATTTATCAAACCAGTCATTTGACTTCGCTGTTTTCGCCAAAGGTAGCAAGCGCAGTACTTTGAATGGTGTTCCGTAGACGCTTCCAGTTCTCTGTAACAGTATCACCATGCTGTGGGCTACTGATCACTTTCTTGAAGGTCGCAGTAAATTGAGCGATCATAAAAGGGTCTGACATCTTGATGGTATCGATGCGTGGTTCTCCTTCATGTCTGACACGATGGAGTTTTCTTGGTTTCGCTCTGATTTTACAGCAAACCAAGGAGTGATCTGCATCACAGTCTGCACTTTGGTACGAGCGCGTGGATAACACAGACTTGAGAAGTGGTCTTCTTCTGGCAAGAATCAGATCCAGTTGATGCCAATGCTTGGATGGTAGGTGTTTCCATGACACCTTATGCTGGGGTTTTGTCTGAAGAAGCTGGAGTGTCCTCTGCAGGACGCGAGCTTCGGCAATATTCACGAATATTCCTACATAAACACAGTACAAATACAGGAGTGTGTGTTTGCATATGTATAAATACATACGCCCTGATTTTAAATAAATACATATAAACATGCATTCATACTGATATACAGACATCCGCAAATACATTCATTTGTAGATACATGTACACATGTCCACCTACCCACGCGTACATAGTACTTCGTCTTTATCAGCGTTTGTCATTGGTTTTCTGCTGGAGCTTCCGGCTTCACTTTATAGCACAGAAAAGAACGTAGAAACTCATTCAAAGAAACTCTATTAAAGAGAGTTACAGCAGGATGCAATCTGATCATCAGAACCCCCTCTCCCTCCTCCCATCAGACAAGTGTTCCGGCTCTTTCAAGTGGGACGGACCCACTTGGGTCATGGCTCCCAAGTATCAGCCTCCTGTTGTGTTTTCCAGCAGACGCTGGCATGTACATAAAGTGAAAAATTATTGCTGACCTGACACTTTATCTTTCGGTGATTTTCTTATCTGATTCCCCTCATTTCAACAAATTAATTGTGGTATAACACGTCGTCCCTCGGGTTAGGTTGATTCTGTTAATTGGCAATTTGGATGATCGGGGATTATGATAATTGCGGGTTATGATAATCGGAGTTGTACTGTAATTTTTCAAATTACACTCTACATCGATTCTCATTTCTCAGTCTTTTAATTGTGCTACAGATGCTGAAATTTGTCTATAATTCTTCTTCCGCCATAGTTTTAACGGGTCCGCATGTTCGTTTATACACTACTTGGAGGCACCACATAATCTGTTTGCCCTGGCGCTAAATAAACTATTTGCCAAGGGCGACAACTACCGCATCACCGAACCAGCATATAACCACTTCTAGATGTCTCATAAGTTTGGAAGTCTGTCTGAAGCTTCTGTCATTGCCTTCCAAGTTTTTCATCAACGAGGTTGGTGAAGGCCATTCTGCCAATGTGGTCCTCTCGAGGAGTACTGCCGTATGGTATTGAAGTGTTAGAGACTTCACTTTAACAGGTCTCATCTTTGCGAGGTGGGTGACCAGTTCAATTGCTCCCTGCATTTGCGTTTCCTAACTCAAGAACAGAGTCATGAACTCCTTTACAGCTGGGTAGACTGAAGCGTGACGATATCAGGTTTTAAACTCGGTAACTTTGCCTCGAGATGCAGGCACGTGAGTTAACGACGCTCTAACCATGAGTTAACGACGCTATAACCATTGAGTTAACGACGCTCTAACCATGAGTTAACGACGCTCTAACCATGAGTTAACGACGCTATAACCATTGAGTTAACGATGCTCTTTTTTTTTTCGTCCATCACGGGTGATGAAGACCACTCTGTTCATCCAATTATTAGGAATATGTTAGGTTAGTCTTTGGGTACGAAGGTGACTGATGAGCCCGATGCGGTTCTGGAAAAATCTCGAACAGTGTGGGCAGGGAGTGTTTGCTTAATGTGAAGGTTTTATTCCACGGACTTTTCTTGCTTGTCTTTGCTGTTCCGCTGCTGCTCTTCTGGATGATTCCGCATGCTGCCGCACCTTTACGAAGAAATGTACGCCAAGTGGATCGGTCTTGCGCAGCAGCTCACCATGTGTCAGGGATGCTCTAACCATTGAGCTAACGAGGCTCTAGTCATTGAGTTAATTACTCTGTAACTATTGAGTTAACGACTCTGTAACCATTGAGTTAACGAGGCTCTAGCCATTGAGGTAACGACGTTCTAACCATTGAGTTAGCGACACTCTAACCATTGAGTTAACGACGCTCTAACCATTGAGCTAACGACGCTCTAACCATTGAGTTAACGACGCTCTAACCACTGAGTTAACGGCGCTCTAACCATTGAGTTAACGACGCTCTAACTATTAAGTTAACGCCGCTCAAAAGGTGAAGACACAGAAGAAGAAAAAAATTACCCTCACTCTAATTTACTCTATCACGGTGTGAACAAAAGAGAAAGAACTATTTAAGAATTAAGGTAAAGGTATGCATAGCAGATACTACCTTTGGAAAGTGAAGAGTTAGAGACTTCACTATACTACGTTCAGCTTCGACAGGTGAGGTGATCCGTTTCCTTCCTCGCAGTCTTTTTCTTTCCCTAACTCAAGAGCAGAGTCAGGTACCCATTACAGCTGGAGTATGACGCCACGGTGTTTCGAACCCTGTACCTTTGCTGCGAGAGGCCAGCGCTCTAACCAGTGTGCCAATCGAAAGCTCATTTAATAACTAGAGTAAGCTTACGGCTAACCACGCGACACTGAAAGAAGTTGGGAATGAAAGAGAGTAGACAGGATGGTTGCCTTTGCTTAGACTCGGCCAGAGATCAACGGCACAGAGCTAAAGTTAATTTACTCTAAAAGCTTGCGACATGGCCTTCAAGAATTCAACGTAAATTAAGCCTTCCGTCATCCCGTGTTTGGGTCGTATGACAGACAAAGAGTAAATCGTGGGCTTCACTGCCAGGCAACAGAGGGCTGGAGATCTAACCTTGACATGTTGGATGACGATGGATTACTGGAAAATAGCGGGAGATGACAGGAGAGAAACGAGAAGGGGAGAGAGAGAAGAGAGAGAGTAAGAGAGAGAGAGAGAGAGAGAGAGAGAGAGAGAGAGAGAGAGAGAGAGAGAAGGGGGCTGTAAAACTTGTATGCAGAAGGATGGAAAAGTGGAAGAAAAGAAAAAGAATAACAGAAAGCGGCAATGAAGAAACGGTGCATCGTGTGGTCTTGATGTGTGCGAATGCGGCAAGAAATTAGTGAGAGAAACAAGATATATCGCTGACGAACGATCATCATCATCATCTTCAACATTATCATCATCATCATCATCAATTTCCTTTTCGCTCCTTATGGAGAATGAAACGTTAGTGTAAGCCAATTTTCTATAGTATATTTTCTTTCTTAATCTCAAATGGCTATATATATATGAAAGTGTATGTCAATATACACAACGACGTGAGTACACAAAGGATTCTGCTTTATCACTAAATCTCAAGGCAAGCAGGGGATCTTACCGTGAAAGCTACGTTGAGCATCTGCGGAGCACGAGATAAACCACTTTTACTCCTTCACACTTCACATTCGCTGTAGACCAGTACCACAGTCACAGACAGAACTCAAATAAAGAAGAAACAACCACAAAACACTGTTTCCAGTCACATGTCTATAATTAACTGAGCAACTGAATGCTAAATATATGGCAAAATAGCAAATACTGTATAGCTGACAGCAAAATAAAGTTAATGTCGCAAAAAAACTGATATCACAGCAAGAATGAAAAAAAGAGGAGCTTTCATTGCATTGTGAAACATATGGAGATCAAGAGATATCAAGTCCAACACAAAAATAAGAATCTTCAACTCAAATGTCAAGTCAGTCCTATTGTATGGCTCTGAAACATGGAGAACAACAAAAATATCAACTAAAAAAGCTACAGACTTTCATAAAAGGGTGCTTGCTTAGAATAGAAGGATTGAAATGGTATGACAAGGTCACCAATGTGGAACTGATGACAAGGTCACCTATATGGAACTGATGACAAGATCACCTATATGGAACTGATGATAAAAACCAGACAAGTGTCAATGGATTAAGAGAAAATAAAAAAGACACTGGCGATGGATAGGGACACACATTGAGAAAACTTGTTGATAGCATTACTAGTCAGTTTTTATTCTGGAATCCTCAAGGAAAGCGAGAAAGAGGTAGACCAAATACACACGGAGAAGAGAGCTGGAGACACGTGAAAATGATGAAGAAGACGTCGAAAGAACTTGAGTTGATGGCACGTGGAAGAAGGACGCGGCACGCGCTTTTGTATTGTCTTTGTTCCTTTGGGAGCTAAATGGTACTAATTGATTTATTGATTGTCACAAAAACTGGCTTCAGGAAACATGTCATTCTATGATGTTTATATAATGGCTTCTAAACTACGCTGACATAGCCTAGACCAGTTGTAGGCAACGCAGGAGCTTTAGGGATCTACCTTATAAACACTGAACTCTAATATGACCTCCCGTGATAAATGTCATGTCTATTTTCAGGTTTCAGAGTATTGGAATTTGGAATAAGCGCAACCTACACATAACTTTTATCTCTGCCGCACTATCTGCTTGTTACCTGTAGTTCAGTCGACAGAGTTGTCGAAAACGCAAACTAAATGATATGTTACCGAATGTTAGCTCCACTCAAAGAAAAGATCGGATTTATTTCTTACGATGTTCAACAATAAAGCGAATTTTAGTAAACTAGCAAGTGGGTTTTCAGTAGGAATACTTTTAATCTTGGGGATACCGTATTTTTAAATGCTGGCTTGGGAGGCTAACGTCTGAAATTTCCCTACATTAATTTTAATTTTATTTTATCCTCCCTACTGTCACACAGGATCTACCAAATCATCCCTGTGATTACCGGTAGACGCGATCGAGCGGTTACCGAACCCCGACTTAGAAATTAGGCCAGAACGTTCTAAGAATTTCTGTAACGCGCGTACGACACAGTCACTCACTCCAACCTCTAAATCACATCAACAAGAAACAAGCCTTCACAATAATATGTACCTGTTTCCGTTAAAATACTACATAAATACATTATCATATCTTTGAAAACATGGTAGAACCCAGCATTGCACGCTAAGCTTGGATGAATCACTTGAGCCCCAGACGTTACTCTGGCTTTTTCCTGGTTGGCTGCATACAGGAGGATCTCACGATGGACCCCATGATTGGCACGGGGAGCAGAGAAGTGGCTGTGTGTAGGACGTGACAATTCCTTGGGAGAGTCCAGAACCAGAGCACAGTATTTTATCTCTCATATTTGGTGAGCCCCGTTGAATGGCTGGGAATGCACAATATGCTACGCACTTCTTCCTCCTAGCTTGGGACCAAATGTGATGATCCTTTAATTGCAAGCGAAGCTGGAGAAACTGGAGCTCTTGAATTAACACGTTTCGGAATGGCAGAAATGTCACAGGAAAAGCCTAAATCTACAGTGTAGATAATACCATGGAGTCTTCAATGTGGAGTTGGTTGCAAAATAGCGAGACGCTCAGCAGTCCTAGTTAAACAACAACGAAAGATAAATCAAGCATATATCTCTTAATATGCATGTAAATACAGGGTTATTATTGCACAGTTACTTTATGCTGCGAAACGAGCGCTATCAAATTAATAGTCTGCCAATGTTGAGGGTTGCTGCACTGTTTGCTAGCATCTTTGTTTTATCATCATCATTTGGATGGTCGCACCATGCAGCACCACAACTAGATAGACTTCCAACGGTAAGCGTAAAATGTTTGCTTACGCATTAAGCCTGTTAACGAGAACATAATTGGTGTAGCCTTTGGGCTAATAGCAGTGTTTAGATAATGTGTGGCAGAGTCCACTAATATATGTTGAGTCTTAACTCATATGTTCAGCCGTCAGCGTTCAGGCTTCCTAGTTAATGGAATAAGAAATAAATAATTACTTTTGAGTCCCAGAGAAATGTTGAAGCGTTATGGTGAAAACGCAGATCTATATGCGATATTCTAGATAGAACGCGGTGTATTGTAAAACGCTATTGAAAGCGATAATGGTAAATTGTGGCGGGGACAGCCAAACCGAGAATAATTGATTTAGCCTGTGATTTTTATGAAATAGACAAGATGTCTTAATACGAATACAAAGATAAAGATTTAGCATAGTATGTCACGTGATAATGTCAAGACAGTTTGAATAGAATAGTATTCAACTGAAATATATGAACAGATAAGATTAGAAGAATGTCGACGGTTGATATGACCGCTCAGGATCAAATAGATGATAATCCAAGAGACTGTGATGTCATTACTTACTTTGAAATGGGAACCACGTATTTCGTTCATGTTCCATAATGTGATATGTCTTCAGATAATTAAATGGAAAAAGTCGTCCTCAGAAGACTTTGTGTTGATTGACAAGTTTGATGAAATTCACTTCAAGAAGTTTTCATAGTTCTGTCAGTTCGACAGTCAAGTGTTATTATTCAACCTATTGAACGAACTAATCACCAATACACCAATACGAATATAAAATGAATTAAAACGTCACAAATGAATTGGATATAAAAGGATAGAATAGAAACATTCGTTCACACAAAATCTATGAAAACATCAACGAACCCAATGTTACGGCAAAATTTAATAGACACAATCGAAGTCAGAATAAATCCAGAAATGATAACGATATATTTATTAAAGTCAGTAACAGCCAAGTACGTGATTTTTTCACACGTGAAACCTCCTTCCTAGACTCAACAAGCTTTTACTGCTAGCTGATACGAGATTGTTGAAAATAGGAAACAAAAAAGAAAAGAAGACAATAGGTGGGAAAAATTACATCTGTTTGTGAAAGTGTGAAAGATCCAGCGTGGCAAGATAACATTTGGGTTCGTCTTGGTGATAACATTTGGATTCGTCTGGGTTGCATACCTTAGGGTTTTGACACCTTGACTGAGGAAATGCAGAAGAGAATATGCCAGGTACATTGACGTGTCAATCACATGGTCTCTGACATTCGAGCCGAAGATTTGTTTTGTTGTAACTAACGTTTAGACGTGAAGAAAGATGAATATTGGGTAGACAAAAAAAAAAAAAAAAAAAAAAAAAAACCAGATGCCATTAAACGTCGGAACCCAGCATAGGCAGAGAGAACATGGGAAGTATGTCGACATAAAAATGGATGAAAAAAAAACGTAATCCAATTCCACAACACGAATGAGCAACGCTGAATCCCAAAGGTTTAATTGGTTACATACACACGTGTTTTCGCATGTTAAGATATAACCTCACCTATTTATGGAGACATTAAATGTTGAATTCCCAGCCGCCCAGTTCGAATTAAAGATTGGATCTCTGGGGAATTATTCTGCTGCGAAACTAAATGATTCACGTGATGAATAAAACAGATGTCTGCTCCTATACGAATGTGTTCTACATTTAATAATACTTGCAGCGTGAGTTATTTTATTGTAGTCTGACCATTTCTGCATCATACGTTACATTTCCAAAACAATTCAACATTAAGTAATAAAATTATGCAAATGTTTGAAATGTTACATAACTAGGCTTTAAAAAATAAAATATTCAAAAAAAAAATCTTCCACTGAACATTACAGTTATTAGTAACTGCAACATCTTAGCTAAATTAATGAAATATGACTTCGAATCGTGTTAAGTGAAGTGTTGTGAGAAGATTTAGTGTGTGAAGGATAAACTTGAGATTGACGGCTAGATGTAGGTTACGCTTTGATCGGTAGAAAATTGGTGGCTAAAGTAAGCGTTATTGTGGATAAATAGGAGGAGGACGAGTAAATGTTAAGGCTGCGTTTAATTGTGACAAAACAAAATAAATGGTAACTAAATAATTACAGTCTGCAACATTACATAATAAGCAAGTTTGGCATAGGGAAATGCGCCTGACATTGTAAAATTTCTACACGGGGTCATGATTTGCGCGCTTCACACGACAGTGTTGTGGAATCGATGAATAGTGTTGAGTGTTTTACTATCGTAAGTAAATCACTTGAAGCTTTGAAAGTAATTATCCACCCGTGTGGATATCACGTGACACTGGTTGCCGATTTACCAAGAGATATATAGTATTGAATGCAGTTATGTAGAATTATTGTACCCAGAGTAAAATACGAACATTCTAGTATACTGAAGAATATTCACGTATTTTAGAATCTTGTTTTGAAAATCATTTTGATCTCATCTACATGGCTATCAAAGGTGGAATAGCTGCAGATGTTGTTGAAAGTGGAAAAGAAATATAGGCCAGATTATTACAATGCTGATTGTATTTGTTCAACTAGTATTACCACAGCTGAGTTTCAGAGAAGTGTGCAAGAGAGACATGAGGGCACTGGACATAAATTCAGCAGCCTGGGAGGATGAAGCTGCCGATCGCACCAAATGGCATTGTTCCCTACGGCGCCACCTCAGATAGGACGAAAAGAAGCTCTCACAAAAAACCAGAAGAGAAATGAGCACGCCGTAAGAAACACAAGGCAAAGAAACAGCTGAGGTCTATCACCTCAGGGGTGCCTTCCTTTAGTCAGTTATGACTGAAGGGGGCTACTATTACTGCTATTAAAAGTACATCGAAAAGGTTGAGGAATTAAAGTTAACCTCACAATTATTCCTAAGACGGCGCCATCGAGATTATCAGATCAACGTTCGTCCAGTCTGACCAATGTCATGAGATAGGAGGATGAACATAAAATCACACATTATAAAGTATGTCACATAAGTGGTCGTTCTCTTTTTTTCTAATTTTTTCTCTCTCTGCCACTATCTATTTATTTCTACAATTTTTCACACATAAAATTGTGCCGCGCCACTCCTTAGATTTTTTACCTCTGTTCAAACTGCGATCGTGTCATTTCATGTCCAGTTGACCATCCTTAAGGATTAATTATAATTGCTTAAGATGTTGAACCAGATTGATTTCACACGGTAAACCTGAACGTAATTGTTGACTTTCTACGTAAATCTTTTCGCCAGACACGCATGCCCGTCTGGCTCATTGTTCGCTTCACACGCGTTCAGACACTTTGGCGGAGAATACAAAAGGAAGACCAGATGGTGTCTATGAAAAATGTCTGTGTAGAGCGATATGTCGATTCTTATTCTTCTGGGACACGCAAAAGTACGGGTGATAATTGCATAAGCACTTCCGTCCAGAAGTTTCTGTAATAATTATTACAGATAAACCCATCAGCGGAGACAAATTATTGAGAAAACTATCTTGCAGGTGAGGTTATAAATCTTATTGGAAAGGTTACCTAAGAGTAACGGAAGAAGCCGGACCATATATGGAGATGAGGTCATGTGTTCAAATTTTAAAATGATATATTAAAACACGAGGGTGAAGTTAATAATTAATGCCCGGACCAACTTCATTTCTTGCTCATAGATTGAATCACAAGAAAGCAAAATATACTTTCGGTCTGATTGGAAGCCGGTCAGAAAACAAGGTGGACGCGTGGGCAGGAAAACTGCGATATAACGTGGCGCAATTCGAGCTATACGACACTGCATTCCATGATCGTCAAAGTAGACAGCTCAGACAAAGCACGGAAAGAATAGAGTTAGGATTCTGAATTATAGGACCGGACACAAAAACGTATTAGAGCATCTTCTGAATCATCAGTAGAAAACCGGCAATATTAATACGGAAACCGGATTCTACATGACCACTCACAAGTCACATAGGGATTCTGAATAGAAATAATACCCCAGGCGCGGGTTCGAGGTATCTTCATCAAGTTGCCAAGACTATTCTGCTGAGCAAGAAGTCTAGAGTTCACAACTATTTTTGTGAGTTGTAACATATATTTTGTACTTTTAATTTGACATATTTACACTTGCTGGTGGTTATACAGGACCATACGAGCTGGCAACCTCATGTGAAAATGATATATTCATGAACCACCACAGCAAAACGTTGGTGATTGCTTCGTGCTAGTTCTCACAAGGAACAAAAAGCAGAGGTAACCCCTGACTCCGAATGGAGCAAGGAGTGGATGATGATGACATCATTTGTATATATTTATTATCAATTGTAATAAGCTATATTATATTTATACTTAGACATGTTCACCCAGGCACAAGCAATCGCCTTCTCCGCTGTCCAGACATACTTTTCGCTCAGACTAACTAAAAGTAATGATGAAAGTTTATCATCTGCACTGAGCTATAATTTATACTGGGCGGGGGGGGGGGGGGGGGGGGGTAAAATTACTGAGAAAAAGAGTCGTTAGAAGAGACAGCAGGAAGACGCCTGTTTTATATCGGAAAATGTAACCTTAGCAGAGGCCTTTGTTTTCTTCTAAAGCTCGTGGTACGAGTCTACAAGACCATTTGCGATACCAGTCTATGATACGAGTTTGGAAGACGAACCTGTGACTCAGAGCTTATAATCAACACTAGACGCCTACCTTCAACGGCCTGTGAAGATACGCGCATTGACCTGGAGCGGTTACCCCTTGCACTCACGTTTTGGGACGTGCGCTCGCCACAGAAATCATAAATTGACGGAGCAGGCAACAGCAACAACAACCCTTCATTATTCTGACAGCTAAGTCCAAACTTATCAGGCCAGAACATAATGAACACTTTAATAATATATTTCCAGCGAAGTTATTTGTCATATGTTTTACAAATTCATAATTGATTTAATTATTACAGAGAGAAGTGCACATGTTTGAACCAGTATTTTCCATGAATAAACGAGCTAATAAAGTAGAACTTTACTGTTAAATCAGTTGGGTGCTTGAACGAGCTAAATAAAATACACAATATATCTCTTCACAAAAGGCGGTGGGCAGATAATAAGTTAACTTTGCTGAGACTCGTTCAGCATTGTTCTTGACTTCTTAATATCTTGGATGCTCCCTCAAAATAGAAGCATCATTATCATTCTTTTTACTAATCTGCCAAGAGTAATCTTGAGTGAAGGTAGATACCTTCAAAGACCCAAATTAGATACTCTTGAGTTTTGGCCATTGTTGGACCACTTCTACAATGCAGCGGAAGCATCCCGTGACAAAATAGAAGATCTATTTAACAGAGTCCAAGACTCCTAGTCATATTTATGTCTAAAACAAACCCAATACACGATCAGGTCTAAAACAAAGTGTCGCTGCTATACAATTATCAAGGTATCCCTCTATCACTTTCTAGGCTGATTTAACCGCTATACGATAATTTACATGTGCCTGCCATATTTACAATCATGCGGGTGAAGCCACTTAACTTTCTTAGTAGAAAGCATCCCAACAATCATGTAAGTCAGTAATAAAATAAATGGCTTTGTAGGACGCATTCGTAAGAAATAAAGAAGTAGAAAACTAGACTAACAGAATAGTTACATAAGTGAAATACTTACCAAGCTTCGCTACGGCACAGAAGAGGAAACCAATGGTGGTGAAGACGGCATAAAGATGGAAGAACTGAAGGCAGCACTGGAGAAAATCAAGATGGGCAAAGCAGCATGATGGTATAACAGCAGAAATGGTTAAATACATAGGAGCAGCAGGCGACCTATTACTCATGAGGGTCCTACAGGCAGCTTCTTTGTGCAACAAGATCATACCAAAGGATTGGAAGATTGCCATCATAACACCGATTTTCAAACAGGGTGACAACCGACAATGTGGAAACCATAGAGGCATATCCCTTCTCGGTGTCCGTGGTAAAATCTACTCGAGAATCCTGGAGCAGAGACTCAGACGTCTAGCAGAGCCACAAATGAATGAGGTTCAGTGTGGCTTCCGAGCAAACTTAAGTACTCAAGACCTAATCTTCACACTCAGACAGCTGAGTGAAAAGGCCCTTGAGTATAAGAGTGAGATCCATCTTAGTTTCTTAGATCTGGAAAAGGCGTTTGACAAGGTCCCCTGGAGCAAACTTTGGGACTGTTTGGCAAGGAAGAACATTCCAACACATCTGATTCATGCTATGCATAGCTTCTACAAGTTGTGCAGAAATTATTTGTGGACGGCAAACCATAAGTCAGAAGAGTTCAGGACTACCACTGGTGTAAGACAGGGTGATTTCCTGTCACCTTATCATTTTATACTCCTCATGGACGATGCCATCAAGGCATGTAAGGAGAGGACAAGAAAGTATTCAGTGGGGTACTAGAAGATGAAACAGGTCTGTATTTCAGGTCTGTATTTTTGCTAAATCAGAGGCACATCTTCAAACCAACCTGCACGTCTGGAAGGAAGAGCTGGAGAAGAGAAAGATGGTTATAAGCAGCTCTAAATAAAAAACCATGGTTATATCACGAGAGGAAAGAAGGTCTCAGATTTAGCTGGGAGAACAGGTTCTGGAGCAGGTCAACCACTTTAAATACCTCGGAGCTGTCAAAGACCGAAAGGCATCAAAGAAGAGTTGGCTACCCGAAGACCAGCAGCTAGCAGACTTTTTCAGCGAAAATACCGAAGATTCCTCAGCGACAGTGTTACGTGTCGTAATGTTAATTATTCCGGAGATATTCTCCGTGGCCAAAGTAGACTCTAAGAGCAGTCATACAACACAAAATCAGCATAACTGCACTGAGCGGACCAACACCTCCTTCACAATTTTACAAACATTCAGTTTATTCGTTTTGTCAAACAGCTCCATGGTAATAAATATATAGACCCAAAGGCAAAATGCAGTGGTACGTATAAGTCCAGTTCGTTCCATATCAAACGCTGGTCATTGGCAATCGGTCAAACTTTATTTAATATCGTCCTTTGAACATCTTTATAAATAAGCACACATTTCCTTACTAGAATAAGCCAGGGACACCTCAACCAAGTATATTGATGTCCTGGTGATGGAATAATTCAGGAAAAACACAGAATTTTGCAGGAGCTCAAAACACATACGTCCGCTCACTTCCAAACACACGCCGCATCTCTCTTGCAGACGATCACCTAACTTCTGCTTCAAATTTGTTCAAGTCTTCCAGTCAACCATCTCGGCATGACGTCAATTCCTTTATTAATAAGTGACTCCGTATAAAATAAACAAAAAAGGAGCCCCGTTGAGCTGCCTATTATATCGATATAACTGTTATGAATTTTAATCATAACAGACAGAGAAGTTGGTAAGAAGACGAAGATGGCCGTATTCCGCTCCAACTATGTCCCAGTCTTGATGCGAGTCATGGGTGATGACTACATCCACAAAAGCCAGATCCAAATCTCAGAAATGATGTATCTGAGGAAGGTGGTTAAAGTAACAAGAAGAGACATGGTCTGCAACCAGACGATACGTCAAGGCCTAAAAACCCAACCCCTGCAGACCCAAGTAGAACAGTCCCAATTAAGATGGTTTGGCCATTTCTGCAGAATGGGAGAAGATCGGCTACCACGACAAGCATTGGAAACTAAGAGCCAAGGATCCAGACCTCCAGGACGACCAAGAGTCCGCTGGAAGGACAACATTAGACAATCTTTGAAGGATCGAGGACTAGAATGAAACCAGGCCAGGAGGAAGACAACCGATAGGATAGTATGGCGCTCACTCTTCTAAACCTCTACACCTCACGGTAGAAGAGTGTGATGAAGTCTGAATCCTACCTCGGCCATCATTCAAATTATTACACCATACATAAATTCCGAGAAGCCAAACAACCAATCAAAACGGCAGCTCGGGTCACGCAATGCTAATACTTTGTAAGGCCTTTTAGTAGGAAGACGACAGAAGTGTAGATGTTGACAATTTCTCGAAAGGCAATGTGCGATGAACGGAATATATCAATTCGATAATAGGTATCATTAGCTATTGGCAGATATCTAGATTTTCACTGGAAGTAGTGTAGAACCGAAGAAAATGTGTATTTAAGGCATCGAAGCATGAACCATGTTGTGCTTTGCCATGTTTAGGCTGCTCCACTGAAAAGTCGGATTAATCGAGACATAAGAGATATACTGCAATATATAGAGCTTAGCCCTAAGAATAATATAAGCTTTAGATGAAGGAAATCCGCTCAGAGATAAAGAAACTAGAACTATGTCAGGTTGTTCATACAAGCACAGAACGCCTAAGATTTCGCTTTTTCTAGTCTGCAAAATACTTTGGTGAACCTTTCTCGTACGGGAAACCTTGACCTATAAAAGGCGGAAGGTACCAATAGTAATAGACTTGCCAGACAATTCAAACTTCAGACACGAGCGAAATCGTCTACTACCAGACTCCATTGCCATCTGCAGGGTAACACAGTCTGTAGAGCCATTAAACGCCGGTCTGCATTTATTTGAAGGTAAGAAAGAATGTAATTACATATGTATATATAATTATATTATTAATATGTGCCTTAAAAAATGGATAAATGTGGGTAGAATCACTGTGAATGAATTCAAGCCTGTGTTAACTAAATTAAATTGTCAAATGAAAGCAGATGAACAAGTTAATTGTGATGATAGTTTAGGAAAGTATTTTGAAGATGTTAAGCTTGCTGAAATGGACCAACTTATTGGAAAGATGGAAAGAATGAAAGAAATTAGTTTACTGTACAAATTGAGTTATAACATAACTCTTTCCACACGGCCATCTGATTGTAAGGAAGCAAATCATGGACAAACTGTAACCAGAGAGTTACTGGAATAGTATGCCATTAATTAAATGAATTATGTTATTTTTAACTTGCTATGATTCTCATGAGTAAACACATCTTGTCTGATCGGTCTCATCGTACCTCCTGACTGGATAGAGAGTCAGTGAGCGATACTACGTAGGTTATATATATATATATATATATATATATATATATATATATATATATATATATATATATATATATATATATATATATATATATATATATATATATATATATATTATATTTCAGGTTATATCCTGCCTTGAAGAGTTTACTAAATTCTACGTGCCTAAGTCAGCTGGAGGAAGCTCTTGTTCTACTGAGCCCTTGTGAAATGTCAAAGGGTCTTCAACAGTGCCACCTTTAAGATTATAAGAACCGCAGTTGTGGGATTCTTTACAGTTCCATTGCTGGGCCAGGCCTAGAAGAACTTTTCAAAGATAAGTAGCCTTGTTTGGGGCTACTTGACTTTACAAAACCATACCACACAAAAGAAATTAGAAACTTAAGATTATAAGCATCTAAGAATATGGACCATATAACCTACGCGTTTATTCTCTACAAGTGAACATTGAAATTATAAAACACAAGTATGTGGTGTTAAAGAACATAGCAAATGCCATTATAATGTCAAGAAATTTGTTCAAGTTTAGCACAGAAGAAAGACAGTTTTCATCAAAGATCAAGAAAACAGATGAAGATGAACTTTAAGTAACTGGAAATGTAATATAAATACTTGACAGTGAAACCATATATATATATTTTGAATCAATTTGAGTTCATTTGAAAAATTATCCAATAGAACAAAGAAAGATCTTGTACATACATAAATTATAATTTGTACCAACAGTCTTTAGTGAATTACTAGCAATAACCCGTCAAACTTGACAGGTTTTTAATTATAGTGTGCTGTTTCCGTTCCCGGATGAGCAGATAGAAGTACATTCTTAGAGTGTTTTTGTTTTCTTTCCAGTATACAGTGTAATCAAACTGTTCATGAACACCGTCATTTGAACGCTTTTCTTTGTTGATTGTAACAATTTTCGGGCTTTTGTGCTGTTTCATGTTGTCGTCGCATTGCTGCTGCTTCTATAGTTTCGCCTGCTCGCTGCGATTGACACCACCGTCTTTTCCTGTTAGTAGCTGCAGATTGGGCAACCATCTTATCATCTTGCTCATTATGTGTCAAACCGTTCAAATACAATTCACTTTGGTATGTTATTGGCTCATGCACACCAATCTTTACGCACTTTTTCTTGGTCGTGAAAGAATAAAAAAATAAATAAAACAAAAGTATTTGTTTTATATAACACCCACGCCGCGCAAGTTGCACACCGAGCGTTGCGCACTTTTTTTTCTGGTGAGAGTTACTATTTTGAGTGAGACCGACCGACGTAACATACATCGGTAATTATGTTAGAATATATATATATATATATATATATATATATATATATATATATATCTATATATATATATATATATATATATATATATATATATATATAATAGAAGATAGATTTAAGTTTGGTTCTTGATTCTTGTAGGTTAGTTAAGTACCCCTAGCAGAGTCATAATCTAAGGTTAGTCTGGAGAGGGGCATCATAGGAACCTTAGATTCTACATTACCGTCTCATCTTGGAACCTATACAGCTTGACTATACCTTTGATGTCGATACACCATTACTCTTTTCAGAGATTGGGGTATTTCTTATAAGACCAGTCTCTTACCTGGCACTGTCCTGGTATCATCTGATACATCTATTTCTCCAGGATATTATCATCATCATTATATCTTTCCTCTCGCTACAAAGAGGAACGACTAAGTAAGTAAGCTTCGATACGAGAGTGAATCGTGACTACATAGACTGCTACCTCAGCACCGCAAAAATAATGCTTCTTGTACAGTGGTCTTTATCACGACACCCAACGCAACTGTGGAATGTATAAGCAGGAAACGACCAAGACTAATCAGATACACAATAACATCTATAACTTTTCTGTTTACTAGTATAGGCCAGATAACACACGACAACGACCATAATACAGTGTCGAGTAAATTAAAGAAGAAATCGAACAGTACAACGTTCGGATGGTCCTTGGTTCGATCCCCAGTAATCCTATCACTTCTGTAACTTTTTTGTTGTCTAGTTTTCTACTTTTTTTTTCTCACGAGTGCCTGTAACAAACCCGTTTACGTCTATTATTTACTAATAACAGGCCTTGGGTTTCCCTCTTTGTTTGTTCCTATGCTCAAATATATTATATGTCAAGCGAAATAACTTTCGTAAGAATCATGGAAGTGAAATATCCAAACTTTCTTTCAAGAAGGCGACTTAATAACCATACAAGGGAAGCGAACTAAACGTCACGGGATTGCCTCCCCTTGCTTTGCAGTAGTGGTCCACTAATGGTCACAATATGTAGTTATTTCCTTGTGGGGCTGGGCACGGTAGCAATTAATGTATTATGTGGCAGGGTGATAATATCTATCCAATGGTTTACAGTGTTGCAGTATTATGTTTATAACTTTTCTTGTTTATAACTTTTCTTGCATTTTATTCCATGTCTAAGTTTTTGGTGTATTACTGGCTTAAAGCTCGCCAGAGATGTTGATTCCTTAGACCCTAATCTGTGGGTGTTGGCTCGTTCCGTTCCTCCTACAGGTGGTATATGGAGAGCAATTGTGGTTGAGATTTTTGTGAACCATGACAATGCATCTATATTAATCCAACAGATAAATAATGTTATTCAACAGGCAAACACTCCTCAACGGCCTTGTTCATTTTCATATATTTTATTCAATATCAAACAGATCAATTTGTTTCCAACCAAAACTTTTCAACATTATATACAATTTGTACAATAGGCAAAGCTGGTCGTATTTTCTTCATATTAAGTACATATCTCTTATTCTCCATGTCCATCCACAAAGGTTTCATTGTATTATTTACCATTTTTCATATTTCTCAATTCTTCTAGATTGTCAAAGTCTCCAATGTAATTTCCTTCTTTTGTAGTTTATTCTTTTGCTTTATTCCCCAGGTCAATCTAAATCGTCCATTCAATTTGTTCCATTGGAAATAATATTGGAAAGGTTCACAGTTTCTTTTTATTTGAAAACAAATAACTGTCCCTCTTGATTTAATGTAAAGTCAATTTTAGAGGGGGGTATACAACAAGATTGAGCTGCTCTGGCCAACGAAATCTTATCTTCTGTGTGGGCGGCAGGAAAACTGTCTCCTCTGCTCGCTTGCTTCATCGTTTTCTTGAGAAACAACACTGGTCGATATCTTGAACAAGGAGTATGCTACCAGCCTCTGGATTCAGCAAAACTCAGACCAGGTGCTGCTCTAATACTTCAGTACCACGGTCCCTGAAATAAGAAGGTTGTACCTCCTACTTCAGAACTAATTTATAATCTATTTCCACACTGAAGCACAATACATAACAAACACAGAGTTCAGCGCGGTAGGCCAACTGCTAGCTTCTTATGTAACAATATACACCAGTATTCCTCTCCCTAATGGTTACAACGCCTCTGCAATTCCAGCATTAATTCCTTCTATACAATAAGATAGGTGTCATAGTACTATTTGGCAATATCATATATGCCTATGTAGTTATACTCCTCTCCGACAAGTTTTTTTCATGGTGGAGCAATATCTAGGCTTTGCCTCATGTTTGTTACTGAACCACACACATACAGACATAAATTATCAATTCACATTCAATTTTCATCTAAAAGATATCAAATATGTCTAGCTTACCACAATTCAAGGAAATATTAAACAAGTACGTTGACTGGCGATGAGTTATGGCACAATTCCGATCTGCCTCTGTCCCAGGCTTTTATTAGAAAAATATGAGCTGGTTCTCAACGCACTTGCTTCTACAAAGTTTATTTTCAAAAAGTGGCCCTGAACTGACGCTTCTAATTGACTATATCAAATGGTCTAGCCAATGAGACCATGTTTACAAAAGCCTTTGAAAAAATGTACCCTTCCTACCGTTTCGATTAACAACCAAAAATAGTATTTGCAGTCAACTAATCATGTTTCGCCTTACATATTATTCTAGCCAATCAAATCGGATTTAACGTGGTGGCCTCATTTCCTCTAAAGCAGTGTCCAAACACGCCATTATGAGCAAATATGATTCTGTGTTGTCAGACAACACCACTATAGTATTTTGGCTATAATTTGTTAATTACTAGACTATTTGCTTAACACCTAAAATATTCTTTGTCAGCAAGTCCTAAGGCACCCAAATATATAAGTTTAATGGAGCCAAGTGGCTTCGTTACAAATATGTATTATTCTAGGATAGTCGTGTATTTGTTTTTTTTATTTACTGTCTTAGAACCGCCACCTGTTCTGCCTTTTCGACTGTTCTGTCAGTATAAAGTCAGGATTTCAGACATAAAACAGTATTGTGTCATGTTTCCTAATAAGCATTAACCATGTTTTTTAAAACCTTACCTCGTATTGGTAGTGTTTTTTTTGTCACTGTTTATTTGAAAAAAGCAAGCCTGCATGCCTTTCGCGTGGGGTGGCATTAATTTTATATCGCGAGACGACGTGGTAGTATTGCATGCGTTCCTCCGTACATCTCTCTCTCTCTCTTCTAAGCCCGTCTGTCTTTTAGTTTACGTAGTGCATAAAATGACATTAATGTAATATTAATCTAGGTCATTACGCAGTGTGTCTATCAAGGTCGTATAAGAACCATAGTACCAGTTTTATTTTTAGAAACGCGTGTAGTTGATGCAGTAGGCTTTACTAGCAAACGTGAAAGCGTTACAATTATGCAGACGAAGCATAAAAAGAGGTTTTCTTGTTTAGCTAGTATGAAGTTCTATAACACAGGCGTACGCTATTGTGACCGCACTGTTCTTTTACCATTCTTCTTTCCTTTTATTGAATTAATTCGTTAGACTTTACATTTACTTTCTAATTTAGATATGTGGATTAGAATTTCTCACGACATTCACAAAAATCATGTTGAAGAACCTCAACTAATGAAAAACTAGAAGTTTTTCTCCCGTTCATCTACGTGGATCATTTCTCTAGGACTAACTGTTCTGAATATCTTGCCGGCAATATTGTTTGTGCTTGAGCTGGCTACATTATCATTGGCTGGGAGCTCGTTCTATTCGATAAACCATTGGTCAGAGATCATGAGCTCAAGGCGTGATGTTAGCTGTCTCTATTGCGTCCCTATATTTCTATGACAACTGCTGGGTATTTCAGCGTGCCTAGTGTCAAAACTGACCTAGTCACTTATCTACCGCTCACTTCCCTTCCCTTAGTACTTCGGGTTAATTTTTATTTTCGTTAAGAATCTTACTTGTTTATTTCAACGAATGGTAGTTTTACATTTTATTATTACTGGCCTCCAGCATGAATAAATGCTGATGGTAGTAGGTCATACGGCCACAAATGTAAGCGTATCTAAAAGTAGGTCGTCCAAGGTATCTATCTTCGCGCAAGATTACTCTTGGCAAAGATGTAGATAGAAGATGAATGGCGCTTCTACCGTAGGGGAGCCTTCACAAGATATTCCCAGAAGTCAAGAACAAACGCTGCTTAAGGGCTGAGCAAATTTGTTAACTTATTATCTGGTCCGTCGCCTTTTGTGAAGGGTTTATGCAATGATTCTGGCCCGTCAAGCCCCAGTTAGAGTAATCCAACGAATGCCCTCTTATAAGTAATGGCTTTATATTTATATATAGGTATTTATCAAGAAAGACTGGCTCATACGTTTGCTTTCGTACATATAAACTGGATCAACAATTATTGTTTAGTGTAAAATAACATACAAAAAATTTTATAGTATATTAATTCAACAAGTTAAAATAAGGATTAAATGGGGTAAAAGTTATATTAAATTTTTCATCATTGAGGTTTTGGTAGGGCGTTAATAACGTCCGTATTTTTGCTGTAGCCTGTTACACACAACTTAGCTCCAGATGAGTCCTGCAGCTATGGTTTCCGTCACTTCTTTTTGGTGATGAGTACACTTCTCCACATAATTCGCGCACTGTAGGCGGTTAGTGGTGATATTCTTCTCTCACTCTAGTAGCGTAGGAACTTCAGTACTTAAGTCTGATGTCTTGTAACCACGAACTGTGACAAATAGACAGGAACAAATCCCTTCTGCTGAGTATATTTGTTCTCCGCAAACTAACAGGCCCATTTTGATGCGCTCCACCCACCAATGTTAACTTCTCAGAAAATTTAAATTCCAGAGCACACAATGTAACTCAGGGAATATGATGAAAATTCACCAATATCCTTGTGGGTGTTAACTAGGAAATTGCGTCTGGAGTGCATGAATAATGATCTGCCTGAATTACAATTAAAAAAGGTACATAATTCTCACAAGATAATATGTTACACTTTAGGCACAAGTGATGTAATCATCACTCATCACTGCACCAGTCGGAGTCTGGGGTGGCTGTGCTGTCGGGTTTCCCGCATGACTTCTTCTTCTTTGATCCTTAGCCGCCGACCGTCAAAGCAGTCAGTGGCCATCACGCCTAGTGGCGTCTTGTAGGGCAACAACAAATTGATTCCACTTTGCTCGGTCGGTGGCCATCCTTCGTACAGTGCCCCAATTCTGGTTCATTCTTTGCATCTCAGCCTCCACAGTCCTCCGCCAGGTTGTTTTTGGTCGGCCTCTCTTTCGTTTTCCTTCAGGAGTCCAAAGCATAGCTGTTCTTGTGATGGCATCAGGGTCTCTTCTGAGAACATGGCCAACCCAGCTTCAGCGTCTGCCAGCTATGATGGTGTGCATGTCCTCTTGCTTGCAAGACAGGCAGAAGAGGCAGCACTGAGAAATAAACAAAGCACAGTATACAAAATAACTAAATTCCCGCATGACTAGTCAGAAACAATCACCAGCTCTTGCTGTAGTGGTTCATGAATATACTATTTTCAAATGTTGAGGTTGCCAGCCTCGTATATAACCACTTAGCAGGAAACCTGTAAAATTTACATTAGTAAATAATTTGGTTACACTTACCCCAAAATTTTGGGAATACACACTTCTCCTGGCACAGATTAGAATGGACCCACAGCCCTTTAGTTAGATGCTGTTCGAATCACTTAGGTCTGGGAAATATGAGTTAATTCCTCTGACGGCTGGTGTTCTGCAAGTTCCTGGCTGGGAAAACTGTTTGTATGATTCCTCTATATGACTTGGTCTAGGAAATATGAGTTAATTCCTCTGACGGCTGGTGTTCTATGAATCCTGCCTGGGAAAACTTTTGTAAAAATTCATCTGTAACTCCTTATGATAAAATTCCCAAGTTTCCAGTCTTATATTAAAATGGCGGGTTTACTTGTGAATTCCAAAGTTGCCCTATACTCGATCGGGTACTTAAAGTTGTGGAATTGTAAGTCCTATCCTCTTTCCTCTGGCTTTTAGGGGGTGTTTAGTTAACGCTGCGATGCAATCTGTGCTGTTCTGTGTCTGATTTCTACAGTATATCTCACACTCCTTAGTTTCAAATCCCAGCTGGGTTTCCTGCTGAATGTTCCAATCAATTCATTGTAGATTCTGGTGAACCAATCAAATCTATCTAGCACTGTTTGGATGCGGAAGTTTATCATTACTTTTCCCACGCGTATTTGAAAATATTAAATTTAATATACACGCGTGGCATCTTACAACAGTGATGTCATATCGTTACCTAAGACTTCCGGTGCACCTCTGTTTATCACAATATTGTGACCGTGTGTTTCTGGCGTAATGACTTCCGCCCATATATCTATCCCGACAGATTATCTAATTATCACCTTTATCTGCGTGCCTCCACCAGACAGATGTCTGGTCAGACAGTGTTGTCTTCTTTCATCGTAGCACAACACAAGCTTGTGTCAACATGATCAACAGCTTTCCAATGGGGTCAGACGTTGGACCAACACGTTTCCACAGGTGGCCAAACGGATTCAAAGAGATAAGCGGGTGACCGGTCTGACGACTGGGTATTGTTACGATAATACCACAGTTCAACTGGCGGGACGTAAACACGTTTGAGGAGTGGCAAACAATAAAAAATTACTCCCGTAGCAAATACTGCCATAGGGGAGTGGCGTGTTAGAGACATCACCAAGCTATGTCCAGCATAAAGCAAAATAGTGAAAATAACGAATGAAAAGGCATGATTTATGCCAAATAAAAGCGATGAGTGAGAAAAATGAAGAAAAAGAAAGGATACTGCCGGTGGGCTGAAGGTGTGAGAGATCACACAAAAGAGCATTTTCAGACGTTTTGTCACACTAACTTTCGTCAGATTCATAGAAGCGAAATATCCTAACTTTCTTGCAAGAAGGCGACTTAATAACCATGCAAGTGACCTAACTTTCGTGCGGGAAAGCAGCATAACAATCACGAGTGTCAGGCCACCTATCATTTACTCAAAGTATAGCTATTTAAGAATTACACAGGCCATCCTGCTTTCCCTTTTGTCCCCACGAATTTGTCTTCATCGCTGAACAGCTACAACGGTGACAATAAGAGGAAAAAAGAAACATTGCAAACAAACCCATGTCCGTTCTCATGGAGTCAGCGAAATACTAAATGTTGCGTTAATTATGTCATCATCATCATTATATTCCTTTCCGCTTCTAACAGAGCACGCAGCCCCTAGTTCAGCTAACCCCCTTGCAGGAAGCCTGCACCAAGCATTCACATATTCTTGCAGCCGTGGTTTCGATAGCAACGTGTTTTACATGATGAGATTGCGTTAACCTCATATTAGTCTTCATCATCATGCCTAATTATATTCTTTTCCTTTCCGCTTCACAAGGCAAAAACAGTTAGCAACATTTAGTTAATTATGGCAGAAACACGTATCACGTATTGTTGCTAGAAATAACTCCCCGTGTGGATGGTTGGTTAGGAACTTAATGCACTGACCAACAGCATTCACATAAGAAAAAATTTTTTTCTTGTCAGCCGTGGTTTCGATCCGTTTAGCTCTATCACGTCGGGTTCTTAAGATATTTGTGATATTTTTGGGAAACCGTTATTTGGTTTTCATTTTTACTATATGCTTTTTTTAAAAAAGATAAAATGCAAAAATAATTCTACTTTTTATACTGCATAAACCTCATATTAGTTCGTTATATTTCTTGCAGTGACATGGCTTCTAATGTAGCCATTCGGCTATCTGTTCTGTTACGTGTGCGGATATTGTACCGATCTTTCAAAAGAAAAACTTTACACATTGCTCATATGGGAACTTCACGAAAGTTGATGATGGAAGCCAAATGCACACTTGTGCAAATACATACTGTTACAATTCAGCATTAGTGCCAGTAATATTGAACCGACAAATCACGTACTGATTGACTTCTGTAACTATGGTTTCACTTTTAAAACACGTGATTGTTGCTCATGAAATCACGTGTCCGAACCAGAACAATATTTAGATCGTGTGGATGGTGATGGTTTACCTGCTTTGAAACTAATTCTGATCGGATTATGTCGTGTTCATATAACCATTCAGAACTTTCAGATCTAATACGTGATCTCGCTCTCACCAAAGGACAAGGGTACTTTCCAATGGAATCTTTTAGTCCCAATACTTATCTAAATTTCGTTGACACAGAGAACTTGTTCAATACTGAGATTGAGTGAGTTGCAAAGAGAATGTGTGCACCTCGGTCCTGAGAGTCAACGAATGGCGGAACAAGACTGCTAAAAATTATAATGGATCGATTGTCGCCTACTCTGTTCATATGAATGAAACAACTCGAAACAATGAGTACAACAATGGCGGATTTGTGGAGACTTAAGGGTCATTGCAATTCTCACGGGCATGCAGACTGGGTATACTAAATTTTGTTGCTTCCTATGTGAATGGGACAGCCGCAACAGACAGGAACATTATGCAAGAAAGGTGTGGCAGGGTATGCAGCTCGGCATAAAAATGTAATAGGGTATTTGCATTTTACCACCGTTACATATAAAGTTGGGGCTCATGAAGAATTTCGTAAAAGCGTTAGATAAAACGAGCAAAGCTTTCACTTATCTTCAAGAAAAGTTTCCGCAAGTTAGCGATGCAAAGATAAAGGAAGGTATCTTTGTAGGACCTCAGATTAGGAAAGTTATTGCAGACAAACAATTCGAGAACTTGTTACATGGTAGTGAACTTCACGCATGGATGGCATTCAAATCGATCGTCGATAACTTTCTGGGAAATCACAAATCTGTCGACTATGTGCATATTGTTAACATCACTCATGTCCCTCACTCACAATCACTCACTCACTTCGAACTCACTGAACTCACATCATCGCCTCACTCACTCACTTGCTGATTATTGTTGGATGCTTCATCGCGATGTACCACATGCCATTCACCACTCACTCAACTCATAACTCGTTATACTTCTTGCTCTGTATGCTCACTTCAACGCATTTCTAGAGATCCCGACCTGATAGAGAAAAACGGTTTGCAGATTTAAAAAACAGCGCATTAAAATTGATCAGAAAAACTAAGTTCAAATTTTTTTTTTGTTAGTCACAGTGTGATCGGTCACGCACTTACTTTCACTAGTATTAGAGTCATTAAGTGACTCACTTACCGGAACATGCATTGACGATCAATTCACTGCTCACTGATGCACTCATTTCAAGCCTCACTCACTCACTCACTCACTCACTCACTCACTCACTCACTCACTCACTCACTCACGCACTCACTCACTCACTCACTCACTCACTCGCTCGCTCGCTCGCTCACTCACGCACTCACTTACTCACTCACTCACGCACTCACTCACTAAGTCACTCACTCACTCACGCACTCACTCACTAAGTCATTAAGTCACTCACTCACCCATGCACTCATTCACTCACTGATGCACTCACTCATTCACTCATTCATTCACTAAGTCTATCACTCACTTATTCGCTCATTCACTCATTCACTCACTCCCTCACTCACTCACTCACTCACGCACTCACTCACTAAGTCACTAAGTCACTCACTCACTCACTCACTCACTCACTCACTCACTCACTCACTCACTCATTCACTCACTGATGCACTCACTCACTCACTCATTCATTCACTAACTCTATCACTCACTCATTCACTTATTCGCTCATTCACTCACTCACTCACTCACTCAAGTCCATCAAAAGTGCACATAATTGTGCTAATACAAATATTTGCAAACACTCTTATTTACAATGGTATATACGGGGTCACAGGCAGTAACATATTTTTATTCTCAGAGTTACGACATGTTTTCTTCATTGTACAACTTTTTAAAAACCGCATTCGATTTATCCTCTACCCCCTATCCCGAGTATGCGCATGTGTGTTAACCAATGCATGTTACCAGGGGCGTCCTTAAAGTATTTGGCACCCTTGGCGGATCCTACCTTAGGCACCCCAACCCTCATAAAGCAACACACATGCAAGCATATTTTAACACTAATGACTTATAATAGTGTCCGATGCACCTCCTCCTGCCTGTCACCAGGGCGGACCACCACCTCGCACCTCCTCAATACGCTACTGACTGTTATCAATATGTGAATGTAAAGCTATGTTTGTGTGTCAAACGGCAAATATTTCATGCTTTCATTTACCTGCCAGCAGGGAGGGGAGGGGGGCTGTTACAAAAAAAATTCTGCTCTTGAAATTCCATTCTTATTCTGTTTTTTTATAATTTCCTTCTGTCAGTCACATGCGCAAGTCCAGAGTAGGGAGGAGAGAGACATTTTTATAAGTCGTCGTTTACACATCTTCTCTTTTCCCGGGATCTTTCTAACTGGCCGTACCGGACGCTGTAAGATGGCGCCAGAGTGTCAGACGCTTCCGAGCCACTTCCGCGCATGACAGGATACGTCATCTGGGATGCTTGTCTACAGTTTATATTTTCATATAGTTAACGCTTTACGCTTGTCTAAAACTGATGTGGCCCAACTAGACAGGCAGACAGGCAAAGAGAGACAGAGATATCGAGACATCCACGCAGAGAATAAGGGAGAGAACGGTAAACCAAAACGAAAAAAAGAGAGAGAGATAAAGATAAAATAGATAGAGATACAGAGGGACATAGAGAGTCAGAGGATAGATATAGATGTCCAGAGAGACTAACATAGAGATGCTGATACAGACACACAGTAAAATAAAACGAAAAAAAAGACAGAACATAAAAAAGATAGGCAGACGGACAAATAAGCCTTACATGGCTAGTTCTTCAAAACATATAGATAGATAGATGGATAGATAGATAGGTAAGTAGGTAGGTAGGTAGAACGAACGAACGAACGAACGAACGAACTTTATTTTCAAAGGGTTAAGAATTGGGCACGCAGGCCCGTCTGACATTCTGCCCTTCCTCTCTCTCTCATCATATATACTATATCCTTTCATCCTCACATTTACTATAAGCATAATTAAGGCATTTATCATTATAAAAGTAATATTACATTTGCAATAATCATCATAATTAAAGTACGTTTTTAACATTAAAAAAGAATAATAATAATAATAATAATAATAATAATAATAATAATGAATGTAAAAATAAAATAAATAAAAATAAAAATAAACATTAATAGATAGATAGATAGATAGATAGATAGATAGATAGATAGATAGATAGATAGATAGATAGATAGATAGATAGATAGATAGATAGATAGATAGATAGATAGACAGATAGATAGATAGATAGATAGATAGATAGATAGATAGATAGATAGATAGATAGATAGTTTATGGTGGTATATAATAAGAACTCGTGACATTTTGGGAATCCGCTGCTGAATGACCTGGGACTTAGTGTGTTGTCAGCACATGCGGAAAATGTTCCCACAGGTGAGCAGCTTTGAGTCCCAAACAGATACTGCCACAGGGAGTGAATTGTTGACGCCTCCACTATACGAGATCCAGCTTTATGACCTATGCTCCTTAGGGAGGTAAAGGGTATTGACTGATAGATAAGAATCGTGCATATAGGCCCGTCTTACATTTTGCCCTTCCTCTTACTCATCTTTTATTGCTAGTTATTCAGACATTCTCCATACTTAAGGTGTTAGTTTAATGGCGATGCAACATTATAAGTAGTATAAAAGCATACAGAAGTAAGATATATTAAAATGAAAAACTAGATCATTAGACCCTCCATACAGTATATTAGATAATAATTCGAAATATAATCCCTGAGGGCGGCATATAATTGGCACTCATAATGTATTTGAACAGTCTACGATTATATGAGTAGGGACTGTGCATGTTTTTAAGATCATGTGGAAGATTGTTCCAAAGATGAGCAGCTGAGTAAGCCAAGCTCTTCTTGAACAAATCTAGCCTGGGCTTGGGTACCTGTAACTGGTTTAAGCGGTTACTACGTTTTTCATTGAATTTTAAAAGTGGTCACAGATACGTTGGAGCATTCTGTGACAAGATTTTGTGAGCGAATTTAGCTTTGTTAAATAGGAAGCGCTTTCTAAGGGATAATATTTTAAGATAGTTATATAAATCTATACAATGTGTTTGATGTTTATCAGCAACTAGGCGCACTGCACGTTTTTGAAGTGAATGAAGCCTTTTTGTGTTGGATATGGAACAACCATCCCAGATTGTGGAACAATAGTCTAGGTATGTTTGTATATGAGATGTGTAGAACATTTTCCTTGCCCCCTCATCCAGGAAGTGTTTGATTTTGGCTAATTGGTAAACTTTTTGTGCCGTAGATGGACGATCAGATGGACGGACGGATAGATAGATAGATAGATAGATAGATAGTTAGTTAGATAGATAGATAGATCTTTTGTAGTGGGGCGGATGAGTGAAGGATACATTTGAAAGGTGTTGTAATGTAGTCATCATTTGTGTTATTGTGACAAAAGGGGGCGGCCCCTATCGATCTTTGTTTCACTCCGGCAGTATCGGTACATTTGTGGTACTGATTTTTATTATTTGCTCTCAATTGTTGCACTTTTCGTTCTTTCTTTCTTCGTTATTTTTCAGCTAAGTAGCAGATATTTTATGTTATCAAATCATTCGACACTCCATGTAGGTGATAATAATCACATTTGCTTGGCCCTGCCCATATTTGTTGGCTATAGGTGCAGCAGATTAACATGTACATCGGCCAGCGCTATCGGCTTAATCACCGATACGACATGGGTGCACGCATCACCAAAGCTTGGAAAAGGGGAGACAACTTACAGACAGAAATGGATGACAAGATTACTTTAGATAAAAAGTAAGATTGCTACATCTCGAACACATGGTCAAATGCGGTTACCGGTGTGTTTGTAAGTTTGTACACAAGGGCATCGGACATCTTATTACCATGTATGGGAGAGTTTACCTCTGCCTTACGTTCAAAATTATCTGATGTCAGAATATTTTGAAATTGCCATTAACCCGCCTGTTTGAATATGATTGGAGTTTTTTTTTAATAGCTCATAACAAACGACGGCTTGGGAAGGCAGGGAATATAATCTGATCATTTTCTCAAGCTATTTCACTTGAGAAATCGCTCGCCAAGACACCAGACTGCTACAGTGAAGAATTAGAATTCAGAATTCCTTCTTAAAATACCGGACACCTTTTATTGGAGTATTTATCGGGACTTACAATATAGCACAGGAAATCTCTAACATTTTAAGTAAGGAAACCGGGACTGAGGAAACTGAAGGACCCCACACGAAGTCTTAGAGAGAATTTATTAAATTAACGACACCCAAGAAGCGTGTAAGAGGCCGATTCAAGTCTCTTTTAATCATCGGAGCAAAAAGTCTTTGAGTCAGGATATCGTAAGTTGGGATTTACATTTCATATTTATTACTAACATATGAACTAACATATATATATATATATATATATATATATATATATATATATATATATATATATATATATATATATATATATATGTGTATATTACCATGTTAATTTTAATATGTGAAACTCGCTTGTGGATGTCAAAGTCATTTGAGGCTGGCAACGTCAGAGTATAGAATGATGATTCATGAACCACCACTGCACGGGCTGGTAATTGCTTTATTGATAGTTTCGTAAAGAGAACTAAAAGCATAAAGTAGTTCCAGGTTCCCTATGGAGCAGGGAGGGAAAGATGAAAGAAATGATGTACATTCTAAGTATATTACTTACATTTTCAAAGCAGAGTAAATGTCCCTATAAACATAGTCACTTTTAAATGAATGTAAGTTTTCAAGCTTAAACCAGTGTAAATGTCTATGAGGAAAAATTCATTTTAAAGTAATGGAAGTTTCAAACTTGTCAATCAGTGGAGATGTATATGTAAACAGACTCTAACTGTATTATTAACCTTTTCATTTAAATGTCAGGTAAAGCTAAAGCTATTATATTTAAAGGTAAAGGAAGTTTTATCCCGAGGGATATAATTTAATACTCATCGAGGGTAAAGTCTGAGTAATTGGTATGGTGGTATGGGAAGATAGGAACCCATAACTATGGGGTGGAAAACGTCATACTCAGAAGAGCGTTTCGTTCTATTCTTTTACCATAGCTATTGGTGGTACCAGCAGAAAGTACCATCTCTAGCACAATATGGGAACCGTGGCATATGCTTTAAGAAGAAGGACCCACGTGGTAGACTCTCCTTGACATTTCTGGGAAACGAGCTACCCCCGACAACCTTGATCAGAGACGGGCTTTAGCAGAGTGAAAAGAACCAACCCATAAGAAGGAGCAGAACCGTCATTGGCAGCTAAGTTCAAATATATGCTGCCACTTGAACTTCATGTAACATCTCACATTCCCTAAAGACTGTGATGATAACTTTTCTTGATCCATAACTATTCACATTATTTTCCAACTGTTAAAACATAAAGTGATTATTAAGTTTTGTTATTTGTAATGTTACTAATTTAACTTTGATTTAATCATTTTAAAGTTACTGCATGTTTGTCTCAGTCAAATTACTACACACATTCTAAACAGAGCTATACTAAAATAATAGAATTTCAATGAGTAAATCAGGTGTGGGGGCGTAAACGAACTGAACTTAAGAAGTACTTAAATCCTTCACAACAGCGTCGGCAGGATTACAGAGTTAACATACTCAGCCAAAGCAGATTGTTCTCGCTTATTCTGAAAATCTTGTGAAGACTCTCTTTGTAATAGAAGTTTCATCACCCTTCTATCTACATCTCTGCCAAGAGTAATCTTGTGCGAAGGTAGATACCTGTGAAGCCAATATTATATACTCTTGAGTTTTGGCCACTGGTGGACCACTACTGCAAAGCAGGGGAGGCAATACCGTCACAGTTATCATGGCGTTGGTGTGTTGTCGTCGTCACCAGTTTTGTGGAGTCGGCTAAAAAACTTTCCCACTCCGACTCCGGACATTTCAGAAGTTTGATCCCGACTCCTGACTCCAACTCCACTCCTGACTCCAACCTCCATTCCTGACTCCAACCTCCACTCCTGACTCCAACCTCCACTCCTGACTCCAACATCCACTCCTGACTACAACCGCCACTCCTGACTGATTCCAACCTCCACTCCTGACCCCAACCTCCACTCCTGACTCCAACCTCCACTCCTGACCCCAACCTCCACTCCTGACTCCAACCTCCACTCCTGACAACGACTCTGACTACAGTTTCTTACTAGTTCTATTTCATAAAATTCGGAGTCGAAGCCGGGACATGTTTTACCGACATAACTAAACAACGACCGACTCCACGACTCCGATTCCCGATTCCACAGTTGTGGTCGTCACTATGGCCCTCTCTCACTCATACTCAGCATTGCACCCAAAAAAAAAGTAACAAAAACTCTTGCTGTAGGCACATGTCAACGCAGCTTTAATATGACCCACTACCAGGTTATAGAGTCATCCAGAGAACTGTAGAATTACAACAACTATTTAGCAAGCGAAACAACCTTACCACATACATTTCTAGCAACAACAAATTTACATCTACCATGTAGCAGTTTATTTGTTTTTAATGTATTCAGAACAGACTGCTGGTATGCCTGTATTAAAATGTTGTTGTTGATTTTAGGACCTTGCACAAAGCACTGAATTTTGATTTGTGAATGGGTTACTCGGTTCAACCTCATTGTGACGGGTGTTGCGGTTCCTTCATCTTATATTATTTATTGAATATTAAAGTCACTCTCCTGACGTGGTTAATGTTTGTTATTGATGGTTAGCTCTGGCCGTAAGAACATCCCTTCGACGTTCTGATTGCATATTGTACATTAGTTGATTTCTCCTGTGGGAGAGTTATCGTGCTGAGAAAAAACGTAAACATTAACAGCTGTGGAACCAAACCCGAAACGTGAGTAAGATATCAAGCCTTCTGTTCTGAGTCCACATGTATTGACGTTCATATAAACGATATCCGACATTCACAAAACTTCATGTACAGTTCAGCATAACAATAAATTCCAAATAATACAAGTAGGTATCCGTCCGTGTCAAAACAATATGTCAGATGAACATCATGGCTATGTACATGCGCTGCTGTAGTCAACAGCCAGAAATGAGCGCATGAGTTCTTGACAGCTACAAATTGAATCATAATACGATTCTCCTTCCATCATTTAATTTACTTAATAATCTCATACTTTAGATTAATATTTGAACTGACCCTGAGTTCTATATTGAATTCATATATCGGCTATATACTAAGCCTCTCCTTGGAAGACATACAAGACACGACTTCTCTGCTTGACGGATAGCGTAACAAGGGTACTGTAACCAAGTCACCAAGCGTGACGTTCCCAACGCGAATGCGTCATAATCTTAGCATATATTTCGCGTTCAGTATACCGTAAAATATCGACATATTCTATTAATGTTATTGACCACTAAACGTTGCGCACTGCTAAACCCCAGCAGACGCCGTCATTTAAAATAACACCGTAACAGATTTCCTGTCAGACGGGGAAAAAAAAATCTATTAGAGAGATTTTTTTAAAAAACTATATTAATCAAATTATTAAAAATTGAACAAAACCCGACGTATGGCCAACGATGTTCTATCTAGAACAGTGTCGCGGTCATGTCAGTAATATTTTATGATAAAATAAACGTCATATCATACATATAACTTATATTAAATAAAGAAATGTCACTGTCATTAATTAATTAACTAATTAATTTGATGTATGTATATACTAACTACTAATGTGAGGTGTTATTAAAATTATTCTAACTAATTAAAATTAAAATAATTAATTATAATATGTAAGTATGGTACTAACTAATTAATATCTAATTAAAGAAAATGAGAAATAGTATCAGAGAGAAAAAGAAATAAAAACTGAGAAGTACGGACAATTAAAACTAAATATTAAAGTATACATTAAACTAGTAATGCGTGTGAAAATGAAGTATAAGGATAGATACCTAATTAAATTAACGCAATACATTTTAACTATACATATGAAATATCATAATCTAATATCTATCACCTTAATAATTAGACTATTAAAAAAGGTTTAATTGGTGTGATATTCTTTTGTTTCATCTTTTCTTAGTATATTTTATTTTTTTATTTCATCACACTTCAACTTTATTGTATTCTATATTAATTTAATAACTAGCAAATTTAACAATATTGGACATGAAGATCCAATCGTTGTTATATCCTAATGACTTGTATGAAAGTTCTTTAAGAAACAAAATTCATCTTATCGAATTCTGATATGATGATCCAATCGTCGTTAGTTCCTTTATTGAAATTTTGAACGTAATTTGAATAAGTCATCACCGTATTTGTCCAGTCTATATCAGAGATTGTTCCTTTTTACTACTTTGCAATCGAAATGAGTGATATGCAAAGTCCAAGTGAAGTCCAAATTTTCAACCGATCTGTAAAACTTGATATTTTGATCACAATAGTTTATTTCGAAATTTCCTCATTTAAGTAGGAAGTCCAACTGAAGTGTTGTATATTCTGACGTAGCCTTAATACCGTTCATTGCAAATGTAATGCTTGATTAGTCAGCAAATTTTATTGAAATAGTAATATTCATTCAGAATCCGTAGGATGTCCTGACAACGTATCGGCCATTATATTCTCAGTTCCTGGTATCGATTCTATTTCGAAATAATAGGGTTCCAGCGCGATAGCAAATCGTGCAAGCTTTGGACTTTTATGGTTTGAACGACGTAATGCTGCAACAGACTTTTGATCTGTCTGGATCAGGAATGGTGATCCAAGTAAAAACTTTTCCAATTTAGTAATTGCCCAGATCACGGCGAGCAATTCTCTGTCTACAGTCGAATATTTAGTCTCCGGAGGTTTCAACTTGCGTGAGATATACAATACAGGATGAAGGATATCATCATGATATTGGAGTAGACAAGCCCCGAGTCCGTAATTACTCGCATCTGTACGTAGAACAAACTTTTTAGAGGCATCTGATAATCTTAAAACAGGTGGGCATGACAAAATGTTCAAGATACTGCGAAAAGTTCTGTCACATTCGTCTGTCCAATTTATCCTTAACGGCATGTTCTTCCTTAATAAAGATGACAAGACAGCCGTGATGGATGACAAGTAAACCTATGCTGTATGGGGCTGAGCATAGTTGAAACATTTAAACGACTTACTGTCTCTTGTAGGCATGGTAAAACAAATAAGACAGAAAACGTGTACACATTTAAAGATGTTAAGAATCAAAAAATGTTTTTTTTTTCGAGAAGAAAAAATCAATAAATCAATCTATATTAGGATAGATGATTAAGAAAGATAAGAAATGATGACTGACAATGCTGAGTCATCAAGAAATAAGACAAAAGGGTGAGCGTACACCATTATCTGCGTGGCGCAGAATCAGGTACTAATTGTAACTTTAGTGAATGGTGATGAAAATAAACACCATTATCACGCTCGATCACCATCCGAGCATCTTTGTTGTTACGAAATGTAACCACAGCTTCACCATACCTGTTGTTGGTAGGTGGCAACAGACGCACGAACCTAACGTCTGCCGTGAAAATTAAAGAAATTACCAAGTGCACTGCCAAAAAACGACTCATGTGGCAGATTGCGCACTAATACCGTGCGAGAATACGCACTTTTCCCAATATATGTAGTATCATTGTCACGAAATTGTGCACAATGACGATATGTATTATTTGTCAAAGAATTAACTTTCCCTTTTAACATCGACATTCCCTTTTTATTGGATGTCGTATCATCCTGACTGGACTGAGGATGACACCTATCATTACCAAAGGTATTAAGTTTCCTACATGTCGTAGACATGTCATGGCTGGGCAAAGTAAAAACTTTTCCATCATAATTATTTGTGTTAACTTTATTATCGCTGTTTCTTTTAAGTCCAGCCTTATTCTTCAACCTATTATTCTTCTTCGTAATGTTGTTGTCAATGTTGACAACGTCAACAGTTTCTTTAGGATCAGTTGTATCCTTAGTATGTTGTGCAATAGATCTATCATCCTCATCAGTTTCCGGGAATAGTACTCAGAGTGAAGTTGGAAACTGCTGTGGCACATGTATTCATTTTGTTGGCACGAAGTGTAGCCATCGCAACAACAGCGTTAGCGTTGCTAAAAGATTGCAAATTTTTTTTCTCCCATTCATTAATCTCTTCTGGTGAACAATCCTTGCTGCCGTGTATGCGACCCACCATAAGATCTGCAATCGGATTTTTCAGCATGCATACCTTCACGTTCCCTGTGAAAAAAGGTGTTTTGACATGGATAATAGCTGTGGGGTAAAACTCAATAGTTCCCCCCAAAGTCATGCAACGGACATATTCCCCAGTTGCACAGCTAGGATGTACCAGCGACTGCCGCACTCCAATTGTGGTGGACCCGAATCTCTCAATACAGAAACTATTGAACCATTAACTATCCCTCTGTTAAAAATCAGAGAGCCTGTTCCATCATTGGCTGCAAGACCTACTTCTGGTGGAATGTGTCCGCAGTTTAGCACTGTCTCCTTTGCCTTCTGAAAAATAAGATTGCATTGTGGGCAACTATTCGCTACGTTATAATTTATAGCAAAACATGCAGCAGAAGACTGTATTGCATTATCGTTAGGTGGAACCTGAACACTAGGGGTTGTATCATTTGTAACTGCTGCACCAGTATTATGGTGAAAATGGGATGATCCACGAGAATGAGATCGATTACGGGAATAATCGTTAGAATTATCTCGTTGTCAGCCTCCACAGTCCCCTGTAGTAACTGTTATCTCGATGTCTCGAGCCACGATTATTACCATTCCAATTGCTGTTATTATTGTGGTTATTTGATCTATTATAATTAGTGTTCTGTTGACTGTTGTTGTAGGTTGATTGCTGTGAATAATTCCTATTCCGTGATCTTCCTCTGTTCAAATCATTTTTATTGTTGAAATTATTATTATTATGTCCTTTATGAAAATTAACATTGTAATTTCCCTTGAACCTACTTCTGTCTACGCTATGAGGTCTCGGTTTGTTATTGTTATAGTATGCCATATTGGAAGCCACAGGTAGAGGTTCCCTTATCAAAGAGTTAGAAATGTTTGCATTCGGATGTGCAGTACAATAATTTAATGAAATTTTTTCTAATTCCTCGATTGTAGAAGGTTTTCGTTCTTGCAAATATGCAAGGAACGGTGGGCTGACAGAGGATAATACCTTATCACGTAACAACAAATCAACTAATTTGTCATATGATTTGTTGACATCTGCCAGTTCAAGCCATCTGTTAAATGTATTGCGTATGTTCGCAATAAACCCTGCAAAGTCTTTAGGAGATTCAGGTAAGATGTGTTTAAATTTTAACCTACAATTTTCTTCGTCCAAATGAAACCTTCGTAAAAGTAAGGTTTTAATAGCATCATAATTATTAGCTATCGCTGGGTCAGCATTCAGAGATGCCGTCAATGGTTCTCCATCTAAAAATTCATTTTACTTAATTACCCATGAATCTATAGGCAAGTGATTTGTTTTGCATGTCTGTTCAAATCTTGATAAAAATGATGATAAATCGTCAAAATTTAACTTAAAATGGGGTAATTTAAAGTTATAAAAATGTCTGTTTTGGTTGGATGAAGATCCATTTTGTGCATTATCATTCTGTGTTGCAGCAGCACCTTGTGCTTGTAATCTAGCTGCTTCCAACTTAAGACGTGTTAATTCCATCTCTTGTTCCATTTCCCGCCTTCGTTCTTCCCTTTCCTGTCTAGCAATTTCTCTTTGCCTATTTTCTTTTTCCATTTCTTTCATTTCACGATCTGCCTCTTTTCTCTCACGTTCTGCTTCTTCTTTTTTTAAGATTGCTATCCGTTCTGCTTCTTTTGCTTCATATTTAGCGAGTTCCGCTTCTGCAAACTGACGAAGTTCCTGTGTGTAACATGATGACAAGAACAAAATAGACAAGTGCCAGCATCTTGAAGTTAAAAGATGAGAAGAAATTACATGGCGATGGATAGGACACACACTGAGGAGACCTGTTGATAGCATTTCAAGGCAGTCCTTGTTCTGGAACCTCCAGGGCAAGAGAAGCAGAGGTAGACCAAGAAGCTCATGGAGAAGAGAGCTGGAAACAGAGGTGAATATGTTGAGGATAACGTGGAAAGAACTTGAAGTGATGGCACGTGACAGGAGGACTTGGCATGTGTTTGTTGAAGGCCTATGCTCCTTTGGGAGTGGAGGGTTATGAATGAATGAATTTCTAACTTTGCTCTCTCCTTGCCCCAAGTTCTGCACTCTCTACCAAGGTTGATGAAATGATAAGTAGAAAGTTCATAGATCAACTAACTTAGTCAAGGGTGACTAGTAGTGTAATACCACCAATGAGAAATTTGGGACACTGAGAAACCAATGGTCGATAGTGGGCTACTAGAATTTGCAGCAACTATAAAATAACCACAACACTATTTCCTCATAAACAGAGCTACAGTGTAACTGAAGGGGTTTCGATTTTTACCGCAGAGATGGTAGCAATTCTAAAAAGTTTAGAAATAATCAAAGATAACCCAAAAGATTCAAGTCCAGTATTAATAAAGCCAAGACTAGGACTTTTCCTGGCGCCGACATTGGTAGTGATCACGACATGGTATTGATGACGCTCAAGCTTAAACTTAAAAAGAACTATAATCAAAACAGATGTTCTCAGTTAAGATTCAATTTAGACAAACTGAAAGATCCAGAAATCGCGGGAATCTTTGAGGCAACTGTTGGAGGAAAATTCGCAGCTCTCAACTTTTTGGAGGATGATATCAATTCAATCACAGAGAACATGAAAGACGTGCTCATTGAATCAGCAACAGAAATACTTGGTAAAAGAAAGAAAATAAACAAACCATGGGTTACAGATGACATTCTAAAGTTATGTGATACACGGCGGGAAATGAAAAAGGTTAAGAAAGAGGTTCCTGAAGCAGCATGGCAATGCAGTATGGTGAACAAAAATATTAGGAAGAAAATGAAACAGGCCAAAGAAAAATGGGTAGCTGATCAATGTGAGTCCATTAATACGGGGCTAACAAAAGGTAACAGCAAGGCAGCTTTTGACACATTAAGGAAACTATCAAAACCACAACAGCCCAGGGTAACTGTCATAGAAGATAGCAATGGGGCTCTGCTCAATGAAAAAACAGCTGTAACGAGAAGGTGGACAGAATATTGTAAAGAATTATATAACTGTAAACTTGACACTGACTTAGGCATATTAAACAACATTAAGTGCGAAAACAGGGAACTCGGAAATGCAGCAATATTACGGGAAGAAGTGGAAGAGGCTATATGTTCGATGAAAGGAGGGAAGTCACCGGGTGTGGATAATATACCAGCAGAGCTCTTGAAATATGGAGGACCAGATATAGTAAAAATCATGACAACAATTTGCCAGAAGATATGGAGTACAAAAAAATGGCCAAAAGAATGGACGCAGTCATTAGTAATACCGCTTCCAAAGAAAGGAAATCTAAAAATGTGCAAGAACTACAGAACCATTAGCCTTATTAGTCATCCAAGTAAGGTAATGTTAAGGATACTTTTGAACAGAATAAAACAGAAATCAGAAGAAATCTTGTCAGAGGAACAGGCTGGCTTTAGACCAAAAAGAAGTACCTCAGAACAAATCTTCAATATTAGATTACTTATCGAAAAACATCTCCAACATCAACACGATTTATACCATAACTTCATCGATTTCACAAAAGCCTTCGATCGAGTCTGGCATGAAGGCTTATGGCAAGTAATGAGAAAATTCAATTTTGATACCAACATCATAGATATCATTGAAGCACTATACAAGGACGCAAGCAGTGCTGTTTTTGTAAGCAACGACATTGGAGAATTTTTCAAAACAACTGTAGGAGTTCGCCAAGGATGTATCCTGTCACCAGTGCTCTTTAATATATATCTAGAACATATTATGCAGGAGGCTCTCTACGATTATAAATCAACCATATCGATTGGAGGCCGACCTCTGTGCAACCTACGTTTTGCTGATGATATTGATCTGATAGCTGGATCAGAATCAGAACTTCAAGACCTTACCTCTAGACTGGAAAAAGTAACAAGAACGTATGGGATGGAAATTAATATAGAAAAAAGCAAGATATTGGTGAATAGCCATAAGAAACATGTTCCGACCAACATTACGTTAAATGGGCAAACGTTAGAAGAAGTTAACACCTTTAAATATCTCGGGTCCACTATATGTAGTGATGGAAGATCAATTAAAGAAATCAAGACAAGACTTGAGATGGCCTCAGCTGCCATGACAAGGTTGAATGTGATCTGGAAAAGTAACATCAGTTTTCCTGTGAAGATCAAATTATACAAATCACTTGTATTATCTATTCTCTTGTATGGGTGTGAGGGCTGGACACTCACTGCAGATACGGAGCGAAGGATTCAGGCTTTCGAGCATAAATGTTATAGAAGAATTTTGCGCATTTGCTATAAAGAGCACAAAACAAATGTCTATGTTAGAGAGAAGATAAACACCTATGCAGGTCACCAAGAACCACTTTTGTCAGTAGTGAAACGTCGAAAGCTTGCCTGGTTTGGGCATGTAACTCGTCATGACTCCCTTTCGAAAACGATCCTTCAGGGAACAGTCGAAGGTAAACGGAGAAGAGGAAGGCAGAGAAAATCCTGGGCTGATAACATCAAAGAATGGGCAGGACACGGTTTTTCCACACTTGTACGCATTGCTGAGGATAGAGAGCAGTGGAGGACCCTGTCTGCTGATGCTTCCACCATGGCACCCCTACGACCCATGACGGGTTACGGGCTGAGATGATGAATAGTCAACAATAGAATCTATGTACTTATTTGTAACAGCTCAAGTATGAACACTCAGTATACCTAACTGTAATATCCTCTTAATAAAATAAGTTGTTGTAAGTTCAAATATATTTCATATTTTAGTGAGAAGTCAACAATATAGTACTATGATATTTATTTAAAATGTACCAATTACTATGTTATATATATATTTAATTTTTTTGATTCAACACATATTCATGGTGTGAATACCAAAAAATAATTCAATAAATTATTTTAATATAAAATTTTACTTGCAATTATAAAGTTTTGATTTTATGCCTTACTCATCATGTATAAAGTGCTTTGCTAGTTTCTGGAACCACCACTGCAAATTGTTGCAATGTTCTTGATTCATCATCAAAGTTCCAAAAAATTAATTAAATTAATTAAATATATTATTAAAATCAATTCATAGAAATATTATTATTACATAACATTAATGAAGACAATACAAATGATTAACCAAGGCTTTAAAGTACAGTAGCACAATACAAAAGTGACATTTTCACAAAAATAAGTGATATTATCAAACCAAGTCTACTAACCGGAAATATAGAAGGGTGAAGGTTAACTGAAGCAAAAGAACATATTTGGCACTACGAATAATGACGTCACATGACTCATTTGACGATCATACAATACATTTAAATAAAATTAAAGATAGCCAGATTAGAATAAACAGGATAGATTACGAACATATGACTGTAACTGAATAAAAATAAAACTGAATATGGTAAAATACAACGGTTATTTCACAGAACTAGACACCTAACATACAAGGTGAATTAATGCAGGTCCGAAAGAAACAATCACCGGTAATGTCTTCGACGCGTTCTTCGCGAAATGCGATTAATTCACGGCCCTAAGGAACGATTGGAATTGAGCTTGACATTCGAAAAGCCATAAGTTCAATTCCGATTCCCAACCTACCTCCCACTACATGTAAAAAGACAGAAACAATATTTAACATGGCTAAAAAAAAAAAGAACATGGCGTTGTCGGACAAAAAGGACGAAATATTGTAACGTTTAAAATCAGTTACTTATCTTTTTTTTGGCAGTAATTCAGTACATTATCGGCTTCGCCAACAGACTCGTAAGCTTGTTTGAAATAATGAAGACGTTAGCAATTCGTTTCCTCCGCTGTTAGAGAGCTGTAAACATTTTTTTTGAAGGGCATTGATTGTTGCTGGCTTTTGCAAACGTTCATACTGTTGTCAAGGGCATGACGTCACCGGTGTTTCGCATAATAATGTCCATTTCGGCTCGAAAGGAAAAATGTTTTATTTTTTTTTAAGGTTCGCTCTTTTGAAAAGCTTCAAGACCACTATTGGCCACCAGTTGTGACGGGTGTTGCGGTTCCTTCATCTTATATTATTTATTGAATATTAAAGTCACTCTCCTGACGTGGTTAATGTTTGTTATTGATGGTTAGCTCTGACCGTAAGAACATCCCTTCGACATTCTGATTGCATATTGTACATTAGTTGATTTCTCCTGTGGGAGAGTTATCGTGCTGAGAAAAAACGTAAACATTAACAGCTGTGGAACCAAACCCGAAACGTAAGCAAGATATCAAGCCTTCTGTTCTGAGTCCACATGTATTGACGTTCATATAAACGATATCCGACATTCACAAAACTTCATGTACAGTTCAGCATAACAATAAATTCCAAATAATACAAGTAGGTATCCGTCCGTGTCAAAACAATATGTCAGATGAACATCATGGCTATGTACATGCGCTGCTGTAGTCAACAGCCAGAAATGAGCGCATGAGTTCTTGACAGCTACAAATTGAATCATAATACGATTCTCCTTCCATCATTTAATTTACTTAATAATCTCATACTTTAGATTAATATTTGAACTGACCCTGAGTTCTATATTGAATTCATATATCGGCTATATACTAAGCCTCTCCTTGGAAGACATACAAGACACGACTTCTCTGCTTGACGGATAGCGTAACAAGGGTACTGTAACCAAGTCACCAAGCGTGACGTTCCCAACGCGAATGCGTCATAATCTTAGCATATATTTCGCGTTCAGTATACCGTAAAATATCGACATATTCTATTAATGTTATTGACCCCTAAACGTTGCGCACTGCTAAACCCCAGCAGACGTCGTCATTTAAAATAACACCGTAACACTCATATAGGTTATAATTTGGGCATATCATGTTCCTTTTTCCTCATAGTACCTTACATTTGTTGTTTTTCCATACTGTGAATTCTCTGGCATTTGGTGTGGCGTGATCTAAGATCTGTTGGTTTATCTCTTCACTGTTTTGGAAGATGTCTGGGCTCTGATTTATTGTATGCCACCTTCTAATTTCTTGCCCTTCATATTAACTCTTGTAATTTATATTTGGAATGCACTGCTTTGTAATGTTTTGAAATTTATCTTACTCTTGAAGTGAACATTTGTGGTGAATATTTTATTTATGTATTTTGTTTTACTTTAAACTTTCTCCTTAGCTCTGGTACTTACATGTTAATTTTTGTTATGGTAATATAAAATTTTATTATGTTTTGTAGTTCCCTGGGTAGGTAAACTTTTAGCACATTTTCTAGTGAAAGTGAGTGTTGTTCTTTCAAATATTCTTTAAGTGGTTTTGTTTGCTGTTCATATTTCTTGCATGTTGGCACATAATGAGCTATGTTAGTTCTCTCAAGACATGCTTCACAGCGGGGCTACTCTATCATAAAATATCTTTTTCCTAGTTGTAGTCTGCATTTGAATAGTAATCTCAACTTATACAGTACCAGGTCCCATAATCTCAACGGAAGCACTCAAATACGTACGGTACAATACAGTCACGCAATATATATTTGCATAGGTGGCTGATTGTGTAAGCATCTGTGTGAGATTGTCTGTCTGTATGTAGGCATGTATGTATGTATACATCAACAAGAAACATACCTCAGTTCACAATAATACGCACATGTTTCCGCTAACGTGATAAATAGATATATTAGCATAAATCAACTACACATCTCCCATTAGTGTAGTCAAGTAGTATATCCAACAGTCTAGTCTAATGACACACATGCTATCAATATCATTTTTTATTATTATTTTTGTTTTATTTTCGAGATTCGATGCCCCGTTCAACCTGACCCGAGGTGGGCACTTTCGGTTCTTATTAAGGTGTATTGTGGGAATTCTTATCCTGGTTTGAACGCAAGACTGTTATTTCAGTCCAATTTCGTTAGCATTGACCTTAGCCCTGAAAAGGGCTGGTCTTGAGAAGGACCATTAGCTGGCGCCTGAATTCGTCACGCCGTGCGCTTATTCTGAGCAATGTTGCTTATTTAATGTAATGTTCTTCCCTTTTTTGTCCGTGTGTGTTGTTTTTGTTTCTCCATCTATTCTTGCTTGTTTATTTTTAGTTAAGAGGAAGGAACTGCTTTAAGAGCAGACAATATTACTCTCTGAATAATGTCCCCATATTGTTACAGCAGCGGAATCAGTCTTGATATAATTGCTTTCAGTTTACTGTGACTGTAAAACTAGAATGTGAAATATGTTCCTATATTTATCTTCCGGATATTTGAATTTTAAAGGGACCTAAGTGTTATGATTAAAAACTCATAACATATCAGTCTGTATCATATAGGTATCGATTGTTGATACCTTGTTTGTTGATGTACTGTATCCACGTGTTACCCGGAAGTACGTCATTGACTTCTGGTACAGTTTTAGCAGAAGTAAAACCGGTCTCAACTTGGCAAAAGTCAAGGAGCATTCGAGGCCTTTCTCTGTGTGTTATTCGATGTGGACGGACGCACATTTGTTCAGCTCCTAGAATGTGTTATCTCTACAGAGTACTAAAGTGTTTCAACATCTAGATCGCTCATATGCTTCACTGAGTCTATGTTAGGTTATTATTATATTTGTGAGAATGGAATGCTCATTATGTCGCACGTGAGTTGAGACTTTTAAATAAAATCTGAATGCACATGTCGAGGACATCGTGTTATTAGCAGACTGAATAGCGACGCTAAAGACTGGCTAGGTTATGCCATTGTCTTACATATCTAATGGACGAATTCATTGGAGCCTATATCGTTACAGGCTGCATCACTGCAGTCTGGCTGAGTGAGTAGGGATCGAAGAGGGAAGGCTAACCCGGTCCCAAAAATGCTGTGCTGAAGTCGGGTGTGTCGGCCGAAAGGCGCAAATATCGCAGCTTTGGTGTAAACGGACACAACGCAACCAACGTCCTTTTGAGGACGAACAAAGAAGAAGAAGAAGAATTTTAATTTCTTGTCTGTATATTTGCAGTTTGATTATTTGTCATTACATTCTGTTTAATTCCTTGCTCATTAACAATTTTGTTAACTTTACTGTCTTTAAACTGATGTTACGACATCAGTCATCAATACCCATTAGCTCCCAAGGAGCATCGGCTTTCAACAAACACATGCCAAGTCCTCCTGTCACGTGCCATCAGCTAAAGTTCTTTCCACGTCTTCCTCGCCGTTTTTACTGCTGTCTCCAGTTCTCTTCTCCGTTTGTTTTTTGATATACCTCTGTATCTCTTTCCCTAGGGATTCCAGAACAAGGACTGCCCTGTAATGCTATCAACTGGTGTCTTCACTGTGTGTCCTATCCTTCGTCAGCGTCTCTTGTTCCACCGGCACTTGTCTGGTTCTTGTCATCAGTGTTTTGTATTTGTCATTACATTCTGCTTCATTCCTTGCTCATTAACAGTTTTGTTAACTTTACTGTCTTTAAACTTACTTTGCGACAATGCTTGTTTAACTTTACTGTCTTTAAAGTGACATTGAGGAAGTACCTATTTAAATTTACTGACGTTACAACAGTACTTGTTTAAATTTACTATCTTTTCCTTGACGTTATGTGAGTACCTAATTAACTTTACTGACGTTTCATTGACGTTATGACGGCACTTTCTTATCGTTACTGAGTATACATTAGCGCAAAAGTAGTGCTTAATTAACCTTTTCACACGTTATTTGTCAAAGTCTTTCCTCGCTTCTTGTATAAATAATCACAAATAACAGATGAATATCAACATTCGGAAACGTTCATCTAGACAAGCAGAAATTGAAATCTTCTTCAAGCCAATAGTAAGGAAAAAAAAAAAAGGTTTATCTTCTTTCCGCCGCCCAATTTCAATTTTCTCAATCCAATTTCTTGGACAGACGGATCACCCGCGGTCACATCCATTTGTCACACCTAGGGGAGCCAGGGTGAAAAATAAGCATCGAGGTGGTGAGTCCAACTTCGTAAAATGAAAATATTGATGACAGAGGCCGGGGATGATGAGATGGGAAAATACGAGAATAGAAAAATTGGCAAATTGGCAAGAACACAGAATAAATGTAATAAGATAATTGGAAAAAACAGCTATTGGGCGTAAAACCATGGTTAATAAATACAAAGAGGGGATCGGAGTGGCTAAGAGGTATGGCGTCCACCTCGAGTTCTAGAGGTACCGGGTTCGATTCCCAGTTGAAGGAATATAATTTGTGGAAATTTTTTTCAGAACTAGTGGTCTTAATGATGTCATACTCCCACCTGGTCTTCTGGGTAGTGAAATCAGATGCCTAGCATTCTCGGATAAGGGCGAAAAAATAGGAGGTCCCGTGTGCAAGTTGTGAACGATAAAAATGCCACGGCAGCTGGATATCGTAAAGAGAAGGCCTATCGGGCCGCTGCAGTGGCAACATTTTCAAGTAGATACCTACTTACCCCAAAAACATTTATAGAATGTGTGAGGTCTATATACACACATTGGGATTCTCGCTGGTGCTACGGAGTTCGTGCACTGTGCTGAGATCCTCCTTGTGTGATCTAAGGGAGGAGATCGGAGCACTGATGGAATAGTCCGTGTTCAGTGAAGACAGTCCTAAAACATATCAAACCAAACCAATACAAAGAATTTATATGCTATCTAAAAATTGTAATTACGGAAAACTTTTTAGATATTTCTTAATGAAATAAGTCTTAAAAATAATACAAGAATAACAGGTAATTTAGGTAAACTAATAACTCAGTACAATGTGGAACCAATGGAAAGAATCAGATAACCACTGAAAGGTTTCACTAAAACATAGATTGCCAAATTATACTTAAACCTAGACTCTTCTCTAGAGTTAGAGAAGGAAAGGGCTGCGAGGAAGGGCACTATTCACCCCACATCATCAAAATGAGACATGTTATTGTCAAGTCTCTAACATTTCACTCCCTTACCGCAGAATCTGCTAAGCGACTACCTGTATCTTTATATTCATTTAAAAAAAATCATGTGTAATGTTGGAAAGTAGGACTCTTCACTAGAAATATTTTTTAGAACTCTACCTCGCTTAATTAGACGTGAGAATCCGACTGGCCGTATGGTTAGAGTGCTGGCCTCTCGCCGCAAAGGAACCGGGTTCGAAACACGGTGGTATCACGTTCCAGTATACCCAGCTGTAAATGGGTACCTGATTCTGCTCTTGAGTTAAGGACGGCAAAGGCAGCGAGGAAGAGAACTGGTCACCCCGCCTGTCGAAACTGGACCTATTATAGTGAATTCTCTAACCCGTCACTACTCTACGGCAGTATGTGCTATGGAACAACCTTTACTGTTACCTTTTAGATTGATATCCTCAACCACCACGGAAAAATACAGAAAATCACGCTCTCAATTACTTAATTAATACTGCAATCAGTTTGTTGGTGTAAAAATATTCTTTACATTTAAAATAAAAACAAACTCAATAAGAAATGTTCAATTAGCTGGTATACAATATCGAATAAATGATTAGCGGGGATATTGCAAGTTTGGGAATTTCAGTAATTGAGTACATTGCCTGCAGTTATAGATACCATGTATTCTATTTATTTCCCTTCAGAAATTGAACTAGATATTTTTATTCATTAATAATGGAAATAAAACAAATGATATTGTTGATGTTCGAGGTTCTGCGAGTGGTGACGATCATTGTTTTGGAGGTGTCGTATTCCGTCTTTGCTATAATCTCTGATTTTTCTACGGCAGATTTTTCTCACTAGAAAGCTACCCAAAAGTTTTATTCGAGTCCCGTAGGTCTAAACCAGGAGATCCCAACCTTTTTCAATCTCCCTACCTCTTTGGATTTTAGTAAGCAAACCCCTGACTCCGATTCTTCTTCTTCTTCTTCCTCGTTCGTCCTGAAAAGGACGTTGGTTGCGTTGTGTCTGTTTACACCGGAGCTGCGATATCTGCGCCTTCGGTCGACACATCCGACTTCAGCACGGCATTTTTGGGACCGGGTTTGCCTTCCCTCTTCGATCCCATAATCCCTACTCTCTCAGCCAGACTGCAGTGATGCAGCCTGTTTCCAGGACAGGAGGTGGAGTAGGGTCTTGGTCAGCTCTGGTTCGCTGACCCTGACGCAAGCAGTCAAGCTATGGGTCGCTGACTGCATTCTCTATTGCTGCATCTTTGGGTCCCACTCCGATTCAAAATGAGTGGAATAAATTCTAGTGTTTACTATGCATATGCACTGTCGCGGATTGCCTACCTGGATTTGATGACGTGGTCCTATAATGACCCGACATGTGGAGTAAAATGATGAGGTTTCCAAAGGTAGCAACCGTCGCTCAAGATTACTCTTGGCAGTAATGTAAATAGGAGGATGGTGCTCTATTTCAGGGAGTCTCAACAGGATTTATAAGATGGCAAGTACAACAACTGAGTTTACTAAGTTTGTTGTAAACTTTCTATCCCCCGCCCACTTCTATGAGATGGATATTTGACTCATTTTTATTAAGCCCCCAGCCGAAGGAAATTCAGAAAAGTATTATTAATATATTAGCTCTGCAAATATGCATTTTGAAAACAGATGAGTGTTGCGTACGTTTTTACCTAGGGGGTAGTCGTCGGTCCTGCCAATGTACGCACCAGTCTTGATATAGTTATATTATTTGTGCGTTCGATTTATTCACGCAACGACGTGCACAATGCAGAGTATGTGTTGCTCTTTGCGCACGGGTAACCTAGTTTTAGAAGGGAGTCTGACGTCATTATCTAAAGGGGTAGTCCGGACCTTATGTCCGTGTGATATTTCGTTAATCATGGCAAGTCTGTGGAAGCCATTCTTTTGTTGGGATATTGGTCTTCAGGTCGAAGCCAATATTGGGAGTAACATGTAAGTTGTCGCCCCTTCGTATTCGTATGATTAGAATATTGAAACCTGAAGTTTAAGGCTACTCCTTGAGAAAGTCTAGCGGGAATCCATATTGTTATGTCATTCCTAGAATGGACCAACGGAGCTGATAGCCTCTATGATCTATCGTAAAAGGAGAATTCCTACGAGGGAACAAAGTTATTGGATTGTATTATTCTTATTAAAATGCCGTTTATGCCAATGCCAAAGTCGTGGCATGAGTTTGTTGAGAGGTTAGTTAAAACCCAAAATACTAACCCAGATGTATCTTCATGTTTACGCCATTGATATTATATTTTGAATATACGTTGTAAGGAATGAAGTCTTGGATCAAGACAGTCGTTTGTTGGATGAATGCGGGATTCAGTGATATGGGAATACGTACTTAGTTGGATGTCCTCAGACAAGGTCAACGGACACTATATATTTCTGTTCAAACTTAGCATGAACATTACTGGATTCTTATTACGTGAATGTAAGGAAGGTGTTTGAAAGGGATCTACCGCAATACCTAACCACCATCAAAGATGTACATAATTTTCGTCAGAGTATCATTACTATGCATCCATGTTAATTGTCTCCGTCAAGAACATTGTCTCGTATTGTTGAACGTATACCGTCAATAAATAATGTTAAACTGTACCACCCGCCTTACAGTTTGCTTCAGTTCACAGCAGGCCTTGGTTGACATGCCTGAAGTTATGCATCGTTACCTGTTGAGCTAATTTTGACAGTTTATTTGAATTCGCGTCTTATCAGCACGATCTTACAGTCATCTGTAGAGACCCAGAAGAAACGGTCTAACAGTAATTGGTGGATACCTGAAAAGAGCTTAACAGTAATTGGTATGCCAGTGTGTCTTGAATTACTCAGGATTCAACACGGGAACTACCTCACAAGTTCCACACTAGTCGAAAATACGTGGATTTTCTAACAGTACATACTCCGGATAACGGTTACCAGAAGGTCAAGGTCGACAGTGAACCTCCACATCAAGTTTTACATTGTATGACTACGTTGGACCTCATCTTTTAGTCCTCATTACGTGCGAGCAGTACTCTAATACTCAAGGCGAAGTATTTCGAAGTCTCAAATATACATCTACGGAGACGAGGCACATTTTTTTTTCTTGCACGCGAGATAAGTATTAACGTAGTTTCGTTGTACGCTTTATTACGTTTAGCTGTGCCTCATGTGATTATGTCCACCTATATACTTTTCATGTTGCATGTTCTGTGTTATATATTCGTCGTGGGCGGTAGGGAGGTCGATCTGACAAACGAGGTTCATCTCGAAGCTGATTCGGGCTCTTGTCAGATCTTCTATAGGATTTAATTTATAAGTTTCAATTGAGCGATAATTCCGGTTCAAGGCTAGAAACCTTGCTGTAGTTCCGATCGCTACTTGTTTCTTATGATAGTATCTGTTTAGCTGTTCCGTCAAGTTTTAATTGTTATTCTCGTAGTTATTTTTACACTTACTTTAGTTTTATGATGTATCTTGTACGTGATTATTGTCCTTCTCACCTGACTTTCGTTCAGTTTTTTACAAAAAATATGTTTATACACTGTCTTGTCAATTGTATTGTTTATTATCTTATCGCAGTTATCATCGTAACTCTTTATGACATTCTATTTTAGTTTCACATTTTTATTTTTATTTGATTTCTGCGACTGTTTTCACTTGTCTTTGATTATTTTGTCTTGTCAGTATTGTTCCTAGTGTCTATCACTTTGTTGCTTTCATAACATTTCATTGCATAAATTACTTTATTGATTATTAATATATTTGACAATTATATGAGTATAATTTACCGTTCTAGGACAGGAACGAAGACCACTTGGTATAGTAACAAGATTAGTTAATTTACATTAATTAATTATCATTTTTTGAAATCAAGAGTATTGTGACTACTTATAAAGCATAATGTATTCACTAGATTATGTCATTAAACAAGCGAAAGCTCTTCAGATACCTGCTGAAGAGGTCAGACAATTCGCTATGTCGGAATATAAAGAATCTCAAAGATTGGAAGCTCAAAGATTGGAGGCTGAAAAGTTAAGATTGGAAAATTTGAAATTTGAGGCTGAGGAAAATGAGAAAAAAATGAGATTAGCCGCTGAATTAGAAGAGAAACGTGCTGCAGAAAATGAGAAAAAAATGAGATTAGCCGCTGAATTAGAAGAGAAACGATTTCAGCGTGAGGCAGAACAGAAAAGATTGGAGGCTGAAGAAAAATTTAAATTTGACACTGCAGAAAAAGAAAGACTGCTTAAGATTGAAATGGAAAATAAACAAAGGGATGCTGCAGAAAAAGAAAGACTGCTTAAGATTGAAATGGAAAATAAACAAAGGGATGCTGCAGAAAAAGAAAGACTGCTTAAGATTGAAATGGAAAATAAACAAAGGGATGCTGCAGAAAAAGAAAGACTACTTAAGATTGAAATGGAAAATAAGCAAAGAGATATGGAAATTAGGCAAAGAGAGATGGAGGAGAGAAAATTTATAGCTCAGGAAAATGCAAGGAAATTTCAACTTGAAACTGAGGAAAATGAAAGGAAACGACAGCATGATCTGAAATTGGCAGAGGTAGAATATGAATGATAGAATTAGGTTAACTCAAGAAGCTAATTCGCAGAGAACTTTCGAAGGCCAAGCTTCATCCAGACATGATAACTTTAAGGAAGTTCACCTTAAATTACCAAAATTTAATCCCCCATCTGACGACGTAATATTCTTTTTAGACAGATTTGAGGCCACTTGCAGGTCTTACAACGTGGATAAAGCACTATATTGTACATATTTATCCAGATTGCTTACCGGGGATGCTTTGGCGGTTTATCATACCACCAGTACTAATGATAAGAATGATTATGACGCTCTTAGAGCTTCTCTTCTTAAAAAATTCCAAATGACGGAAGATGAATACCGACTACGGTTTCGAACATTGCTACCGCAATCAGGTAGAAATTTTAGTGATTTTCTGTCCCAAATACGGCTAACCTTAGAAAGATGGATCGAATTGTCCAAGATTGAAAAGTCGTATGAAGGTCTGTTTGATTTACTACTGCGCGATAAGGCGCTATCGTCAGTAAATCCAGCGTTTCTTGCATTTTTGCACGAACGGAAACCTTTATCTATGAAAGAGCTAGAGGAACATTCAAAAAATTTCTGCACTGCTCACCCATCCATGGATCTAAGTAATGCACAGATTAAAAGTGAATTGCCAGTTGCTTTTGCCGTACAACAAAATAATTTCCCACGAAATCGTTCATTGAGTAACGACAGATACTTCAATAAGGGAAATAATGATAATTTTAACAATGATAACTTTTATAAAGGGAAGCAATTTTAACAATCTGCTCCATTTAATGTTTCTTGGAACCAGGCTCATAGATCGCGAGATTTTGGTAACAATAATTTTAAATATAATCAAGGAAATTATAATAAACAAAACTGGCGATCAAAATCTTAGGGTCCACAAAAGAGACAAGGTTCGTGGAATAAAACATTTAACCAACATCATAACGTTCATTATACTAATTATCGTACTCATCTAAATTTTAACTCAAGCAGAAATGACAATTGTGGCAATTTAAGTGATACGCAGGCTAACATTGAACAGGGTAAAGGTGCTGATACTCATAATGCTATGTCTTGTATTGATCTTAATCAGGTAAAAGCATGCTCAGAATGCTCGACTCTTTTCCAGCCCAAGGCGATCACGACGCTGAGCTGCGGACATATTTTGCCTAGCTACCTGTGGTCTGCACGGCCACTTCTGCGTCAGTACACCAGGGACAGGGTTCTCTTAAGTTTAGCAGAGGATTTGTCAATGCCAGTCCATGCTCTCTTTTATTTGATTCAGGTTGTACCACCGTTGGCGTACGGACTTCGCTGATCAACCCAAGTTGCGCTACGGGCAATGTTGTGAAGTGCGTGACTTTAGGTGGAACCGTGGAAACATTTCCCACAGCTGTTATTGATTTAAAAACACCATTTTTTCAGGAAAGATCCACGCCTGTCTTCTTCCAAATCCAATTTGTGATGTTATATTAGGTCGTATACATGGTATAACAGAGTGTACACCACAGCAAATTGCTGCATGGGAAGAGCGACATTTTCAGGCTGCAAATGCAGTAGTGACCAGAGCGCAAGCTACTATTATGTCGCATGATACACCCGATGAACCTACAGTTCATACCACTTGTGATGACGATGCTCCTATTTCACGGGAGTTGTTTGCAACTTTACAAAAGAATGATGATTCATTAAAAAAAAATTTTCAGTATGTGAACAAAAAGAATACCAGCAACAAACTTGCAAAATCTAGACATGACTTTATTCTTAAAAATGGGATTTTAATTAGATTAATACGGGAAAAGGATTCATCATTATGTTCTCAAATTCTAGTCCCATCCTCTATGAGATCTCGAATATTGCGACATGCTCATGACTCGCAATGCGCGGGCCATATGGGTTTTTCGCGTACTAAATCCAGAGTGCTTTCTGCATTCTACTGGCCGGGCGTTTATAGAGATATTACTCTCTATTGTCGTTCATGTTTGATATGTCAGGAAGTTAAAGTACGGGGTCCATTTCATGTGGCTCCTATTCAAGCTGCGGACATCCCGATTAGACCATTTGATAAAATGGCTATTGACATTATTGGTCCGATGCTTCCATCTGCCAGAGGCATACGCATATTCTTACTTGCATTGATATGTGCACTCGTTGGCCTGAGGCCATCCCTCTGAAGAACACCTCATCTGCCAGTGTAGCAGAGGCGTTGATGTTGATCTTCTCACGCATTGGTTTTCCGCGGAAGATCTTATCGGATCATGGGGTTCAGTTCATTTCTGAATCCATGTCTCAAGTTATGAAGACATTAGGTATAGACAGATCTCTTAGTTCAATTTACCATGCCATGTCCAATGGGTTAATTGAGCGTAAAAATAGGACACTCAAGCAGTTGTTGGGTAAGATGACTCAAGATCACCCTCAGGATTGGGACCGGGTCCTACCCGCTGCTCTCCTCGCGTATCGCGAGGTGCGAAATCAAGCCACGGGATTTTCTCCATTCCAGCTTGTTTTAGCATGCAACCACGTGGACCGATGTCGTTAATCCACGACTTATTGGTTGAAGAGAATATTGAAGAGGAAACTCAATCCTCTTATGAGTATGTGATCTCTCTGAGAAAGAGAATCGTAGATGCTTGTAGACTAGCTACTGCATCATCCGAACAAGCCAAAGAAAAAGCTCGTCTATTTGCAAACAAGTATAGACGTCTTCGCCAGCTTATTCCTGGTGACGAAGCTTTTGTCTTACTACCTGCTCATAACAATCGTCTATTAATTACTTGGAGAGGTCCTTTCAGGATCATCTCAAGAATATCCGATGTTGACTACATCGTTGATGTTAATGGTAAACATAAAACCTTCCACATTAACATGTTGAAGGAGTATTACTCACGTCCTGATTATCTACAGTCAGTGTTCCAAGCAACTGACGATCCTACACCACCTATTCAACACTATTCTAGTTTGTCAGTCATCCAAGAAGAAGAATCTTCTTTCGATGATGTACAACTGCCAATACCAGTTGTACCACTTCATTCCACTGAGAATTGGAATGATGTTACTATCTCATCTACTCTTTCGGCTGATCAACGTCAGCAAGTCTCTAATATTCTACACTCGTATGAGGATGTCCTCACCGACATCCCAGGTCATACGTCAATCATCCAACATGACATTATTCTGACTGACGATACACCTATTCGAGTTCGTCCATATCCTATCCCTTTACACTTTCGTGATAAGGTTGATAAGGAATTGGATGAGATGCTTCAATTAAATATAATTGAACCATCTTCATCACCATACTCTTCTTCTATGGTGATCATTAGGAAGAAAGACAACAATATTCGTCTTTGCGTAGATTACAGGAAATTAAACAAAGTTACAAAATTTGATGCGGAACCTTTACCTCTCTTAGATGACTTATTGGTGAAATTATCCCATGCTACATTCTTTTCGAAATTTGACCTCTCAAAGGGTTACTGGCAAGTGCCACTCACACCGAAAGCAAAGCCATTCACCGCTTTCTCGACGCCACGGGGCCTTTTCCAATGGGATTTTATGCCATTCGGATTAATGAATGCGCCAGCTACCTTTGTACGCATGATACGCCGCGTACTGTCTCATCGTCCCGATGTCATTACTTACATAGATGACATCTGTCTTTTCAGTAACTCTTGGGATGAACATATTCAGGGATTAAAAGCTTTACTTTCTACTTTACGGGATTATAACTTAACAGCGAAACCTTCAAAGGCATTTGTCGGTTTTCATGACATCTCCTTTCTGGGTCATCGTATAGGTCATGGTTTAATGTATACAGAGGACAGTAATGTCTCTAAGATTTTAAACATCTCAGCACCTAAGACAAAAAAAAAACAAGTTAGATCTCTTTTAGGACTAATACAGTTCTACTCTAAGTTCATTCCTCATTTGTCTACTATAACTGCTCCTTTTTCTTCTTTACTGAAAAAAGGTACAGCTAATGTAATACAGTGGTCTAACGAACATCAAATCGCGTTAGATTATATAAAAAATTATTTTTCAAATGAGCCTTTTTTGAGGTTGCCTAACAAAGATCTCACGTTTATTCTTCTCAGTGACGCGTCTTCTTACGCAATTGCTGCAGTCTTGATGCAAGAATATACAGGCACCTTATTTCCAGTTATGTACGTTTCGAGAAAATTGACGACGAGCGAAATGAAATACTCCGTTCTTGACAAGGAGTTACTCGCTTTAGTCTGGGCAATAACAAAACTGGAACGGTATTTACTGGGCTCACACTTTGTAGTGGAAACTGACCAAAAAGCTCTCACAGCATTGAACACTAAGGACGTGAAATCTTCAAAGTCTACGAGATATGCTATAGCTCTCCTGCCATATAGCTTTGAAATTCGTGCAATTCCTGGAGTGAAAAATGTGTTTGCGGACTGTCTGTCAAGATGCCCAAACGAACTTGTCGAACCTAAATCACTTCCGGATGTTGAGACGTCCTAACAGATAATCAATCAGTATAATAAGAGAAACTGCGTACAGTATCAATTATTGAACCTCTAAACATACTTTGTATGGAACTGAATTATTCGTACCAGCATAATTCCTGGATATACTTACTTTTGGATTACAACATAACTTCTTGTGTAGTAACATTTTATTAGTACGGAAACATTGTTATAGTGATATATGGATAGTCAATATTCTTATGGAACATATTACACTACATATTGTATTAGAGTATATCTTTTCATCGCACATGGAACATTAAGAACATATTCTCGTGGATTACTAACTTGTCTTAATTGTACACGAACACTGAGTAAAATTGCATTTTACTTAAATAAATTAGTAATTAGTTATTTGTTTGTAATTAAGAACTATATTAAGTAGAAGAAATCAATTTAAGCAACTTAATTAATTGTAGAGTACACATTAACTAACTTTCATAGTTGTAAATGTCTCTTTGTACTTATATTTACTTCTCATGGTACATGATCTTTCCACTTTTAGATAACTAGTCCACCTTACTAATGTTAAAATCATTAAGGGTGTTGCTTCTTAACGTGTTTAATTATGCTTTGTTGCACTTTGCATGTGTTATTTTCATGTTTTCTGGTTTTTTTTTTGGATTCAATTGTCATTGATTACCATCATCGTTCATTTTTCATTTGAAATCATATGTTTGTTTTGAAAATTTAGTTGAATGTTTTTATCATCTTTTTGGTTTTCAACTTTCTTTTACTTCGAATTTTACCACATCGTTCCAAAGTAGGTCGATTGTGGATGTGTGCTTTAATGCATACTTTCATTTAGTTATATTGATTTCCATTTTATATTCTTTTTCATAATATTGTATAACATTATGACTTTGATTTATGTTCATAGATATCGATGTAGTTTTGACTCACCTCTCTTGAGTACTTAGTTCAAAAAAAAATTAATAGAATTAATTTTTTTTTAAGGGCCGGTGATAAGGGAGCTGTTGCGTACGTTTTTACCTAGGGGGTAGTCGTCGGTCCTGCCAATGTACGCACCAGTCTTGATATAGTTATATTATTTGTGCGTTCGATTTATTCACGCACCGACGTGCACAATGCAGAGTATGTGTTGCTCTTTGCGCACGGGTAACCTAGTTTTAGAAGGGAGTCTGACGTCATTATCTAAAGGGGTAGTCCGGACCTTATGTCCGTGTGATATTTCGTTAATCATGGCAAGTTTGTGGAAGCCATTCTTTTGTTGGGATATTGGTCTTCAGGTCGAAGCCAATATTGGGAGTAACATGTAAGTTGTCACCCCTTCGTATTCGTATGATTAGAATATTGAAACCTGAAGTTTAAGGCTACTCCTTGAGAAAGTCTAGCGGGAATCCATATTGTTATGTCATTCCTAGAATGGACCAACGGAGCTGATAGCCTCTATGATCTATCGTAGAAGGAGAATTCCTACGAGGGAACAAAGCTATTGGATTGTATTATTCTTATTAAAATGCCGTTTATGCCAATGCCAAAGTCGTGGCATGAGTTTGTGGAGAGGTTAGTTAAAACCCAAAATACTAACCCAGATGTATCTTCATGTTTACGCCATTGATATTATATTTTGAATATACGTTGTAAGGAATGAAGTCTTGGATCAAGACAGTCGTTTGTTGGATGAATGCGGGATTCAGTGATATGGGAATACGTACTTAGTTGGATGTCCTCAGACAAGGTCAACGGACACTATATATTTCTGTTCAAACTTAGCATGAACATTACTGGATTCTTATTACGTGAATGTAAGGAAGGTGTTTGAAAGGGATCTACCGCAATACCTAACCACCATCAAAGATGTACATAATTTTCGTCAGAGTATCATTATTATGCATCCATGTTAATTGTCTCCGTCAAGAACATTGTCTCGTATTGTTGAACGTATACCGTCAATAAATAATGTTAAACTGTACCACCCGCCTTACAGTTTGCTTCAGTTCACAGCAGGCCTTGGTTGACATGCCTGAAGTTATGCATCGTTACCTGTTGAGCTAATTTTGACAGTTTATTTGAATTCGCGTCTTATCAGCACGATCTTACAGTCATCTGTAGAGACCCAGAAGAAACGGTCTAACAGTAATTGGTGGATACCTGAAAAGAGCTTAACAGTAATTGGTATGCCAGTGTGTCTTGAATTACTCAGGATTCAACACGGGAACTACCTCACAAGTTCCACACTAGTCGAAAATACGTGGATTTTCTAACAGTACTTACTCCGGATAACGGTTACCAGAAGGTCAAGGTCGACAGTGAACCTCCACATCAAGTTTTACATTGTATGACTACGTTGGACCTCATCTTTTAGTCCTCATTACGTGCGAGCAGTACTCTAATACTCAAGGCGAAGTATTTCGAAGTCTCAAACGTACATCTACGGAGACGAGGCACATTTTTTTCTCTTGCACGCGAGATAAGTATTAACGTAGTTTCGTTGTACGCTTTATTACGTTTAGCTGTGCCTCATGTGATTATGTCCACCTATATACTTTTCATGTTGCATGTTCTGTGTTATATATTCGTCGTGGGCGGTAGAGAGGTCGATCTGACAAACGAGGTTCATCTCGAAGCTGATTCGGGCTCTTGTCAGATCTTCTATAGGATTTAATTTATAAGTTTCAATTGAGCGATAATTCCGGTTCAAGGCTAGAAACCTTGCTGTAGTTCCGATCGCTACTTGTTTCTTATGATAGTATCTGTTTAGCTGTTCCGTCAAGTTTTAATTGTTGTTCTCGTAGTTATTTTTACACTTACTTTAGTTTTATGATGTATCTTGTACGTGATTATTGTCCTTCTCACCTGACTTTCGTTCAGTTTTTTACAAAAAATATGTTTATACACTGTCTTGTCAATTGTATTGTTTATTATCTTATCGCAGTTATCATCGTAACTCTTTACGACATTCTATTTTAGTTTCACATTTTTATTTTTATTTGATTTCTGCGACTGTTTTCACTTGTCTTTGATTATTTTGTCTTGTCAGTATTGTTCCTAGTGTCTATCACTTTGTTGCTTTCATAACATTTCATTGCATAAATTACTTTATTGATTATTAATATATTTGACAATTATATGAGTATAATTTACCGTTCTAGGACAGGAACGAAGACCACTTGGTATAGTAACAAGATTAGTTAATTTACATTAATTAATTATCATTTTTTGAAATCAAGAGTATTGTGACTACTTATAAAGCATAATGAATTCACTAGATTATTTCATTAAACAAGCGAAAGCTCTTCAGATACCTGCTGAAGAGGTCAGACAATTCGCTATGTCGGAATATAAAGAATCTCAAAGATTGGAAGCTCAAAGATTGGAGGCTGAAAAGTTAAGATTAGAAAATTTGAAATTTGAGGCTGAGGAAAATGAGAAAAAAATGAGATTAGCCGCTGAATTAGAAGAGAAACGTGCTGCAGAAAATGAGAAAAAAATGAGATTAGCCGCTGAATTAGAAGAGAAACGATTTCAGCGTGAGGCAGAACAGAAAAGATTGGAGGCTGAAGAAAAATTTAAATTTGACACTGCAGAAAAAGAAAGACTGCTTAAGATTGAAATGGAAAATAAACAAAGGGATGCTGCAGAAAAAGAAAGACTGCTTAAGATTGAAATGGAAAATAAACAAAGGGATGCTGCAGAAAAAGAAAGACTGCTTAAGATTGAAATGGAAAATAAACAAAGGGATGCTGCAGAAAAAGAAAGACTACTTAAGATTGAAATGGAAAATAAGCAAAGAGATATGGAAATTAGGCAAAGAGAGATGGAGGAGAGAAAATTTATAGCTCAGGAAAATGCAAGGAAATTTCAACTTGAAACTGAGGAAAATGAAAGGAAACGACAGCATGATCTGAAATTGGCAGAGGTAGAATATGATAGAATTAGGTTAACTCAAGAAGCTAATTCGCAGAGAACTTTCGAAGGCCAAGCTTCATCCAGACATGATAACTTTAAGGAAGTTCACCTTAAATTACCAAAATTTAATCCCCCATCTGACGACGTAATATTCTTTTTAGACAGATTTGAGGCCACTTGCAGGTCTTACAACGTGGATAAAGCACTATATTGTACATATTTATCCAGATTGCTTACCGGGGATGCTTTGGCGGTTTATCATACCACCAGTACTAATGATAAGAATGATTATGACGCTCTTAGAGCTTCTCTTCTTAAAAAATTCCAAATGACGGAAGATGAATACCGACTACGGTTTCGAACATTGCTACCGCAATCAGGTAGAAATTTTAGTGATTTTCTGTCCCAAATACGGCTAACCTTAGAAAGATGGATCGAATTGTCCAAGATTGAAAAGTCGTATGAAGGTCTGTTTGATTTACTACTGCGCGATAAGGCGCTATCGTCAGTAAATCCAGCGTTTCTTGCATTTTTGCACGAACGGAAACCTTTATCTATGAAAGAGCTAGAGGAACATTCAAAAAATTTCTGCACTGCTCACCCATCCATGGATCTAAGTAATGCACAGATTAAAAGTGAATTGCCAGTTGCTTTTGCCGTACAACAAAATAATTTCCCACGAAATCGTTCATTGAGTAACGACAGATACTTCAATAAGGGAAATAATGATAATTTTAACAATGATAACTTTTAAAAAGGGAAGCAATTTCAACAATCTGCTCCATTTAATGTTTCTTGGAACCAGGCTCATAGATCGCGAGATTTTGGTAACAATAATTTTAAATATAATCAAGGAAATTATAATAAACAAAACTGGCGATCAAAATCTCAGGGTCCACAAAATAGACAAGGTTCGTGGAATAAAACATTTAACCAACATCATAACGTTCATTATATTAATTATCGTACTCATCCAAATTTTAACTCAAGCAGAAATGACAATTGTGGCAATTTTAATGCCAATAATCAGAATCGATCGCGTCGAAGAGATAGATCGTCGAGTAATACACGTAGACATTCTAATGTCGCTTTAAGTGATACGCAGGCTAACATTGAACAGGGTAAAGGTGCTGATACTCATAATGCTATGTCTTGTATTGATCTTAATCAGGTAAAAGCATGCTCAGAATGCTCGACTCTTTTCCAGCCCAAGGCGATCACGACGCTGAGCTGCGGACATATTTTGCCTAGCCTACCTGCGGTCTGCACGGCCACTTCTGCGTCAGTACACCAGGGACAGGGTTCTCTTAAGTTTAGCAGAGGATTTGTCAATGCCAGTCCATGCTCTCTTTTATTTGATTCAGGTTGTACCACCGTTGGCGTACGGACTTCGCTGATCAACCCAAGTTGCGGGTGTGACTTTTGGGGGCACCGTGGAAACATTTCCCACAGCTATTAATGATCTTAACACACCATTCTTTTCAGGAAAAGATCCACGCCTGTCTCCTTCCAAACCCAAGTAGGGATGTGTTTTTGGGTCGAATGAAAGGTATAAAAGAGTGTACCCCACCGGAGAGTGCTGGTTGGGACGAGCAAAATATACATGATGCCCGTGTATATTTACTGCTATTCCTAGATTTGTTTCACATGCACATATTGCTAAACTGTTATGTAAATGATAAGGTCTTGGAATCTAGCATTTTGAAAATGATTCCACTGTACATTACGCCACTGTGGCTAATTCGTTACAACCTTTACGGACATGCATCCATTCAAAAAGGTTACGTTTGAGAAAAAAGGGAAAGGATGATCCTAATAAAAAAATAAGAGTTTGTAACACAGATGGGGAAAAATTAATACCAATAAGGTTGCCAGTAAGGTTTTTACTTTGCCCAGCAAAGCAAGTAACTACGGACCTGCCTTACACTACACCTTTGATTGCATAAGTAATAATAATCAAGTACAAAACTTGGTACATATAAGAATAATCCTAAAGGAATAAAATAATACATATAATACTATACCAAAGAGTAAACATAAACAACAACCAATAACCCAACATTATACTATTAACCAAAAAAAATTTCTCTTATCAACAACATCCCCACAATATCCACCACATCCCCCTCTCACACTAATTCCT